>CM065129.1:13765466-14112966 GCA_033026305.1 Cirrhinus molitorella
TCTAACTGCTGAATATGCATATCAGAGCAAAAACCAAGCCCTGAGGTCAAAATAACTGCCTGTAGAACTCAGAGACAGGATTGTGTCAAGGCACAGATTAGTTTAGAAAAAAATCAGCTGCATTGAAGGTTCACAGAAGCATGCAGTTTAACTATAGCTTAATAATCACTGCAACTCAATCTTTTCACACTTGGAATTTGCAACAAAGCACTAAAGAACTCTCAGATTGTGAGAAACAAGATTCTGTGGTCTGATGAACCTCAATTCCAAGCATCATGTTTGAAGGTAAGCAGGCACTGCTCATCACCTGCACAGTTGCATCCCAACAGTAAAGTGTGCTTTTAGCAGCCTCATGCTGTGGTGCTGTTTTTCAGCTGCAGGGACTGAGAGACTCATCAAAGTAGAAGGAAAGCTCAGTGCTCCAAAATATAATTGCACATTGTTTAAACATCAGTTATGGTTTTATGTTAATTCCTAAATTTTTCAGTAGAAATAGACTGTTGAATTTGCAGTATTGGATGCATTTTGTTTATTTACTAATTGAATTGAAAATTTGAGTTGGAAACTGTGAAATTGTTTTGTAAATGTTTCCATGTTTCCTCCATCAGGTGGTTTATAATTGTTTTTTCATTCATTGCTGTTAAAGAGAAGTGAGAAAAAAAGAGATTGCATTTGTGATTTCTTCCTTATGGATATACAGAAAACAACAGAAAAAAAAGTGTTTTCTGTCTGTAAGAACAGACTTGTTCAGGATCACCACTGAGAAATAGTATTGAGTCTTGAATCAAAGAGCTTGTTTGAACAGACATCAGCTTTGGCCCAGTTCACCACAGTGAGGATTTCTCTCTTTACATCTCAACGTGTGTTCTTTTGTCTTCACTGATCTTCTGTCTCGTAACATTTCACAGAAAAATGACCAAAGGGATTTTCTGTGGTTTAGAAACACACTCAGTTTACTCAATATGGAGTCGGTTGATGCTGTGTTGTTATGAGATCAACAGCATCAGTTTTTGGGATATTTTTAGGATATTTGTTTCAAGCAGCATGAAGAACATCAAAGTGCTCTGGTGTTTGTGTTGAAAACAGTTACATTCCTCACGTTACAGTAAACTTTCAGATCTCAGACTGATTCAAAATCACACAGTGAAATTTGTTAATCTGAGACGTTAAATCTCAGAGGCAATACTTGCTTTTTCAAGTAAAGCAGCTGACTGGAATAAAGAAATTTACAATCAAATAAAATTATATAAAAATCTGTTCACCTAAGGCGCCCTCTGCTAATATTGGCACACTTGATAAATATGAGCAAAGGTGGCTGTGGAAATAAATCTGCATAATTTATCCTTTTGATCTTCCATTCAAAAAATTAACACAATTCTAATCTTTCATTAAACTAAAGTAATTGAATGTGGGGTGAAAATCTCATTATAAAATTGTTTTCTCTAGTTCATGTTGACCACTATTATTGGCACCCAATTATTGCACGTCCTTTTCCAAAGATAACAGCTCTGACTTTTCTCCTATAATGCCTGATGAGTACGGAGAACACCTGACAAGAGATCAGAGACCATTCCTTCATACAGAATCTCTCCAGATCCTGCAGATTCCCAGCTCTTCTTTTCAGTTCACCCCACTCATTTGCTATCAGGTTCAGGTCAGGGAACTGAGACGACCATGCTTCATTATGTATTATGCAGCCTTATGTTAAACTGCTTTAAATTACTTTTTTTCCCAACATCAGTCTACACTCAATTCACCATATTGACACTCCATACACCTGCAAAAACAACCTTGCAGGTTTATCATAAATAAAAAAAAAAACTGAAATGATTCCATTGCATAAGTATTGATACCCTTTTCTGTGACACTTGAAATTTAGCTCAGAAGCATTCATATGGCTTATAGATGTTACTACGCACACACACACACACACACACACACACACACACATATATATATATATATATATATATACATAGTGGAGTTAACCTGTGGCAAATTCAATTAGAATTAATATGATTTGAAAAGGCACAAACCACTCAATAAAAGGTCTAACTGCTGAATATGCATATCAGAGCAAAAACCAAGCCCTGAGGTCAAAATAACTGCCTGTAGAACTCAGAGACAGGATTGTGTCAAGGCACAGATTAGTTTAGAAAAAAATCAGCTGCATTGAAGGTTCACAGAAGCATGCAGTTTAACTATAGCTTAATAATCACTGCAACTCAATCTTTTCACACTTGGAATTTGCAACAAAGCACTAAAGAACTCTCAGATTGTGAGAAACAAGATTCTGTGGTCTGATGAACCTCAATTCCAAGCATCATGTTTGAAGGTAAGCAGGCACTGCTCATCACCTGCACAGTTGCATCCCAACAGTAAAGTGTGCTTTTAGCAGCCTCATGCTGTGGTGCTGTTTTTCAGCTGCAGGGACTGAGAGACTCATCAAAGTAGAAGGAAAGCTCAGTGCTCCAAAATATAATTGCACATTGTTTAAACATCAGTTATGGTTTTATGTTAATTCCTAAATTTTTCAGTAGAAATAGACTGTTGAATTTGCAGTATTGGATGCATTTTGTTTATTTACTAATTGAATTGAAAATTTGAGTTGGAAACTGTGAAATTGTTTTGTAAATGTTTCCATGTTTCCTCCATCAGGTGGTTTATAATTGTTTTTTCATTCATTGCTGTTAAAGAGAAGTGAGAAAAAAAGAGATTGCATTTGTGATTTCTTCCTTATGGATATACAGAAAACAACAGAAAAAAAAGTGTTTTCTGTCTGTAAGAACAGACTTGTTCAGGATCACCACTGAGAAATAGTATTGAGTCTTGAATCAAAGAGCTTGTTTGAACAGACATCAGCTTTGGCCCAGTTCACCACAGTGAGGATTTCTCTCTTTACATCTCAACGTGTGTTCTTTTGTCTTCACTGATCTTCTGTCTCGTAACATTTCACAGAAAAATGACCAAAGGGATTTTCTGTGGTTTAGAAACACACTCAGTTTACTCAATATGGAGTCGGTTGATGCTGTGTTGTTATGAGATCAACAGCATCAGTTTTTGGGATATTTTTAGGATATTTGTTTCAAGCAGCATGAAGAACATCAAAGTGCTCTGGTGTTTGTGTTGAAAACAGTTACATTCCTCACGTTACAGTAAACTTTCAGATCTCAGACTGATTCAAAATCACACAGTGAAATTTGTTAATCTGAGACGTTAAATCTCAGAGGCAATACTTGCTTTTTCAAGTAAAGCAGCTGACTGGAATAAAGAAATTTACAATCAAATAAAATTATATAAAAATCTGTTCACCTAAGGCGCCCTCTGCTAATATTGGCACACTTGATAAATATGAGCAAAGGTGGCTGTGGAAATAAATCTGCATAATTTATCCTTTTGATCTTCCATTCAAAAAATTAACACAATTCTAATCTTTCATTAAACTAAAGTAATTGAATGTGGGGTGAAAATCTCATTATAAAATTGTTTTCTCTAGTTCATGTTGACCACTATTATTGGCACCCAATTATTGCACGTCCTTTTCCAAAGATAACAGCTCTGACTTTTCTCCTATAATGCCTGATGAGTACGGAGAACACCTGACAAGAGATCAGAGACCATTCCTTCATACAGAATCTCTCCAGATCCTGCAGATTCCCAGCTCTTCTTTTCAGTTCACCCCACTCATTTGCTATCAGGTTCAGGTCAGGGAACTGAGACGACCATGCTTCATTATGTATTATGCAGCCTTATGTTAAACTGCTTTAAATTACTTTTTTTCCCAACATCAGTCTACACTCAATTCACCATATTGACACTCCATACACCTGCAAAAACAACCTTGCAGGTTTATCATAAATAAAAAAAAAAACTGAAATGATTCCATTGCATAAGTATTGATACCCTTTTCTGTGACACTTGAAATTTAGCTCAGAAGCATTCATATGGCTTATAGATGTTACTACGCACACACACACACACACACACACACACACACACATATATATATATATATATATATATACATAGTGGAGTTAACCTGTGGCAAATTCAATTAGAATTAATATGATTTGAAAAGGCACAAACCACTCAATAAAAGGTCTAACTGCTGAATATGCATATCAGAGCAAAAACCAAGCCCTGAGGTCAAAATAACTGCCTGTAGAACTCAGAGACAGGATTGTGTCAAGGCACAGATTAGTTTAGAAAAAAATCAGCTGCATTGAAGGTTCACAGAAGCATGCAGTTTAACTATAGCTTAATAATCACTGCAACTCAATCTTTTCACACTTGGAATTTGCAACAAAGCACTAAAGAACTCTCAGATTGTGAGAAACAAGATTCTGTGGTCTGATGAACCTCAATTCCAAGCATCATGTTTGAAGGTAAGCAGGCACTGCTCATCACCTGCACAGTTGCATCCCAACAGTAAAGTGTGCTTTTAGCAGCCTCATGCTGTGGTGCTGTTTTTCAGCTGCAGGGACTGAGAGACTCATCAAAGTAGAAGGAAAGCTCAGTGCTCCAAAATATAGAGAAAGCCTTGATGAAAACCCAGCCCAGAGCATTCAGAACCTCAGACTGGGCAGAAGGTCCACCTTCCAAAAGGACAATGACCCTAAGCACACAGCAAGAATGACCTATAGACAACTGTGAATGTCCTTGAGTGGTCTTGAACCCAATCAAACATTTCTGAAGAAAACTGAAAATGTCTGCCAGTCCATAAGCTGACAGAGCTTAAGAGGTGAAGAGATGAGAAGAACAGCAGATAACTGCCAAACGCAGAAGTGTGAAACTTGTCGCATCATACCCAAAGACTTATGGCTGTGAATACTTATGCAATACACTTATCTCATTGTTTTATTTTTAATAAATGTGCAAAGTTGCCACAACTTCGAGAAAAAAAAAAAAAAAGGCAGGGTATCAATACTTTCACAAGGTACTATATCTAAACAAGATGTCCAGGATCACTGAGAGAAAAATAGGCCCAAAAAATTAAATATTCAACAGTGTATTTAACGAGGGACATGGGGTGCTTTTTATCACTGTCTGCACCACACCCATCTGTTGGGTTTGGTGCCAAAATGCTCTTTTTCTTTTAGTGTCATCTGACCATAGAAGCCAGTTCCATTTGAAGTTCCAGTCGTGTCTGACAACTGAATATGCTGGAGTTTGTTTCTGGATGAGCGAGGAGGATTTTTCTTGAAACACTCCAGAAACAACAATCTGGCGTTTGTGTTCCTCATATTTATAATCCTGTTAAACAGGAAGTTATGGCTGGACAATTTCATGCTCCTAGTCGTCCTGGTAAGCTACAAAAAAAAAAAAAAAAAAGGAAATATGAATGGGAATGTACTTCAGAGATATGTCACTCATAAGAATTTCTAGGGGTGCAAATAATTTTGGCAAACATGCACTGGAGAAACACTTTTATTTCATAATGTGATTTTCCTCCCCATTTTCAATTGCTTTACTTCACTGAAATGTTAGAATTTTGTGATTTTTTATTTATTTATTTATTATTATTATTATTTTTTTTTTATAAAAGATCAAAAAGATTAACAATACAGATTTATTTTCATAGCTGACTTTTCTCATATTTACCAAGGGTGCCAATATGTTATTCAGTGTACATTTATTTATTGGGCACATTCTTTTAGCTAATTCACCCAGAAATCAAACCTACAACCTTGGGACTATTAACATCATTACTCCACCAGAAACATAAATAAAGTAAAATACCATACTTTATTTTAAGAAATGCCTGTTAATTCTTGTCAAATCCTGGCAATATTTAAGCGTTTGGGTTGTCTTATAATCATAATCTCTGTTTAAATAAGCAGCGTTCTCAGCTCCAGTAGTTTGTGAGATCAGCTAGAGTCAATGTTTTCACTCATGGCTTGTGTCACACAATGAAAACCACACATGCATGTTTGCTCTCTAATTAATCACTCCTGCCACCAAGCTGTGGCTTCCTGTTTACTCACAAGCTTTATTTATCAAGATAGATAGCTGATGAACGGAAAAAAACACACTAGCATTTTGTATTTGCATGCAGCATTAAGTTTCTGTCAAATTTATATGTAAATGAATATTTGCACATTTACAAGCAATTCATCATAATTGATTTTTTTCTGTCAGGGTGATTTGGAGTCATTTCAACGTGAGCTTCACAGAAGCAAAAGAGCGTGGCGGAGAAGCAGACTGAAACAAATACTCAAAGCTGAGAAAAACGAAACACATCACCTGGGAGAACAGCACATAAACTGGTTATGAATGAAATCATAATGGAATATACCACTTTTGTTTACAATGTTTAACCCTCATGTTGTGTTTCCTGTCATTTTGACCTAGAGAGGATTTTCTTTGTCCTGAAATTGCGATTGTTATCACACTGGACTAAAACTTACTGACTTACTGACAACTTCCTCAAGAAAATAAAAAAATTGTAAAGATTTAAAAACTTTAAGGATCCCCCCCCCCCCCCCACATTTACCTTCACCACCACTTGTGGTGTTCCCAATAAAAATGACTGGCCTATAAAAATTGCTTGTAAATCTCTCATTATGCTATATTATCACCAAATCTTGGATTCAGTCTTTTTATATAGTGTCTAGTGCACCAAATCAGCCAAGGTTTCCAGTCGTAAAAAAAAAAAAAAAAAGGATTGCATGATGCTCATGAACTCATTAGATCTCATTATGTAGCTCAGAGATTCAACTCTGTTTTTCTTAAAAAAAAAAAAAAAACACATTAAAAGATCGTTCACCTGATTATGTATTAAGCCGAGAATAGAATCAGCCTCCAGCTCTTGTATAATGAAAGGTCAGGAAGGAAAGCATGTGGAACAATTCTTTCCTGTCCTGTGGCTGTTTTACTTTCACCTTTTAAGGTTTTGGAGTCAGACTTTTCCACAGGACCTGCTGCTGCAAATGGTCAAGTATTATTGACTGTAACTTTTATAAATGTAGAGTTTACCAGAAAAAAAAAATACTTGCAGCAGATTAGACCTGATAACGAGCTGGAGGCTTTGATAATGCTTTGAGTTACAGTTTTCCATAAACCACACATTTATTCCACAGCTTTGTTGATAATATGAACTTATCTACAAAGGTAAATATCTCATATTTAGTAAATTCAAGTGCAAAAACTTCCCAAATAGTTACCAAATATAGAAAATTGGATACCAATAATTTGTTATTTTATAGTTATTGTTATCATTTTGCTATAAGACCCTTATTCCTCGACTGGAAATGTGTAGAGCCCTTTGAAGCTGCACTGAAACTGCAATTTAGACCTTCAACCCACTGACCACCACTAAAGTCCACTATATCGAGAAACATCTTGGAATGTTTTCCTCAAAAACTGAACTGAAACTGAAGAAAGATATGAACATCTTGGATCACATGAGGGTGAGAAATTTCTATTCTGGAAGTGAAATTATCCTTTAAGTATGCAAATTGTCTCATGTTTCTATGCTGTCTGTTCAAGAGCTAGTCAGACTCATTCATGTTACCAAAGTAATATAGAAGGGAATGAGAGTATGAGAGAGAGCTGAGCTCCCAGCTCAGATATTTTTAGCAGTTTATCATAATGAGTTATAAATGGGTCTCCCTCACTCAACAGGAGCTCGGTGGACCGCTTAAGACGACGCAGCTCGTCCTAATGACAGTAATGAGAGAGCCACACACACACACACACACACACCAGCCTCCTGTCCTTCCTTTCTAGCCAAAAACATTTCATTCTGTGTCCACTCTCCTCTCCTCGCCCTTCACGCATCACTGACCTTTAATCTGTGTCGCATGGAAATGCTTAACGTCTTCCGGATGCTAATCTGAATTCCCAAAAATTGACTTCCAGGCTACAGATTTCATGATAATGTTAACAATAACATAAACAGAAAACAAACAAATTAGCTTTAGCTGGGGATCTCATGGCTGAATGAATACACACCTGAAATGTAGCACATCACAAGATCCAGATATAATCCTCTGAGGAACAGAAAGTGTTGCTGTTCTGTTGAATGACTGTCAAAACACAACAAAATAAACCTGACATTTTAGCCAATCAGAACTGAGTATTCTTGTGGGAATCTATGAAAGGAAAGAAAATCTTTTTTATCATATCATGTGGCTTTGGGTTTAGTTTGGAAGCTGTTGTATTTTTATAATAAAGTCTATATCTCACAATATCTCACAACTGCAACTTTAGTTCACCCAAAAAAGAAAATTCCCCATGATTTACCCACTCTCAAACCATCCTAGGTGTATATAACTTTCTTCTTCCAGACGAACACAGTCAGAGTTGTTTTAATATTTATCCTGACTCTTCTAAGCTTTATAATGGTGGTGGATAGGGGCTATTATTTTGAAGCTCCAAAAAGCTCATATATCTGTCGTAAAACTAATCCATACGCCTCCGGGGGGTTAACACATGTCTTCTGAAGCAGATCCATGGGTTTTTAATAACAAAAATATTTATATTTTTAAAATTACAAACTCAAATAAGGCTATGCAAAAAACTCAAGCTCTTCTTCTCATATAGTGAAATCTGCTGACATTTTTTTACTTTTCGTTTTCGTTTTAATTCGTTACCGGTGTTTAGTATTGTTCTATCCTTGTTCGTTTCTTATCACCTGAGCCTATGAATGTGGCTTACGTTATATAGCTAGAAAGCTAGAATTTGACTCTCGCAAATGCTGTTGCCAGAAGTCAATGATTTGAGCTTGTAATTTTAAAAATAGAAACATTTTTGTTACAAAAACCCATGGATCCACTTCAAAAGACATGTTAACCCCCCGGAGGAGTATTGGTTAGTTTTACAATGGATATATGAGCTCTTTGGAGCTTCAAAATAATAGCCACTATCCACCACCATTATAAAAGCTGGGAAAAGCCAGGATAAATTTTAAAACAACTCCGACTGTGTTCGTCTGGTAGAAGAAAGTCATATACACCTAGGATGGTTTGAGGGTGAGTAAATCGTGGGGAAATTTTCATTTTTAGGTGAACTATTCCATTAAGTCAGCATATAACTCACAATTTTGAGAACATAGTCTTGTTTTTGTCCCCTCAAAATGTTTAATTTTAAAAAAAAGTTTATATCATTCTGAGAAAAAAGTCAGAATTGCAATAAAAACTTGCAAGAAAAAGTCAGAATTGCAGGTTTTTCTTGTAGTTACGACTTTATTTCTCTCAAATGTGGGTTGTTGTTTTTCTTCTCAGAATTCTCGCAATTCTGATTTTATAACTTGTAATTGTAAGTTTATAGCAAGCAATTCTGACATCATTTCTCACAATTGTGTTTATATCTCACAACTCTAATAAAAAGTCCACATTGTCACTTTGTATCACAATAGAAATAAAAACAGTAAAAATTGTGATTTATGTCTCACAATTCTGAGAAAAAAGTCAGATGTGAGTTTGTATCAAGCAATTCTGAAAAAAAGTCATACTTGTGAGAAAAATATTTTATCGCAATTTTCTCACAAATTCAGTCTTTTTTTTCAGAATTGCATGAAATAAACTCGCAATTCAAATTTTTTTTCTCAGAATTGTGTGAAATAAACTCACAGTAACGAGTTATACATTCAGAATTGTGAGACATAAACTCACAATTCTGAGAAAAAAAAAAAAATTATATATATATATATATATATATAAATAAAAAAGTTTGTCATGCAATTCTGAGAAAAAAAAGCTGAATTGTGAGATAAAAAGTCATAATAAGCTTTTACATTTTTTTTTCTCAGTTCATATCTCAAAATTCTAAGCAAAAAGTCAGATAAACAGTTGTGAGATAAAGTCACAGTAAGTTTTTTTTTTTTATTTATTTATTCATAAAGCAGAAACGAGCTTCCATAATTTTCAGCCTAAAAAAATAAAACCACAGAAAATACCAAAAATCTGAATTGCGATATACAAAAAAAGTTGCAATTATTTTATTTGTATTATTATTTCTTCATTCTGTGGAGGAAATGCGCTTCCATAGGGTATAGCCAAACAAATAAATAATCTGCTCATGATTTTCACAAAAGTGATCCTGAAAACACCCTTTAACATGTTAATTTAATGTTTCTGATATCAAGATGACTAAATAATTGCAAAACCAGCTGTAGCAGCATGTAAATGTGTGTTAACCTTTCTTTCACAGATTCTCTCTCTATAACACCACCATTAAAATGAAGGACAGGATTAGAAAGCAGTTTCTGTCAATCCTCCGGTGTCTACTCACTGTTTACATTTTCCCAGGAAGGTGCACCAAAACCCGTATCCATGGAAACTACGAAGAGCCAATCAGGAGTCCTTTAAGCACATCATGTGACCCAGTGCCTGTTGAGAGATGCATTGAAGTTGGCAGTCAAGCTGTCTGCTGACAGCGTTTTATTAAAAGAAAAATACAAACCATTGAGACGGAAAAGCTCCTTAGAGCACAACGAAGAGGGAGAGCCAGGGGAACGAGAGGGCTACGGCTTTTACAGGTTGAAAAGGGAAAAGATTGTTGTCCTTTCATGTTGAGGATGCATTTCACAGCTCAGAGAAGGTGAATGAGTTGTGAACGATGGGGTGGATGTTTGCTTTGCTGAGACGGTCGCTTATTCTAGCACTTTTTAGCCTCATTGCTATAGAAATAACACTTTGGTTCTGTCATGAGGTCATTTTCAAGGATCTTCTGCTGAAGAATCTTCTTTTTCAACAGAAAATCAAATTAAGCTTAAACACAAAGACTCTGTTTCAAAACCTAGTGGCAGGCCCCATTGTCTGATATCTACAGTACATAGGAAGCTGCCTTCTAAGGGAGCATCCTTGATAAAAGTGATTTTGAAGAATCTATTTGTCACCTATTTACAAAGCTTCAAAAACAGAAATGTTAATTTTTAGTACATGGTTGTCGTGTAAACATACCCTGAAATGCCCCTGTGATGCTTTAAAACACTGTCTATTTTAGCAGTTCACTAGGCGACAGAACCATATATACTCGTGAAATCTCTCCCTCCCTCACAAACAAGCTATTTTTACCTGCCATGAACACTGTTTCTTATCAGAGGCCTTGAAACTACCTGTCCACCTCAATCAACATGCTTGGCTTTCAGCGTTGAGCCTGATGTGCCTCAGTTATTAGAGCATAAGATCTCTCTCTCTCTCTCTCGCTCGCTCTCTCTCTCACTTAAATCTTTCACTACCTCTCCCTGTGTTAGTGAGAACGGCAGATTCCTTTCTCTTTATGGAGCACCATGACCTGCATGTAAAAACACCGGCCTTGATCCTGGTTTCACCCTCTAAGGGGATTTTTCATGTTTTGCTCCATCAAAGGTTTCTCAGCACTACATGTTACTGCAGTATATAAACTACATGTTTTTACCTGCGGGATATTTGGAACTGAAGACTGATTAGCAGGATGCTTGCAAATTAAATGCAACAGCAGTAACAGCACAAGACATGCAAGAAGCTGATGGGTAATACTTTAGAATACTGTAGCAGTTAGTAGATCTCTGGGAGATATGAAAAAAATGTAGTTACTAATTAGCTATTAGTGAACTACAACAGTCAATTAAGCATTACTTACTAATTCATTAATCAGAGTTTCTTGTTAGTTATTAGTAGTTACTAGAGTGCTAAAATTATGTTACTTGTGTTACTGGTATAGTTCTATCATGACAACTCGGGGAAAATTTTTGCATAGATATGACAATAGATCTGCTACACTGGTGCTGCAAGCAAGTACAGAAACTTGCTACTGCCAATACATACTGCTGATACGGTGCTGTGAGTATTTAATACATACTGCTGCTGCATGAATAGCATATAAAATAACCCGTAGCAGATCTATACAGGTGGAGCTGGGGAGGTAGAGGGTTTCAGAGGAACTCTGAAGCGTGCTGCAAAATACTCTAGTGGATGCTAACCAGCCATTTAAATGTAAATCAGAAAGCTTATTTGCTGCGTTTGCAACATGCAGCTTGTGCCATGTTGTTTAATGCTGTTAATGTCATCAGTTTACATTTAAGGACTTATCAGCCTGTGACATCTAGAGTTTCATGACAGAACTTGGCATTTATTAGTTAATGAGAGAATAATATTTTAACATGTTACCAGTCAATTAAGTTATTGACGTCAACAATGGTGCAATGTATCCAGGCTTTGAACATGTGACAAAGCGACCGTTGCAAATCATTTGTACTTTGTCAATACATCATAAATAGAACGAGGCATCAGTTTACTGTCGGGGACCACATTCAGTGTAGACAGCCTCCCTTATTATAATGGGTTCTATTGTATTTAGTTGTGTCCACTGAACACACGGTGTGAGTTTTACTTTTCGTTATTGCTATAATGCAAAGAAAACCATAGTAGGTAAGAATTAAGTATCAAGTAAATCTACGCTGATTTGTCTTGCATGAAATACAGAGTTCTGGCATGAAACTCTAGAATGCAATCCGATAGGTCTAACTCAATCTGACAACATGACATCATAATCACATGGCACAGCCGATTGGTTCTCTCCTGTATCAGTAGGCAATGAGCTCACTGCTAAACATTCAAATACATGACTAGCAGTTTGCAGCATGCTTCAGAAACCCTCTACCCTCCCCAGCTCCACCTGTATAGATCTGCTATGAGGTGATTCATGTATGCTATGAGGATTATGTTCATAAATGTTATATGTGCAGCAGCAGTGTTTCTTACATGCTTACAGCAGCGTGTTGTGAATGTATTGGCAGTAGCAAGTGTCAGTACTTGCTCTGCCGCAGCAACAGCAACAGCAACAGCAACAGCAACAGCATAGCAGATCTATTCCACCAAGACCAAATACATTAACATAGTCATGTACATTACCATGCCAATCCCTCCAAGAGTATCATATTTCAGTGCATGCAAAAGAGATATGAGATCTATTGCATGATTTTATAATTTATTATTATTTTTTTTTTCTCCAAAAGATAATGTCGCTTCATAAGACTTGGAATGTGGGGCACAAAACTTTGGATAGTCCATCCTAAAATTCTGCAATTCCAAAAATCTGTATGACTGATTTTCTTTTTTTTCTTTGCAACACAAAATAAAATATTTTGGAGAATGTTGGCATTCAAACAACATTGGAGCACATTGACTTGCACTGTATGTCATATATCTATTGTAATATTCTCAAAATGTCTTTTGTGTTCCACCAACACAGTCATTATCCACCAACACTCTATTTCTACGTTTTGGCAAATTACAGCATTACTTTTTTCAGTAACAAGTAATCAAATAAATACTGTTAAATCAAATAACTGTTTCCCCTGTTACAGCACTGTTACTCTTACTGTTACTGTCAATAAAATATGGCGTTACTATAATTGATCTCACTGAAGGTTTAGCCATAGGACCTGCAAAGCTGTGTATTGCATAACGTTCTTCTACTGAGTTAGACTTTGGCTTATTCCTCTCTTCTTCTTCCAGAAAAGTAGCCAAGATTAACCTGATAAATGTTAATATTTGTCTATTTGTTTATATTGTTATATGGACGTGATTACATTAGAAATAATAAATTAAGATGGGAAAAACTGGAGCTTGCGTTGGTATTATACAAATTACTTTATCAGTGACAATATTTGTTTTTAATGCGACTTACTTCAAGTAGAGTTCTATTCAAATATTTCTCATGTCTGTGAGGCAGGTATTCACTGAGATTCAGGTTGTTTTATGTATGTGTTTGTGAAGAGAGGTAATGGAGACGGCAGAGAACGCACCCTGTTTATTTTCTTTATTTTAAGATTATATACAAATAAAAGTAGACCCTTTGCAGTCTCCTTTGCAGTTTTCATTGAATACCTTATTCTTATATGTACAATCTAAAATGACGGAGTACTTTTAGTTCTTTTCACAGTCATCATGCGGGATGTTTTTCATGTCCGAATGTTGAAGCAACCCCAATAACGTGATATTTAGTCTCTGATATTATCCCACAGCGACGTTAAAATAGTGTAGATTAGTGTACAATGTTTTATTAATTTAACATAATTAATTGGGGGCATCCACATTATTTGACATATTTGAACTTTTTAACACAATAGTTACTTTCCCTGGTAATTAGTTACTTTTAAAATGATGTAACTCAGTTACTATTTGTGAGAAGTAACTAGTAAATATAACTAATTAAAAAGTAATGTCCATGTCCAACACTGACTATTAAAGACCAGTTATGGTAAAATCAATGATGAAAACTTCATCAAATATGAGATAAATCCAAATTCTGCTGTAAATTATTATTCAGCTCGAATCAGTTTTACTGTTGACTCAGTTCAATAATCATGTAAAATTCATGAATTATTGAACAAATTCAGTTCAGCTATAAGCAGAAGAAAAAAGTGTCGTAATTCAGCCTGATTCAATGCAGTTCAATAACAGTGTCAATACTGCATGTCAATTAATTTCACCTTTTTTTTTTCTTGCTTGATAGCATGAAATCAATAATATTACTAAATATTTAGTGTTGTTTAAACCCCAACTAAGCTAGCCAAAGCCCCCATCCCAGTTCATTTTCACTGCACAGAAAAAAAACAGCAAGGATATTGTTCTAAAGAACTCATTCTGAGTACAATGATAGATAGATAGATAGATAGATAGATAGATAGATAGATAGATAGATAGATAGATAGATAGATAGATAGATAGATAGATAGATAGATAGATTTCCATTACAGCTAAAGGGATGCAGGAAGTGACCAACAGATGGAGACAGAAGCGCAAGGAGAGTCAGATGGAGAAAGAAAGCTACTGAAAGTGAGGTTATTAAAATAACCAGCATATAAATAAATTTCAGTAATTGGCTGTGATATTAAAACTACATTTGTCTAAGGATTACTCACAGAGGACAGCAGTATTTAAACTCTGTTATATGTGCTGAGACAGTGGCTTTTTCACCCTCACGACACTTCTTCAAGATTAACTCAAGAGTCCAGCGAGCATGACCTCCGCTCAAGTATCCGGACCTCCACTCGGCATTCACCTCTACACACAGATAGATAAGTGATATCTTTCAGAAAAACAAATAAAGACCACCACCACTCACTCAATACAAATCCTCTCTTTGTAATTGTGCGGCGTTGAAAGACTCCTTTACATGTTCGCGGCTCCCAGCATGCTCTCTGTTCACCTGGTGACACCAACAGAAAGAGCGAATTTTCTAGAAGCCGGAGCACAGCGGTGAACTGCGCTAAGTGGCCGGCCTTTGTTGGTTCTTTTAAGCTCACTTTTTCTCTATTGCTTTTCCTTTTTCTTTCCGATCATCCAGGCAGCAGTGACAGGGAATCAATCCTTTAGAGATCCCCAGCAGGTAGAGCTCTCCCTGCCTGTCTCTCTCTCTCTCAGACTCCCTGTTGATCCGCATTCATCAGGCACATCAAAGGGCAGCTCAGGATGCTGCTGTGTCCCCGGTTTGCCAGCCCCTCCTGGTTGATTCTGCCGCCCATCAGGAAACAATCTCCCCTCCGCCGCACAGACTCATCTAATCAATGTCGAGGTTTATGGCTCTTGGAGTTTCTACGGCTCCTGCGAGGAGCTAAAGGCCTGTGAGGTAGAAAGAGTCTTAGGAGAGAATGACTGCAGACTGAGACTCGAGGGAGAGTTTCACTGCATCGGATCCCACCCGTGAAAAATCACCAGCTCTTTAGTCTCAGTTGTTTCTTCAAGACAGCAATGAGATCAAATGCAGAAGTTTCCTGTTTCTTGGATTTTTCTCCCGTCATTCTAGTAATGTCACATTTCTCTACTCAGATTTACCAGGAAAGTCTGCAATGAAAATTCTCAATATGAACTTTCATCTCAATAATTCTCATGCAATTCTTCTTTGGACTTTAGGAGTAAAATCTGTGACGATATTGATCTGTAAATGGTTAGTTCACTTCCAGAGTAGAAAATGTCCTGATAATCTCACCCCCATGTCATCCAAGATGTTCATGGTTTCTCAGTCGAAAATAAATTAAGGTTTTTGAGGAAAACATTGCAGGATTTCAATAAAGATCAGTGGTTGAAAGTCCACATTACAGTTTCAGTGCAGCTTCAAAAGGCTCTACACAATCCCGGCTGAAGAATTAGGGTCTTACCTAGCAAAAACAATCGGTAATTTTCCAAAAAAAAAAAAGTGTGAGGTCAAGCTAGTTGATGATTTTTTAATTTTTTTTTTTAGAAAATGGATGATCGTTTTGCTAGATGAGACCCTTATTCCTTGGCTTCATGTAGAGGCCTTTAAAGCTGCATTGAAACTGCAGTTTGGACCTTCGAGTCCACTACATGGAGAAATTGTTTTCCTCAAAAACCTTTTTCTTTTCGACTCTAGAAAGAAAGACATGGACATGGATCTTGGATGACATAGGGGTGAGTAAATGATCAGAACTTTTGTATTCTGAAAGTGAACTAATCTTTTACATGAATGAAACATGAGAAATCTAAGCAATCAACCAAATTTCCTCTGGAAATGCTTTTTTTTTTTTTTATTGAAAAACACAAGATCTGTTTCTTCTAGATAGCATTAACATTCAAAAGAGACTGGGAAAGAAGAAAGAACATCAAATAATCTCACACTTCTTAAACTGTACTTAAATTCAACAAAGCCTGAGATGATAGCCTGAGATGATCAAGCTCCACATGAGCTTATACATTTCAACCTTAAGACAAAAATACAAATTGGATCTTGTATGTCAGTTGTTTCTCCCAGACAGAAATAAGATTAAATGGGGATCAAATAGAGACTTTGGCCTAAGTCTCCTGAGAAGGAAAAAAAAAAATAAATAAATAAAAAAAAATAATAAAAACTGTAATGAACTCAAACATATCTCATTGAATTATGTGGTTCTAATGAAGACTGTAATATCTGAGCACAAATGATCAGTATGTGTATTTTTTTATTTATAGCTAAGAATTTAAGAAAACCATCAAAGTCAATATTGATCTCTGAATTAATGAAAACATCATTAGGTCTTCATCAAGTTACATCAAAGGCTTTTCATAATAAGGTAACTTTAGAGAAAAAAAGAGAAACAATTCCCAAATAATCTCCTAAATCTCAAATTGTGTTCAAGTATCTGACCTCAAAATGAACTCAAACCTTTTTAATCAAATTCTTACAAGACCAAAGGATCTAAATGTATTGGAGACTTTGATACTTAAAACAACAGTACACTGTTAAAAAAAATGTGTTTTGAAAAGTTCTTCACAGCATTGCCATAGAAGAACCATTTTTGGTTCTACAAAGAACCATTCAGTCAAAGGTTCTTTAAATAAACCATCTCTTTCTTACCTTTTTATAATTTGAAGAACCCTTCTTTCGCCACAAAGAACCTTTTGCGAAATAGAAAAATGTTCAAAAAATAACCTTCAAAAAATGTTCTTCTATGGCATTGTGAAGTACCTTTATTTTTAAGAATCTGGGTATCCTGAGTTATAAAATAGCAAAATAATTTATAATAAGTAAACAATTCTGGAAAGGCTTGAAGAAAACTTCTCAATTATTTCTCAGACATCAATACGTTTCAAGAGAGATCATGCAAGAAAAAGTCTCAAACTGTGCTCAAATTCATCAAAGTCTAAAATCAAAAATCTGAATCTTAGTAGTTTCTCAACAAAACCTTAAGAAAGAAATACAAATTGAATCTTGTATGTCAATTGTTTCTCCCTGACAGCAATGAGATTAATCAGGGATCAAATAGAGATTTTTGCTTAAATCTCCTGAGAAAATCTCAAACTGTGCTCAGATTAGCCAAGACTTCAGGAGAAACATCAGATTTAAGAAACTGCAACAGGAGGTCTAGGAGGTCTTTTCTCACAAATAAAGCTTAAGGAAAATACAAATAAATTCTCTTATCTCAACTGTTTCTTGTGAACAGCAATAAATAAAAAAAATAAAAAATAATACAAAATCAAATGGAGACCTTTACTTAAATCTCCTGAGAAATCTCAAACTGTGCTCAAATCTGAAATCTTGATATGAGCAAAAATACAAAATGGATATCAGTTGTTTCTCTCAGATAGCAATGAGAATAAATGGGATCAAATGGAGATTTTGGACTAAGTCTCCTGAGAAAAGACCTTGTGTAATCTATGCTCAGATTCGCCAGCAAACCAAAACCTACAATCATAAGTCTTATTTCAACATGAACACCAAAATAAGATTCATCCCAAAGATCTTCTGCTGTTCACATTAATCTATACATCAATATGTCAAGTAAGCAATTGTAGGAGAAACATCTGAGACAATGCTGATACTTCAGTGAGAGCTAATAACTTAAGTCTCCAAAACTATAAAAGAGCAATCTCTGAGCAATGAAATGTTCCTTTGGGAGGTCAAGAGAGGAAAACAGGTGTGTTGATTGATAGCAGGCTGATGAGATGGTAAAGTTAAGTAGGGATGAAGGTTGTGTAAGAGACTAACTTCATGCTGTGGTGATCTGACAGCGTTTGAGAGGGGAGGAGCTCACAGCTCTGTGATCCGGAGTACGAGCCAAGACAGAATAAAGCCTGAGAGACAGATTATGCTCAGCTCCAAGACAAATGAGAAGAAACATCTGAACTCTATCTGCAGTGGCAAACAAAAGGAATGAAGGGATTAGAGCAGTCAAGCAGGCCTTCTCTCTCTCTTTCTGTCACACACACGCATATGGTCCTTCTCATTATTCACAGCACTCTAGTTTACACTCACATCAACACACACACAAACACAAGTTTTTACACCTTCCTCAACTCTTAAAATAAGTTCTATCCAAAAGTACAGATTGTTCTTTATGGTTACAAAAGTTTTTGGTGTGTGTGTGTGTGAGGGAGAGAGAAAGGCTAGCAGTATCAGGATTTCATTTATGCATTAAAGTGTGTTCAAGACATTACTTATACTTTGGGAAAAAATAGTTTTCCCATAAATTAGCTACATTTGACCAAATTTGCATCTAGGAACACACTCATTTGTAAAAACTAATTTGGGTACGGTACAATGTTTTTGAAGGAAATTACTTCTGCTCACAAAAGCTGCATTTATTTGATCAAAATTGCATTAAAAAAAAAAAAAAAAAGAATATTGTGAAATATTCTAATTACAAAATAACAGTTTCTATTTGAATATATCTTAAAATGTAATTTTATTCCTGTGATGCAGAAAAAATCAGTAATCCTTCAGAAATCATTTCAATATTATGATTTGCTGCTTAAGAAACAGCATGTTTTGGTTCAAAAGTACATCATTTATTTAAAATTCATTTAATGTGTGTTTGCTGAATAAAAATGTTAATTTCTTAAAACCACAAATTCTACAGATTCTAATTGTAATATAGTAGCTAATATATATATATATATATATATATATATATATATAAATGTGAAAATGCATTTATGTTTTAAAAAAAGTTGCAAGCTTATTTATTTATTTATTTATTTTATTTGTTTTGTAAATAGAAAGTTCAAATGAACAGAATTTATTTAAAATTGGATTTTTGAATAAAATAAAAAAAATAATAATTTCTTAAAAAAAAAAAAAAAAATCCTACCTAACCTAGTTGTAAAATAGCAAATACTGATAATTTTATGTGAAAATGCATTCACATTTAAAAACAAAACATTTCTAGTTACAATCAGTCTGCTGGTTTAAAGGAAAACCAACAAAATGTGTGTTTTTTTTTTTTGTTTTTTTGTTTTTGGATAAAAGCATCTTTTAAATGCAAAAAAAAAAGCTATTATTCGCTAATGGTATTATTCGCTACAAAAGCTGTTGTTGGGACAATACCTTTTCAAAATGTTCACTTTTGTATCTTTTTGTTACCCCTCAAGGGTGCATATTAGTACCTTTTGGTTACTGTTCCAGTGACAGCTTTTGGACCTTTTTTTCTGAGACTTTTCATGTCTGTATAGCATAAACAATGCAGAGATGAGTCTTTTAGCAAGCGCCACAGAAAACATGAAGCATTTATCAAACAAGCAGATAGAGACTACTTTAAAAGCTTTTAAATTGTCTCTCCACTATATATGCACACCATAGCATACCTCTCCCCTTCACTCCTCTCTATAGTTTCTCAGCCATACTATAAAAGCTGCCAATCTCCTAAAGAACAGTATTTTCGAGGCTGTTCAGATATGCTCTCTGAAGACAGTGGAAAAACACTGAATCTCAAGTTCCTGTTCACCGCCTGAGCCTTTTTATCAGCGTGCTCAAACGATCCGGTGTGGAACCTGCGATTGGGCCTCGGCCTGATCAATAATGCAACAGCGCTGCAATCCAGCCACCTTACAAATCAATTAAAACCCATTACTGGCCTCGTGTTCATTCACCAGCAGCTGTGTGTTTATTTAGCTCCGTCAGCTTGGGCTGGGAGAGACTGATCTCGCTGCGGTTTGCGCAGGTGGGACCGAGAGGAGATGTGTGAAAAGGAGGCATTGTGCGGACGGGAACGTATGAGCTTGAAAATTCCACGAATGTGCATTTCATCCGCACCTCACAATCCGCTCGCTTGTTTCTGCGGAGTTTGGTTTGGCCGAGAGCTCGCTGGCGGCCGTGACTTATACACACCTTCCTGCAGGAGCTGTGATGGAGTCCAGGCCTCTCTCTGTTGCTCTCCCAACCGTACGCAGGAGTGTCGACTTTCGTGAGGGGAACGTGTTTGTAACTCTTGGCAGTGTCAAAAAGCCAAAGGCATTACCACGGACCGATGATCAAAACTGAACTCCAAACCACCCCTTTCACCATCTCTTTCTCTCACATACGCTTCACATACACATAGACTAGGCTTCATATACTGCAGTATGCACATTTTCTGTATGCAGAGATTACCTGAATGAATGCATTTACATTTATGCATTTGGCAGACGCTTTTATCCATTCCCTAGTAAATGATTTGATCAGACAAAATTAAAAAATAAATAAATAACCTTTCCTTTCTAAAATCATGTATGCAATGTAGCATAAACAATGCTGTACAGTGATGTTCTGAATTGAGGAGGCCTAACCTCACATTTTTAATTTTATTAAATGTAAACTCATTATTTCATATAAATTCAATTAATTGTAAATATTGATCACAAATGCCTAGATGTACCTTTAATTTCACGAAGCTGATTGCTCACACACAAAAAAACTCCCACAGATCATGTCTTCATGACATTTATTTATTTATTTATTCACTTATTTTTTTTTGTCATAAAGTGGTTATATCTAAGTGTGAGTTGTTTACTTGATTTTTTTTATTAGTCTTCCCATTAATGCCATTTTATTGTTCATTCATTTGCAAGAGGCAGGACTTATTAACCACTTACAGGTGCAGCTCAAAAAATTTTAATATCGTGAAAAAGTTCATTTTTTGTTTGACACATTTAAAAAGAGAGTAGATGTAGATTCATTACATGTAAAGTAAAACATTTCAAACTTTTTATTATTATTATAATTATTATTTTATTTTGATGATTAGAGCGTACAGCTCATGAAAGTCAAAAATCCAGTATCTCAAAATATTAGAATATTCACATGTGTATTTCATTAAATGACAATCCCTACAGTATAAATTATGGGTATCTCTTGTTCTTTGAAACCACACTAATGGGGAAAACTGTTGACTTGGCATTGGTCCAGGAGACAATCATTGACACCCTCCACAAAGAGAGTAAGTCACAGAAGGTCATTACTGAATGGAGTGGCTGTTTACAGAGAGATGTATCAAAGCATATTAAATGCAAAGTTGACCGGAAGGGAGAAATTGGGTGGCTTGAAAACACTGTCAAGTAAAGCTGATTCAAACACTTGGGAGAGCTTCACAAGGAGTAGAGTGAAGCCGGAGTCAGCACATCAAGAGTCACCACACGTCTTCAGGAAAAAGACTACCAAGCCACTTCTGAAACAGAAACAACGTCAGAAGCCTCTTACCTGGGCTAAGGAGAAAAAAGAACTGGACTGTTGCTCAGTGGTCCAAAGTCTTCTTTTCAGATAAAATTCAATTTTGCATTTCATGTTGAAATCATGGTCCCAGAGTGATTTGGGGTGCCATGACGTCTGCCGGTGTTGGTCCATTGTGTTTTATCAAGTGCAAAGTCAATGCAGCTATCTACCAGGAGATTTTTGAGCACTTTATGCTTCCATCTGCTGACAAGCTTTATGGAGATGCTGATTTCCTTTTCCAGCAGGACTTTAGCACCTGCCCACAGTGCAACAACCACTTGCAAGTGGTTTGCTGATCATGATATTACCGTGCTTTATTGGCCAGCCAACATGCCTGACCTGAACCCCATTGAGAATCTATGGGTTATTTTCAAGAGAAAGATGAGAAACAGTTGATCCAACAATATACAGACAATCTGAAGGCTCAATAGTGCCTCAGCAGTGCCATAGGCTGATCACTTCCATGCCACACTGTCATTGTCATGATGCTGTCATTTGTGCTAGGAACAAGTCATTTGCTGTAATATGTGCTGGCGACCAAGTATTGAGTGCATAAATGAACATACTTTAAAGAACTTAAACTTTGCTGTTTTGATCATCAAAATTAAACCAAAAAAACTTTTTAAATGTTTTACTTTACATGCAATGGATCTAAAATATATGAAAGTTTCAGTTTTTGAAACAAGTTACAAGCAAAAAATGAACTTTTTTATTGAGCTGCACCTGTATATCTTATGAACCAATCATAACCAGTCTTATCCAATCATATTGTGATGGAGGCATTGGCTCCTCTCATGTGACTTTCCCCCATTCATCCTCAATTAGCCCCCATCAAAACTACCACATGGTTTAGGGACTCTGTTAAAAATCAATGAGCTCAGAGACGTGTGCACACCAAAAGCAAATTGAATTATTTGTGAAAGTAGATTAAATACAAAGTCAATGCAAAGACACAAAAAGATGCAAATTCATGCCAGGGGATGTGATTGCCATGAAAATTGCCATCTTCCGGAAATTAAAAAAAAATTGAAACTCGTGTGGAAAATTTGCACGGTGTCTTGTGCAAGCCATTCAGCAAATATCTTATTGACACATCCAGTTGAATCAGAAAATGGTGGAAAGCATAACAAGATGATTAGGGTGACCATATGTGCCAATTTTTTGGGACACAGCATAATGGTGTGTGCACACCAAAATAGAATTTAATTATTTATGTGAATAGATTACAAAGTCAGTGCATAGATTCGAATTTACAGCTAGCGACACAAATGATGCAGAATGTGCTATATTGTGTCTTCCATGGAAGTTGAAAATTTTAAACTTAAGCTGAAAATTTGCATGGCAAGTCAATGGAAAGACACAAATAGATGTGAATTCTCACCAGGCGATGGAAATGATGCAAATTGGGTGCAGTGCCGTGAATGCACTATATCATGTCTTCCATGCAAGTGGAAAATTCGCATAACGTGTCATGCAAGCCAATCTGCGAAACATTTCTTAACTCGTATGGCTGTTTTAAAAAATTGAGCAAGGCATTATAAGGTTATTTTATTTGCGTTAGTTACATGATAAACATCCCACGATTAATCTAAATGATAACGCAATGAGAATGTTTGCTTTGTGTTTGGTGTGGACACGGCATAATGGTGAATTTAATTATTTGTGCAAGTAGATTACATTCAAAATCAATGCATAGATGCAAATTCAAGTGAAATGAAAAACATTCGTCGAGTAATCTAGAGCAATAATGCAATCAGAATATTGTCAATAAAGTCAATGCAAAGACGCAAATAGATGCAAATTCTCGCCAGGCAATGTGAATGAAGTGAATTGGGCGGCACGATTGCCGCGAATGCGCTATATCGCGCCTTGCAAGTTGAAAAATTTTAGCTCTAGTGGAAAATTCGCCTCACGCATTGTTGCACAAGCCAGTTAGCAAAGAACTTATTAACACGTACAGTTTTATCGAAAAATAGAGGAAAGCATTATGAGATTATTTTATTTGTGCAAGTGATACGAAAAGCATCCCACAAGTAATCTAGAGTGGTAACGCAATGAGAATATTTGCTTTGCGTTTGGTTGGGCAGTTTTACTTTAGAAATACAAGTGATTTTTTTTTATCATATTGGATCATATTTTGTAATATTTGCATTTTTTTTCTCATCTAATTTTTGAGAAGACACTGCCACATTATGTCAAATGGTTTGCTACATGTGTGGTTGATTTCACATATCGTTCACACTGGAAACAGAGGGTCAAATTGAGAACATTGCATTGTGGGATACAGTATCTCATGCAGTGTCAAACAGAAGGTTATTTGGGTATTTTGTCGATCACTTGGTTTTTATTGGTGCATTTCATTTTTTTTTGCACAGAGTGAACTCTACTCAGCTGGTCTAAAATCACACTCAACATAACCGTATGACAGTGTTTCTGATTGGATGTTTCACTCTTGCGTTTTTTCGCTTTCTTTGAAGACTGATAATCTACTTCATGCTGAAAGCTTGTTGCGTCAAGCCTGGTTCAAACTGAGTGTTATACAGAGTATGTCACAGCAGTGACAGATACTGTTTGAGGCAGAAGCCTGGATTATATTTAGTGTCTGACCTTCTTTTGTGCTCAGAATATCCAGGCTAAACGTCCCTCAGCCAAACGGCCCAGGCAAATGAGCTAAAACAGTATTGACACTGTATAAACAGAGGAAATTCCTCCCTCAAATTAGGTTACCGTTCTCTTAAATTAGAGATGTTTTCATTTCGGAGCTCTTCAAGCAGTGCTCTCTCTCTCTCTCTCTCACTCACACACACACACACACACACACACACACATACACTGTTGTGCAGACACTGATATGTGTCTTTTTTTCCCCTCAGGAGATGAACATTGTGCTGGTCCCTCATGATTGACTGGCTGCCCATGTTACTCTGAGAGTGATTGCCATAAATATTTCATCACCAAAATTGCTTCGTGCCATAAATACACAGCAGTGTGTGACAAGCGAGAGAGAGAGAGAAAGGACACACTTCCTCCTTATCACCTCAGACGGCCAGACAATTAACACACCACCTCATACATCATTCTAGAGCCATTTAAGTGGACATTTCTCACTCTTGACTTCCTTTCTGCTCGTTCACACTCACGCTTCCTTTAAAATACGCAAACACAACACTTTAAGTCAAGCCTCATGTATATAAACATTAAAATGCACAATATGTATTGTTATTGTTACATTTCATTTAATTGTATTATTTTTTATACTGCAAGAGTTTATTTTTGATCAGATTGTTGAAAATGTACTACAAAATTTTAATTGTGTATTTTATATTAAGTTATAGTACAGACAAATAATAAAATAAAATAATGAATGAATAAAAAAGTTAATAAAAAATAATTTCATTTTGATTTTTTCCCTTTAATTACACAAACACAACACTTTTAACAGTCATACTTCATGAGCACAAATGCACCAAATTGCAAATTGGTAACAAGTGAAATAATAAAATAAAGTAAAAGTAAAAACTAGTGATTTTTTGCATAACTTATTATTATTATTATTATTATTATTATTATTATTACATTAATAATAAATAATAAGAAGAATAAGAATTTTACATTTGCGGCACATTTCATGTGTGCTGTATGCTTGTCTTTGTCTCTCTCTGTATGTAACGGCTGGGTTCTTGTAGAGATTTACAGTCTGTTATAGGAAGGGGATTTCCTACTGTTCTTCATGGCCACTTGACTAAAGAATAGAGCCTGACCTTGTGTCGCTCACACACATATCTGCTCTCCACAGATCCCCCGGGTACCAGATACCGTCCTCGCGAGCTTATTAAACACATTAAATCTCAATGTCATGAGGCAAAATTATAAGTGTTCGACTGAGCGCCTACCTATAATCCCCCTCTCGACTCTGGTGGAGGTCTGAACAGCACTTCAGTTCGGGATAGAGACAATTCCATTTCCATCCAGCTTGTGCTACATAAAACTGTCTGTGCAGAAAAATTACACTTTAGGGCATTTGAAGCAAATGAGGTTTAACAGAATGTCAAACAGTTTAAAAACACAACAAAAAATTTTCCCTCAAAATATAGTATGCATATACAGTGTCTTGCGAAAGTATTCATACACCTTCATTTTTTCACTCCATACACCATTATTACAAAGCACAAAACAGGTTTACCAAAAATAAAAAACTGAAACAAGTACATTGCATAAGTATTCATACCCTTAACTCAGCACCTTTGCAGCCTCAAGTCTTTTTAAGTATGATGAAATAAGTTTTGCACATCTGCATTTGCCAATTTTATGTCATTTTTCTCCTCCCCTCTTTACCTCTCAAGCTCTGTCAGCTTGGATGGGGGCTGGCAGACATTTTCAGGTTTCTCCAGAAATGTTTGATTGAGTTCAAGTCCAGGCTGTGGGCCACTCAAGTACACTCACAGAGTTGTCTATAAGCCACTCTTGCTGTGTGCTTAGGATCATTGTTCTGAACCTTCTGCCCAGTCTGAGTTTTTGAATGTTCTGGACTAGGTTTTAATAAAGCTATTTCTATATTTTGCTGTGTTGAATTTACTTCCAGTCTGACAAGTCTCTCAGTCCCTGACGCAAAAAAAAAAAAAAAAACTTTACTGTTGGGATGGTATTTGCATGATTTCCTCCATATCTAATGCTTGGAACTGAGGTTCATCAGACCAGTGAATCTTGTTTCTCACAGTCTGAGAGTTCTTTAGGTGCTTTGTTGCAAATTGTGTGTCTTCATGTGTCTTCACTAAGAAGAGGATTGAGTCCTGCCACACCGCCATAAAGACCAGATTGGTGGAGTGTTGCAGTGATGTTTGTCCCATCTGCATATATGATCCTGGAGCTCAACTAGAGTGACCATCAGCTTCTTTTTCAGCAGTCTAACCAAGGCCCTTCTCTATCAATCGCTCATTTTTTTTTTTTTCCCTCAGATCTGTGCCTTGACACAATCTACAGGCAATTATTTTGACCTCAAGGCTTGTTGTTTGCTCTGATATGCATTTTCAGCTGTTAGACATTTTATTAAGAGGTGTGTGCCTTTCTAAATCATACCCATTCAATTGAATTTGCAACAGGTTATCTACTCTCAAAGTATAGTAACATCTGCAAGTGAAATGAATGCTCCTGATGCTAAATTTGAACTGTCCCAGAAAAAGGTTTGAATACTTATGCAATGGAATCATTTCAGTTTTTTATTTCTAATACGTTTATAAAGTTATTACAACCTGTTTTTTGTCCTTTGTCATTATGGTGTATGGAGTGTAGATTGATCTGGAAAAAAAAGTTATTTAAAGGATGTAAGCAATTTAACATAAGACTGCAACATAAAACATGAATAAAATGAAGGGGTATTAATACTTTTGCAAAGCAGTGTATAACGCTTGCATATTAGGTAATGAAAAAGGAAATCTAATGAGGATGCAAAATTAAATATTCGCTTCTAAAATAGTGCTTTAGACTGTATTACAAAGCATTATGAGTGTCTTTAAAGCATTAAGAATGCATTATATATAATGGCTTCAAGGAAAGTGTTACAGAGACCTCTAACACAATCATTTGTGCATTACACTATATGCAAGAAAGGAAAGTATAGGACCCTACTAACACAGGGTTTATCAAACTCCATTAGCACTTTCTGGCTGTCCTCTAGATATACAGACAAACTGCTCTGGTCAGCTATATTTGCCCAGGTGTGTCAATTTGATGTAAACTAGTCTGGTATACAAGGACACAGTTTAGAGAGTGTTTCTGAAGAACACAGCAAACTTACTCCACAGGAGCTGCCTGAACATGCACTTTCATGTTTGTGAATAATTTGCATCATGCATTCAGCTCTGCAGTCGGCAGGCAAACGGCTACAAGCTTTAACACACACACACACACACACACACACATGATCTATTATGTACGGGACATTTTGATTGTTTTTACTGAGCAAATTATATTTTCTATTCGCTCGCCTTTCCACAAACAAGTCTGCATCTTTAGATTTTCATTAAGATGTTATTTAGTATATTTATTGAGCCCTTTTCCTCATGGGGACGATTGGCTGGTACTCACAAAGTAGATGACAACCACACACACACACACACAGCAGTCCATTTCTGGAATAATGAGAAGAGCCTTTCAAATGGATTCAAAACAGGTGTGAATCTAATTCAGGAGCACAGGGGGTGTTGATTAAGAGAGCTGCAGCTTATGCCAGAGAACAGAGATAAAGTCATTTCTCTCTGTCTGTCTCTGCTGGTGTACCAGACAGACGCTGGATGCAGGATGACTCTATTACAGGTGAGAGAGAGAGAGAGAAAGAGAGAGGGGAAGAAAGAGCTACTCTTGCACAGTGAGATCATTATACAGTATACAGCGGACAGTGAAACACAAGCTAGTCTGACTTATGGACCTTGTAAACTATAGCATTCCAAAGTACACGTGAAAATACAACAAAAAGATTATTTAAAAGGATAATTCACCTGAAAATGAAAATTCTGTAATTAATTACTCACCCTCATGTCGTTCCAAACTTGTAAGTCCTTCGTTCATCTTCAGAACACAAATTAAGATATTTTTGATTAAATCCAAGAGATTTCTGACCCTGCATAGACTGCAAAGCAACTGACACATTCAAGGCCCAGAAAGGTATTAAGAACATTGTTAAAATAGTAGTAGAATACAAAATAAAAATAACTTTATTTAACAGTTTCTTCTCTTCCATGTCAGTCTTCGGTGTGCGTTCAAAATGGTAAAGGTTCTTGCACACTGAGTTCAAAATTTTTGCATGTTAAAAAATAAATAGGACCTCACATTGTCAATCACCTTTACACACTGCCTATGACATTCATATATATATATATATATATATATGTATCTGTTAGTTCTTCTGCATTTTTCACATCTGCAGCATTTTCAAAGGTCTTCTGACAATTCAGAGTCACCGTAAGCAAATGCCAAAATCCAGAATTGCATCTGACCAGTGTTAATTTTGAGTCTAGGTCAATTAAAGTCTTAGTCATAGTCTTTTGACTAAAATGCCATTTAGGCTTACTCATGTTGAGTTGTCTTTTGTGTTGTCAAATTTATCCATATGTTTGTTTTTCTCTTACTTCCAGATATTGACATTTTTGAATGTTATGAGACGTGCAGCAAGTGTGTGCCAGCTTATGTCCCGCCGGATAGATCAAAAGGATATGATACAGTTCACATGTATGCATCTAACCTCCTAACCATGCAGCAAATTTGTTCTGAATGAATCTCTTCCTAAATTGTCCCTCTCTAACATTTTCTTCTCGCAGCATAGGTGCTTGCATACTGAGTTTGTGGAAATTTGTGGTCTCCTTTTTCATATGTGGCTCCAGTATCACTAGCAAAGCATCAAATTGAGCCACTGGCATCCTAAAGTAAACTATAAATCGCCCGGGATAATCCTGCAGCTGCTTGATAAGGAGGTGGAACCACCTTCCTATCTACGCTATTTTATGATTGAATGGTTCCAATATTTCCTCTTTCTTTTTCTCTTTTAAAGAGAAAGGACAACACAATCATCCTCAGTGCTTGACTCCATTTTGTATTGTTTTGCTTTTTTTTTTTTTTTTTTTAATCCACAACGGATTAATTAATATCCCAGATAGCACACATAAATCTGCAAGATGTCTGTTAAAGGTCACTTGATCTGGAAAGCATCTGCTGTGTACAAACATCTGACAGACGTCTGTAAGATGTCAGTTTTACATACATTCTAAATCATAAACATCTTAAAGACATCTAATAGACATCTGTTTGATATCTGATAGGAAACGTCCTATAGATGTATTGCATATTACATTTTAAAAAAATATGTCTTCCGTACATAAATGCAGACGTCAAATAGACATCTCTGTGATGTATGTGTGCTATCAGGGTACGCATCGGACTCAGTGTTTTTAGGGTGATGAATATGGAAAAACACATACAAAATTTTTGACAACTATTTTAACAATGTTCGTATTACCTTTCTGGACCTTGAATGTGCATTACGGTCTATGCAGGGTCTGAAAGCTCTCCGATTTCATCAAAAATATCTTAATTTGTATTCTGAAGATGAACGAAGGCCTTACGGGTTTGGATTGACATGAGAGTGAGTAATTAAGGACAAAATTATTGGGTGAACTATGCTTTTGATATATCACAGTTCTGAGAAAAGAAGTCAGAACTGCAAAATGTAAACTCAGAATTACAAAAAAAAAGAGATGAAAATGTTGCAATTATTGCAATTATCCCGTGGCAGAAATAATGGAGCGGTAATGCAGAAAGCTTTACAAAATGACTCCATTTCCGAACGAACTTTGGAAGGAACACTAGTGTAGAGCTCATAAGAAAATAACCTTTCCTTTCCAAGAAGACAGAATGTAGTGACATTGTACTTTTTAAAATGTGTATCATTGCATAATGTGTAGATTTTTTTTACATATTATTTATTTTAAAACCACATAGAACAGTAGTAGCAACTAAAAAGGCTTTTATTTGTAAAAAAAAAAAAAAAAATGCAAACAATAAATAATTATAATAATAAAATAATTAATATATACATATATAAACAGTAAAAACGTTTGTTCTTACAATTTAAGATAACTACTTTCTATGATTACATTTATTTATTTAATTTATGTCTGTGATGCAAAGTTGAATTTTCAGTCTTTAGTGTCTCATGACGAAAACAGTATCACTGCTTAATATTTTTTGTGGAAACCGGGATTTGTCTTTCTTTCTTTCTTTCTTTCTTTCTTTTTCCTTCAGGATTGTTTGAGGAATAGTAAGTTCAAAAGAACAGCATTTATTTGAAATATAAATCTTTTGTAAATGTCTTTATTGTCACTTCTGTGTCCTTGATGAATAAAATGATTAATTTCAATTATAGTTATGGAATTAAGAGTCTGTGTGAACATCTTTTATCTACTGACATTCTTCAAGTACCATTTTCTGTCTTGTTCTTTGCTTAAACCATTAGAGGTCAAAGGTCACTTTTAACAGTGCTTTTTCCCTCTGAGTTGAAACCCAGGAAAATACCATTACTGGAGACTTTCCCGAACTTAGAGGTGAACTGCTGCCGTTCAAAGAACAAATGAGCCTTTCTGAATGCCGAGGGGCTTTGCCTTTTACACCAGCGTACCGAGATGACCTTGCTTTCGTTATTTACGAGCCAGAGTGCAGCTGTCATCATTAATTAGTTCTTTTCATTAGCGAGAGGATGGATACGTACACTTTCCTCTCACCTTGTCTTTTATTCTCTATCCTCTAGTGGTCTAATGAGAGCTAGACATCAGAGAGACATCCAGTGGGCCGTATTTATATACATAAGTAATGTCTGAACCGGTTTCGGATGCAGCTGTAATGATTTCAGCACAAGAGGAGAGAAATTAAAAACCAGAATAGAACCCCAGAGACATAAAGCCTATTTGGAAAGTCCTGGGAAATGATTTCATTCCTTTTACTGTTCTTTCTGAGTGTGTGTGTGTGTGTGTGTGTGTGTGTTCTGGAGATGGCCTTTCTCAAGCCTGTGTCGTTTATGGGTCGTTAGCTAAGACCCACTGCTCCATTAACTGAAGCACAGCATTATGGGTAAAGAACAACCACCCATATATTCTTGTGAAGGAAATGTCTGCTGTTTTTATGGCATGCATCTCCCAGTGGTGCACAATAACTCAAACACACACACACACACACACACACACACACACACACACACACACACACTCTATCTCACATATTATTTACACCTCTGTTTTATTGGGCCAATTTTGACACCAGTGCTTATGATGGATGGTTGTGTTTTCTTTTTAGCTTTCCTCTTTTTTGGGCTATAGTAAAGTGGGCCAGCCAAAAACACAAACGCACACACGGCCCTTAACATCCACCTGTTCCCATGCACAGGAAAAGGAAGCGACTCTAAGAATGTGCTGGTTTAGTGTGTGACTGATAAGATGAAAGTACGCAGATAAGCATGAAACTGCTCTTAAAGAGAACATTTATCACTGAAACTCTGAAACCTCGCAGTACTTCAACACGACAGCGGAGAAAGGCTCTAAATAAAAGTCTGATTGTTATAATTGGCCTGACCTGTGAGTCACAGTGAGTTCATTTATTTCGGTGTTAATTGCATGCAGTGTGAGTCTCAAGATTGATTCAGCCTTAAGAGGAATAATTACCATTCAAATCTTTAGGGGAGGAAGGTGCATATAATTAAATATCAAATAATATATATATATATATACATATATATATATATACAGTTCAGTTGAAGGCAAAACTTTACATACACGTTGCAGAATCTGCAAAATGTTCATTATTTTACTAAAATAAGAGAGATCATACAAAAGTTCAAACGTTTACATACACTTAATTTTTAACACTTTTCTGTTACCTGAATGATCCACAGCTGTTTTTATTTATTTATTAATTTATTATGTTCACAAGTCCCTTGTTTGTCTTGAACAGTTAAAAAAAGTTTTTTCAGCACGTTTGTGTATTTGAACCCCCCAACAATGAATGTATGATTTTGAAATATATCTTTTCATACTGAGGACAACTGAGAGACTTATATGCAACAAAAGGGCTCAAAACACTCAATAATGCACCAGAAGGAAAGACAATGTGTTAAAAGCCAGGGGTGTTAACTTTTGAACAGAATGAAGTGTACATTTTTCTTATTTTACCTGGGTATCATATATATTTTTTATGCAGTACTGCCCTAGAGAAGCTACACAAGCAGGGTCAGCGCCAGAGCGTACAAATTGCGGGGGCATGTACAATTTTTGGAGGGGCTGTGTTTTTTTTTTGTGTGTGTGTGTGTTACTTTGAAAAAAAAAAAACTGTTTATGAATATTAATTGATCTAAATTATGTAAACTACTAATGTAGATGTGTAATATCTACAGTTGCGCTCAAAAGTTTACATACCCCTTGCAGAATCTGCAAAATGTTAATTATTTTAGCAAAAAAGAGGGATCATACAAAATGCATGATATTTTTTTATTTAGTACTGACCTGAATCATATATTTTACATAAAATAAATTTACATATAGTCCACAAGAAAAATCAACAGTTGAATTTATAAAAATGTCCCTGTTCAAAAGTTTGCATACCCTTGATTCTTAATACTGTGTTGTTACCTGAATGACCCACAGCTGTGTTTTTTTGTTTAGTGATAGTTGTTCATGAGTCCCTTGTTTGTCCTGAACAGTTAAACTGTCTGCTGTTCATCAGAAAAATCAGCTCCCACAAATTATTTGGTTTTCCAGCAGTTTTGTGTATTTGAACCCTTTCCAACAATGACTGTGATTTTGCGATCCATCTTTTCACACTGAGGACAACTGAGGGACTCATATGCAACTATTACAGAAGGTTCAAACACTCACTGATGCTGCAGAAGGAAAAAAACATGCATTAAGAGCTGGGGAGTGAACATTTTTGAACAGAATGGAAATGTGTACATTTTGCTCATTTTGCCTAAATATCAGAAGCTACAGAAGATACTTTCATGTTTCCAAAAAGACAAAATTAGTTAAATTTACCATGATCTTCCAATGTAAAAAGTTTTCGCTCCCTGGCTCTTAATGTATGTTTTTTCCTTCTGGAGCATCAGTGAGCATTTGAACCTTCTGTAATAGTTGGATATGAGTCCCTCAGTTGTCCTCAGTGTGAAAAGATGGATCTCAAAATCGTACATTCATTGTTGGAAAGGGTTCAAATACACAAAAATGCTGGAAAACCAAACAATCTGTGGGACCTGAAGGATTTTTCTGATGAACAGCAGGCAGTTTAACTGTTCAGGACAAACAAGGGACTCATGAACAACTATCACTAAACAAAAAAACACAGCTGTGGGTCATTCAGGTAACAATACAGTATTAAGAATCAAGGGTATGTAAACTTTTGAACAGGGACATTTTTATAAATTCAACTATTGTTTTCTTTTGTGGACTATATGTAAATGTCTTTTATGTAAAATATCTTATTCAGGTCAGTACTAAATAAAAAATAACATGCATTTTGTATGATCCCTCTTATTTTGCTAAAATAATTAACATTTTGCAGATTCTGCAAGGGGTATGTAAACTTTTGAGCACAACTGTATGTCATTTAATAACATATAGCCTAGTTTGATATGAATAGGATGTTTGTCAACTTGCGGTTGGATCAGAGACAGCTCCGTAAAATAGCCTAGCCTATAGCTAAAAACATAAAATGTACAAACACAATAAAATTTAAAGTTATTTTAATTTCAAGAAAAAAATGTAGTAATGAAGCCAGAAATTCAGAATTTAAGCCAGATTTGGCCCAGACTCTGTTGCTATCTGGAAAGCCAAGAATACCAATGTAAATTTGTTAACCCACAGTAAAAAAAAATATTAAAAAAAAAAACACACGCTAAAATACATTTTAGCTTTTTGAGAGGAAAATAAAAAAGATACATCATGTATAAGTCGCAGTTTAATGCATTCAGAAATAATAACGTCAGGCCTAATAATTTTATAATGTACTGAACACTTTAGGCTATTTTAGTTTACCTCACTTTACAACAAATTGTTTAAATTGAACCATAATCAGAACAGAACAAGAATGAAAAAATATATAATTCTAATTGATAAATAAAATTGCAGTATAAAATATAGGCTCAGCTATAGACAAGCCAAAACAAAGCGAAATTGAAGGTAAAGTTGGGCTCATATCCTACCTCTCTCATTCGGCACAAATCCAAATATTTCCATATGCGCAATGTATTTAAAGCTAAAACATTATTTATTAGGCTAGGTAAAATAGGCTTTGTAGATCACGCGCGTTCCAGTGTTGACTAAAATGCCACCGATTCTTTGCTGTTTGCTGTAACATACATAGTCATTTTGGGTCATACAGTAAGACATCCAAAACTACAAAGTGTTAGCAATTTAACGATTCAAGAATATTATTGAAGTTTATTAGAATTCTTTCTATGCTCTCCCGTTCATATTTATTTGCCAAGAATGAACCGAAATGAAAACATTTTGCTTTTAATCAGTGTATTTAACAGCCTGGGAGATCTTCCCAGTGCAGTACCCTGTCTCACAGACAAAAATCAAAGCGCCCACTCCGGAGATGGCCCCAAAGTGAGGGGGCACAGTGACCGAGGTGGCCAGGCCGGGCCCCCTCAGGCCCCCTCGTGGCACCGATACTGTACACAAGACACTTACATGTTTCTCAGAAGACTAAATAAGTAAAATTTACCCTGATCTTCAAATTCCAAAAGTTTTCACCCCCTCTTAATGCATTGTGTTTCCTTCTGGAGCATCAGTGAGTATTTGAATCTTTTGTAATAGTTGCGCATGAGTATCTTATTTGTCCTTTGTGGGAAAATGAATGGTACTAAAATACATACAAAAGCATAATTAAATACATTAAAAAATGCATTTATAAATTTGTGTGAAATATAGCCTAGACATGATCTTGACACACACACAATATTCAGTGGTGTTGAATCCACAATTATAAATTCAAATGCTGACTCGCACCGAAACAACACATTAACATAATCTATATTTGTTTTATGATACACATGGAAATTTCTCAGACATTATTACAATCAAATCTAATTAGTCTGTCCTCTCTAGAGCGTCTCATGTTCAATCTAATAAATCTAATCAGGCTTCGCTGAATATCATTATAAAGTTAAAAAGCTCAAAGCTGCCGAGAGCACGATTCATTCCGCCGTGAGTGTTTTTATTCTGAATCACGCATATGGGGCCTGAAATGTGAAATGCATCAATTACTGCAGTCTTTACTAAACTGTTTATATGCTGCTCACTTCAAAACCCATGTAAACATCACAGACAATCAAAGACCTCCAGCTATTTCGAACGTTCAAAGAGCTGAACATTTCAACTGTCTTATCCATACTGGATTGTAAGATCGGATACGGCCTCCCATCTGCGAGAAAACAAAGACGTGTCAGGCAGGTCTGAACAAGATAAAGGAAAGCTGATTCTCTCCTCCTCGTTACAGGACAAATTTAAATAATAGCGCAGAAAACTGCAGGCCTCCTGGACCCAGTGATGGCCGTGGAAAAATGAATAATAAAAAGTTAATTTACAGTTCCTCCAACAGAAGTATTGAGACAAACAGCACAAACACACGGCTCTCAAAATACATTTTTCTCCAAGCCTGAAAGCCATGGGGACCCTCTTCTTGTTGAAATGTCATGGTCTTGCGTGCAGGAGGCACCAGTCGGGGATTTGCAAATAGATTCTCTTTGAGGCGGATTCTAGTGAATATGTATGTGCTCTCTCTCTCTTGCTTTCTTTCTTTCGTTCATCGATGCACTCTCTTCATTCAGCTCACTGTGCCATGGAAACACTGAAATCAGAGGAGGAAGCCTTGTATTGGGGACGGCTGAGGTCACACTACTCAGCGGCGCTAATATGTCTAATCATTTATGTAGAAAGCAGAAATAAATTAGAAAAAAATCATTATGTGTTTCCTATAACGTGATTCCCTTCTAAACATTATCCCAGAGCTTTTTCCTATCACATTAGTAACTAATAAATGTCTTTTCTTTCCCTGTAACTGTGAGTTTATATCTTACGATTCAGACTGGCAGTATATATAAACTTAGTTTGATTATGAGTTATATCATTGTAATGGATATGACAATGTTAATGTATTTGGTCTTGGAGGAACAGATATGCTATGCTGCTGTTGTTGTTGTTGTAGATTATTGCTTGTCCTGCAAAGCAATTACAGAAAGTTACATACGCTGATACGCTGCTGTAAGTATTTAAGACATACTGCTGCTGCACAAATAGCATATAAAATAACCAGTAGCAGATCTATACAGGTGGAGTTAGGGAGGTGGAGGGTTTCAGACTTTCTTTTATTTCCTGAAGCACCTTAAAAATAGCATGGCTTGGCAAACGATGTGTTCGAATAATGTGTTCTTCCAACGTGATCTCATGATAATTCGTATGTATTTTACATAAAATGTGGTTCTACCAAATGTACATTTACTTACGTTTTTCAAGACACTAAAACGTACAATACTGACGTATTTACAGCATCTAAACGCACAAATACTTACGTATTTGTATCATTTTAATGTACAAAACTGATGTTTTGACGACAGTTAGAATCTTTATGAATGTTGAAATCGCGCCATTAATTACATTAGTATTCTTGTTTTAGTTGTCATACCAATGGCCTTATGAATTCATTTGCATTATTAAATAGTTTAATATTTTACTTAATATGAAATTATTACATACTGTTATATGATTTCCACTGCCAGCTCGGTTCCAAGAATAGTTCTACACAATGTTAAACAAGACTACACTTTAAACCCTTAAAATAAATAACATTTCTGCATCATTTTAACGATTCATGAATGTAAAGTTTTTTCCATGGCAGGACACAAAAAGCGTCTTCTCCTACATGCTGTGACTAACAATAGAACCATAGAATACACACCGAACACGAAAAATAATTATAAAATGAAACAATTTTATTTGTGCGCTGTAATCCAGATCTTCAGAATCCATATGACTGCGAGGAACAGACCCAAATTCAAGCCTTTATCCAGCGATCTTCATCTCCATAACGAGCACAGAGTCCAAATAGAAACTGAAATAATCCCGCGCTGAAGTGCATTTTAAAATTCAAATATTGCAGCATTTAGAAACAACAGGTTTTACGGCAGGAAAATCGAACACTCATTGGCTCTCGCCTGCCTTCGTCACAGATTACGACATGCCGTGCTTCTGGTGAGCTGTGTTTGAATCTGGTTTGAATGATGCGCGGGTGCCTTTACAGAGCGGTCAGGATAATAATCTGGATAACATTTTAGCGATTAACAATTTCAATTCTGCTCTTCACCTGAAACAAACCTACTGGAATCCACCAAAGAGGACTGCGGGTGCAAACGCGTCGTCATTTGGATAACTTTTGGTACGGCTGTTGACATTTTTGCAATAAATAAATTATTGTAATTGCACTTTTCTGTCTCTCATGATTTTCTTTATTGCTGTACAGAGAGAGTTATGGTTAACGTTAGATTTAGAGATAGGAGTGGGATCAGTGACTATAAAAATGTTTTTTATGCTATATTGTTAATAAAATGGTAATTTCCTTGCATATTTTGGTCAGTTATATCCTTTTATATTGCTATAAAATGGGTAGGTTAAGGTTTGGAGGTAGGTTAAGGGAGCTAAAAATCTAAATCGTTTATTAATAAAATGATAAAAAGTCATTGATACGAATATCTTAATGAAATAAAATATACATAAGTAACGTTTTTTAGCTAAAAATACGTAGCTGTTTGTACGTTTTAAAAGTTGAAATACGTATAAATTGTACGTTCTCTTTCATAGGTTCACTCAACGCTGCGTTGATGCTTACACTTTGGGAACACCTCCTGGTGTGACGATTGTCTGAAGCCCATATAGAATCACGCCAATTCATTGGCTGATGGCGCGAGGCACCACCCTTTGTCATACGCAACAGACACAGAAGCGCGCCCGCGCCATCTTATCCCTCAGATTTTCTTTTCTTCAGAAGCGTTCGCTTCTCTCGGTTTTTCTGGCCCATTTGTGCGATTTCGGATTGTTACTAAGCTATTCCACTTCAGCGACCGCATTTGTGGAATCATTTCTCCAAGTGGTGAGTGGAATGGATTTTCGTCGTTGCCTTCCTCCGTGCTCTCATCTCATCGCAAGTGACGACCAGCATGGTAAGTGCGTCAGATGCATGGGCCTTGACCATGCACGAGACGCTATTTTTGGAATTTCTAACTGTAAGAGCTGCGAGAACCTTACCTTAAAGATCTTACGCACTAGACTCGCGGTTTTTGACCGTGAATCCTCCGTTTCCTCCTGCCGTGCTGCTCCGGAGGCCTCCTCCCTCCGCGAAGCCGCGGCCTGGAGTACGGAGACCGAGCTCGAGGCTATGGAGAGTGATCAGCTAAATCCTCTTTCTTTTCCTTCGTCGCCCGAGCGTCGCGGCGCGGTTTCTCCGGTTGAGTTTTCTTGCGGCTGTCTTGCGCCCACCCCCGAAGCACGCAGTCTTGTTTCCTTCGGGATGGAAGCGTTTTCTCAGTGGTTCTGAATCACATCCGGTGAGGCGAAAGCTGGCTTTTTTTCCCGACCTGCATCAAGAAATCTCCAGGTCCTGGAAGCAGCCTTTCTCCTCTCGTCTTACTAATGCGGCGGCCGCTGACTTCACCAACCTTGTCGGTTCTGTGGAGCACGGTTACGCCACGGTTCCGGCTGTCGAGGAAACGCTTGCGGCGCATCTCTCGCCTTCTTCCGCTTCTTCTTGGAAGTCCCGCCCTCTCCTCCCATCTAAGCCGTGCAGGACTACTTCCGCCTTAATTGGTAAGTCCTATATGGCGGCGGGGCAAGCAGGCGCGGCCCTCCACACCATGGCCCTTCTTCAGGCCTACCAGGCCGAGGTTTTGAAGGAGATGGACGAGGGTGAGGGTGTGACCCCCGAGGCCGTTAAGGAGCTTCGCAGGGCCACTGACCTGGCCCTTCGAGCTACTAAGCACACAGCTCGGGCGGTTGGACGAAGTATGGCTGGCTTGGTGGCGGCAGAGCGCCACCTCTGGTTAAACCTTACCGAAATCAGAGAAAAGGATAAGGTTTTTCTTCTTGACGCCCCAATTTCTAGCTCTGGCTTATTCGGCGACGCGGTTAATGCAGTCGTGGATAAGTTTAGGGCTGCTAAGACACAGTCAGCTGCATTTAAGCAGTTCATGCTTAGGCGTTCTCACAAACCAGCCGCTCCCTCGTCCTCTAGAGAGCGCCCAGCCCCCGGAAAAGAGCTAGCTGGTAGAGCTACCGACCCGGTGCATCCCCCGCCGTACACAGTTTGGGGATCCCGTGGGCGCCCCGCCACTCGTCAGCGCCCCCGTAAGAGAGTGGATCTAAAGCACCCGAGCAAGCCCCCTGCTGCGGCTTCCTCGGGGCGTTCCTGACGTGGGTGTCAGGAAAAGGGGAGCTTCCCCCGCTTCTTTGGACTGCGGCGGACCGCTGAAGCGTATCTGCCCATCTCTGACGCGCTCCCCTCTTCTGACTGCGACATTCCTCGCCGCTAAATGCGTCTCGAGGACCGCTGCCAAATGCTCTTCATCAGCGATCTTTAGGAGGAGACACCTTAGGTTTTCTCCCCTCAAGGTCGCTGCAAGCTGCGCACGTTACTTGTGCGGTGAGGGACGCCGAGTGCCTTCCCCCCGCATCAGTAACTCCTGCCCCGGCTGTAGTTGCTGTGTCAGGTCAAACTCCAGTGTACGAGGACGCTGTTCGCTTTCCTCTACCTCAGCTGAACACATGTATCTCTCGAAGGAGTTTTCAGAGCGGGGACCCCGTGTTGGTATCCCCCTGAATTCTGCTCCATTACCCCTGTCCGCCTTCCTCCATGTTTGGAGGGACCTGCCAGGGGTGTCGCCCTGGGTTCTTCGCACGATCCAATTCGGTTACACACTGCAGTTTGCTCGCAACCCAATAGAAGAGGTACCTTCTTCGGATCTGAACCGCGGCTTTTTCAGTCGTTACTTTCTCATTCCGAAGAAGGGCGGGGGTCTGCGGCCCATTTTGGACTTGCGCAGACTGAACTACTCCCTTTACAAAGGGAAATTCAAAATGTTGACACTAAAGAATATTCTGTCTCAGGTGCGGCAGGGGGACTGGTTCGCCACTATCGACTTAAAGGATGCCTACTTCCACATCCAGGTCGTTCAGAGACACAGGAAGTTCCTCAGGTTTGCCTTCGGGGGAAAGGCTTACCAGTACAACGTCCTTCCTTTTGGGCTAGCCCTGGCCCCAAGGACATTTACCAAGTGTATGGATGCCGCTCTGGCCCCTCTGAGGCTCCAGGGGATCCGAATCCTCAATTACTTGGACGACTGGCTAGTTCTTGCCAGTTCCAGGGAGGAAGTAGTCCGTCACAGGGACACCCTCCTTCTCCATCTTCGAGAGCTTGACCTCAGGCTGAATGGCCAGAAGAGTGTTCTCACTCCGGCCCAACAGACCATTTTTCTGGGGGTCTGTCTGGACTCGACCTCGATGCAGGCCCGGCTGGCTCCTGCTCGGGTCGAGAGTATCAGTTCATGTGCGGCCCTCTTCACGATAGGTCGCCATGTGTCAGTAGGTCTATGCCGCAGACTTCTAGGTCTCTTTGCAGCAGCGTCCCCGGTTCTTCCCTTGTGGCTGCTCCACATGAGGCCTTTCCTCTGGTGGTTAAAGTCCCAGGGCGTTCGTCCCTCTTGGCCGTCTCTCCACCCTCTGCGAGTGTCGAGTGTGTGTTTCCACGCCCTTGCGGTGTGACTTTGCCCCCGGCCTGGTCAAGGTTTTCTTGAGACCTAGGCCGGGTTATGTCCCTAAAGTTCTCTCAGCCTCTTTCCGCTCGCAGGTGGTAGTGCTGCAGGCCTTTTCTCCCGCCTCTTCGAGTGAGGGTGATGATATTCATCTGCTCTGCCCGGTCAGAGCCCTGTAGATGTATGTGGATCATTCCAATCAGTGGCGCAAATCCTCACTGTTGTTCGTGTGTTTTGGCGCTTGCCGCAGGGGGCTAGCGACATCGAAGCATACAATATCCCACTGGGTTAGGGACGCTATTTCGATGGCCTATGAGGTGCGCGGTCTGCCTTCACCTCTGGACATCAGGGCACATTCCACTAGAGGGGTGGCTTCCTCCCAAGCCTTGTTTAAGGGAGTTCCCCTGGAGGACATCTGTATGGCGGCAGGTTGGTCCTCTCCCCATACATTTGTCAGGTTCTTAACCTTGATGTTGATTTAGCTCCTGGTTCCCAGGTTCTTTCTGCTTGAACCAGCTGTATTTTTAATTCTGGTCTTATTTTGGGCCAGACCTGGCAGCGCGCTAGCTTGGCGTGTTTGGTATACTGTTCCCAAAGCGTAAGCATCAACGCAGCGTTGAGTGAACCTATGAAAGTGAAAGTCTCGGGTTACTGTCGTAACCCATGTTGGGAACGAGACGCTGCGTTCGCTGCCAAGCTCCTCTCGCTGCCAAGCTCCTCTCGCTGTCCTGTTTCTTCGTCAGGAAAATCTGAGGGATAAGATGGCGCGGGCGCGCTTCTGTGTCTGTTGCGTATGACAAAGGGCAGTGCCTCGCGCAATGAATTGGCGTGATTCTATATGGGCTTCAGACAATCGTCACACCAGGAGGTGTTCCCAAAGCGTAAGCATCAACGCAGCGTCTCGTTCCCTACTCAGAGAACATGGGTTACGACAGTAACCCGAGACGTTTTTGCATCGATAAACTACGGTGGCCGAGAAGTGCAAAAAAAAATCACAATTCTGAAAACAAAATAAAAAATTACAAACACGAACACAAATCTAAAAAACAAAATAATAATTCCCAAAACACAACAGCAATTCCGAAAACATTATAACAAGTCAAAAAACACAATGTCAAATTCGGAAACAAAATAACAAGTCAGAAAACACAATGACAAATCCAAAAAAACATTTCAGAAAACACAACGACAAATCGGACAAACCGGAAAAGGTAGGTATAGTTTGAGACAGCGCCATTGGTTTGAGAATAGACTACTTACCACTGACTGGACGAGACATCTGTCAATCAAGATATACAAGACAGAACAGCAGTAGCGGCAGAAAGTTCAGATATGGTCTTAATGTAGCTCTTTTTGATGTATTGAATGAATTGCCTTTACTGTGGAATAAAAATAGCCTATGCATGTACATTTACAACACCTGAATACAAAAACTAGTTAATGCTAATGCAAGGTTGTTTCTAATACAGCATATGGGAGTGACGGAAAAATTTGTGTAAAGATGTTACGAGGGAAACCATTCCGAAAGTGGCTTCGGGCAGAGAATAAATGTGAATTTTCCCCTGCTTTTTAACTGTGTCTTGCTGCTAATGTATATATAACTTTTTAAGACACAGTGTTAAGTTAAAAGATTTAACTAGAAAGAAACTAGCGCTGCTCGTCAGAACTCGGAGGCGGGCCAAGCATTCAGAGTTTCTGTTTTACAGTAGCAAGTTGAAATGACACCTGGTTAGGGGCTGTTCACACGTCGTGTCCTATGGTCGTGCCTAAAAACACGTGGAAAACGCAACGTCATTGTGTTTTCTGACTTGTTACAATGTTTTCGGAATTGCTGTTGTGTTTTGTGAATTATTATTTTGTTTTTTATATTTGCGTTCGTGTTTGTAATTTGTTATTTTGTTTTCAGAATTGTGATTTGTTTTGCACTTCTCGGCCACCGTAATAAACTCACTTTTGGGTCTCTAAACATTACGTAAAAATACCTACGTATAAACAATGAGACCAGGCTGGTTCTTCTGGCATTACAAATAAATTAATACATGTGGGAAAAATCCTCTCCCTTCAACCACGTGCTCTCTCTTCTCTGTGGTGTCTCTTCCTAGCAACAATAATTGCAGCCATTTCAAGCACAAAATTGTTAGAGAAATGTTTTTTGGGGCGGTAAATAATGGCACAAATGCCAGTAATTTGATGAGCACAAACATTAGTAAAATTTTTGTCATGGCAAAAATAGACTTCCATACAAAACACAGCCAAACCACATGATAGTTCTCTACAACACTTAACATCTTTCTCAGTACCTAAAAACAGAGGAAGAAATACAATATTTCCAATGCATCTACACTTTTCTGATCAAAGTCATATGCTATGTTGTGATTAGAATTTCTGAACTCGTAAGTAAGGACTTCCCAGAGGACTTGAACAGGTAAAAATCATTGCTTTAGGCCAAGAGGGGTCAGACTTATGTTTATGCACTAAAGCTGTAACACAGCTGTGAGGTCAAAGGTCAAATGTCATTTAAAGGAAGCATTAACCCTGCAAGATACTCATTTCTGAGTATAACAGATCTATCTATCTATCTATCTATCTATCTATATGTCTGTCTGTCTGTCTTTCTTTCTTTCTTTTTTTCTTTATTTATTTTGTGCAGAACTTAGTTTTTAGTGTTTAGAATTTTATGGAAAAAAATAAATTTGTGACAGAACATTCCTTCCATTTTTTCCTCCACATCAGAATTAATATATTTTTCATCTTGTGTATAATGGAAAACACATTTAATGGACAAAATGCACCCAAAATGTATCTCTGACTAAGATTTGCATTGCATTAAAATGATTTTCTGGATCACAAAATGCTTTTTATTCACAAAATGTTATTTGCTCATTCTATTTCATCATTCGGCATGTCCCAAAATGCAAATTGCTCATTCTGTGACTATTTCATCCACATATTTCATGGTCCAGACAACCTCTTTTATGGATGAAATGCATAAGGCATGTACAGAATCACAAATGAAATGCAGAAATTTCAGGGTAACTCCCCCTTTTGTGTTTCATGAAAGAAAGCAAGCACCTCAGAACGACTTCAGCAAATAATGAATTTAAATTTTGGGTGACCTATTCCTTTAAGAAGATGGTCCTGAGCTACATGATTGTGTCTCCAGGCGTAAAGGACTTTATTCTCTATTGCTTCTGCCCCTGAGCCCCTTTCATTTTGTTTATTAAGTTCCTCTTGACAGCTGATGGGTCTCCCTCTATTTCTGAATCCCTCGGGAGATTCTTTTCTTTCAAGCTTAAATGTGAACGTTCAAAATCAAATGCTATTGGGGTCTGGAGCCGGTGCTCAAACGCTCTCGGCGAGAGCGTAGCAGGCATGGACTCGAGTCCGCTGACAGGCGTGATTCGGTTTTGCAACTGCAGGGAGGGAAATTAAATTAATAAATGAAATCAAATCCATCTGGAGTGGGTGAATCTGAATTATTCACCATGATCTCTGTCACCCCTGTATCCTCACTCCCCATTTTTATATCTGTCACAAAACGAAACGTGCCAACAGAGACTCAAAAATTCAGGGGACGATGACAACTGATAAAATATTAATTACCTTGCAATTGTTGCAGTTAGCTGACATCCTCTTCTCCTCACTCCCCATCCTCGAGGCGATACGACCACTGCTTTGGTTTATGGGTCATTCTAACAGTCAGTGTTTGGCAAAGTTACATTAAGAATTGGTGCACTACAACAGTGCATTAAAAATTAAATGTTTGCAAAATGATATAACATTGCTTCTTGCACACTATCAGAATGAAATTTCCAGTAAAAAAGCATGTTCAGTTTTATCCAAAACACATAAACGTAACAATGGTTGTTGTATGTTTTGTAACAGTTCGGAATCAAAAATCTCGACCTAATCTAATTTTTCACATAAAATATGTACCGCACATAGATGGCAAAAGCACACATCCTTCACTCAAGTAGAAGTACAGATACTTATGTTTAAAATACTCTGGTAAAAGTAGAAGTACTGGCTACTCTTTTTTACTCAAGTTATAGTAATGAAGTATGGGTTTAGACATGTACTTAAGTAAAAAGTACCCATTACTACTACCAGTTTTAGTGTCATGCTGCACCTCATGTCATTTTGACACATTAATACAATATAACTAACATTTTAAATTAAAATTTGTTAGCTGATGAATGTATCAAGGCTAAACAACCACCATGTAGAACAAAATCTGAAACCATGGGCAACCTTATTTGTTTGTATGGCCATCATATTTAAATAAAGGTTTAAAACCTTAGGCTGGGGCCATGCAAAATAATAAAAAAGTTCTCTCTTGAACTGCATCTTCACTTCCATTTTCCTTTCCACTCTCCTCATTTTCCATGATATCTCTCTGCATCTCACTTTGTGTGTTTGCTTTTTTCACTAATTTTCTTGTACCTGCCATTTTTTCCATCAACTATTTACTGTTATGAACAGAACTTTTGCAAATATATTACTTGTATTTAAGTAAATTTAGTTTGGATTTCATAATCAATTGAGTTCATTTTGGTGTTTGTGTCTGTGTATGAGTATATCTATATTTTTGTTATTCCTGTGTTTGGGATGGTTTGACCCTTGGGTGTAAAAGGGCTTACTTTGCCTCTCCAGAGTCAGTTGGTGGTTAGTCTCGCGTAGCCAGACCTTCAGCCGTCAGTCTTTGGCCGCTTTGAATGGCCAAGGCCCGCCCATTGGGCCATATGACTGACAGGTAAAACAACCAATTGCGTTTCGTTTTGTTCCGCGTCATGTTTACGGGCGTGGAAATGTTGCCACAATAACAGACCGATGTGTGAAACTCTCAGACATATTTTAAAGATTCTATGCCGTGAACTTGACATTTTTCACTTTCTTTTCAAACTCTAGCCTTTAGTTGATCCTAATAGGCGCTCGTCATCACAGTTGTAAACACGACGACTTTCTCATTTGTGAGAGAGCTGGGCTCCACGGCATTTTTGTTTCCAGACGGAACGTTAAAGAACGCAACACACATGTCTCCCGGAAATCCTGTATAATCTAGCCAATCCTGTGACGACTTCAAAACTCCCGAAGTGTTTCCAGATAAGTGTGCCATATGCATCAGACGTTTAGCCAACATTCCGTGGGCGTGACGTCTGAGGCTGAGACTAGTTGGTGGTTAGGGTCTCTGTGAGGAGGTTCAACCTTATTTTTAATGTGAACTGTGAGTCAACAAAATCTGACTTTTTGATTGCAAGCAAGTGTCTCCCTGCCTTTATTCTGGCCATTACTCAACAACTTCTTTCTGTTCCTCGCTCGTGTTATAAAACTAAAAGTGACTGAGCTTTCTCGATAGCTGCTCCCAGACTCTGGAATAGCCTCCCTCTTAATATTAGATCTTCCTCTTCTGTTTCTATTTTAAAATCTTCCCTAAAAACGTATCTGTTTTCCTTATGTTTTAATTGAGGGTGTTTTATACATATATTTTTTATATTTGTCTCCAAGGTTGTTCAAGTGTGTTAATTCCGTTTAATTTGTTGTATTTTTGTTTTAATACCTCTGTACAGCACTTTGGTTGCAACTTTGGTTGTTTTGAAATGTGCTTTATAAATGAATAAACTAAACTAAACTGAACTCTGATAAAAAAAATAAATAAATAAATGTTTGGCGGAGCATGCTCGCGAGCCGAATCGCGTAGTAAAGACTAACCAACAAGAGATTTGTTATTGAATGTGATTCACCCAATGCAGAAAATAAAGTAACATCCCTGGTTTGAAAAAGTAAGAAGTATAAAATACAGATAATTTTGTAAAAATGTAAGGAGTAAAAGTAAAAAGTAGTCAGAAAAATAAATAGTGAAGTAAAGTACTGATACAAGAAAAATCTACTTAAGTATTTGTACTTAGTTACTTCCCATCTCTGGTACCACCATGCATATTTTTTGACACATTCGATGTGAAATGTCCACTGAGTGGTGCTAAAAGAGTGTTTGTTTGTTTTTGTTTTTTATCTCTTATCTCTTTCATTGTGACTCATGATTTTCACAAGATTCGTACCCAAGGATTCCGCATCCAAAGTCCAGTTCCATGCTGGCTAAGCTACAGAGCAAGCTTGTTTTGTCTGGAAAGTGCACGCTATTTTACCGCCTCTAGTGTTAATTTCTGTTGGAAACTGCAGTGAGATTTACTTTGGTATGTATTTCGCATCTTGCGAAAAAGTTCCCACAAGTATGTTTTTGTCACGAGATCAGGTAGAAAAATCCAGTCAATGGCACTAAAGATAATGCTATATCTCTTTTGAAAATAATATACCACTTACACTAAATTGTTAGTGTTAAAGGGATGTAAAAGTCAGATGTAAAGTTCACTTTTGCATGTTGTTTGAACATAAATGTGTGTTGACAGTGTGTGTACACATCTATGCTATAATGATACAAATCCACCTAGTGGTTTTATTTAATCTGTAAAAATAATTTCCCCTTTTTCAAATCAAGCCATTCTCAGCTTCTTGCCGGTGTGACGTCACAATAGAATGATTGACGTGGCAGTCTTATCTTAGACCCACCCTGAGTGAGCTGTAGCAGTCCGATCGCCATTGTCTCGTACGCAGGGACGTAGACAAGAATGGCCCCTAAGATGATTGAGGTGTTCCGTTGTTGGATGTAATAATGAACATAGTAGTCCTCATTTACTCCCAAAATCTGAGCCACTGAATACGCAGTGGATGACTTTTGTTTGTGAATGGAATGAGCCTCCCGATCTACATAAATGCGTTTGCGCGAATCATCCGTGATCCAGCTTCACTTACAGCACAAGTGAGTATATGTTTTTTTATAGACTAGATATCATATCAACTTGTTTAAATGGGCATTTGATGACCTCTTTAACAGAAGCATTTCCTGAAACAATTATGCTCATTTATCTTGACTCATGTTTCATAAGTCTCATTCAAGTGCTTCCCATTGCAAGTACCAGGTGAGCTACCGAGCAAGTTTACTATGTCAGAAAATCCATACATATGTGATGCAGATTGTTAGTTGATTATGTGATGCAGACATAATATTATATAATATATCAAATGATACATTTTTACGCATACACATACGGTATATATATGAAGAATTATGAATGATTGAGAATTAATGTTTTTTTTTTGTTTGTTTGTTTTCTCGATTGTATTTCTCAGTAAATACATAGAAAAGCAATGCACTGTATATTCCTTTGAAACTGTAACTTGAAAATTATACTAATAAATGTACACATAACTTTACTTATTATATAATGTTACCCCCAAAACTGATCATAGCAGGCTAAAAAAAACTAACTTTTAAACTTCATACTGCAGCTTAATTTCTCACAAACTCGGACAGCTATACAGTGTCTGGACAGTTCAAAGGACAGGCCGGTCTTTCTCTTCAATAACTCTGGCTGTTTGCCCTGGCTTTTTGTCCCTCGAATAAACAATACGCCTGATGAAAGGCACTTTTAGCCTAAAACCATGCCTTTGGAGTGAGAGAGAGAGAGAGAGAGAGAGAGAGAGAGACTCAATAATGAATATGTTCTTGTGAGCACTACACTTGATATAATGAGTGTCTTTGCTGCTTTGTGAGACCTGAATACTTCAGTGAGTGGTTCTTGCAAGGGAACAAAAGGGGGCTTCTTCTGCACCACAGTGCCGTATCACTTATGACATCCTCAACCGGAGACATGGAAAATGCCGGAACTGGAATGTCATTTCCCAGTGGACCAGCGTCAAATGTAAACATATGAAGTATCTGCAAAGCTCTGCAATGTTTTGACAATGCTAATCTAAACTTTACCTTCACATTGTGTTTAAACAAGGGCTTGATGATAATTCCCACTCCTACTGTGAACACGTCACAGCACATCCATGCCAAATCAGCTGTCACGTTTTTAATAGACATCTGAAAAATAGAACAAATGTGTCTAGGATTACATGAGGCCTCAACAAGAACTGAAGTAGATCCGAGCTTCTAAATAGACTGGTGAATAGTATGACTATACCAGCATTTGCTAACATAAAACCGTAAAGCTTCAAAACCTTTGCAAATAATTTTATTTTGACCAGAGATTCGGAGCGTGTATCAAACATCAAAAGCCATACAAAGTTTTGATATGTCATAAAGACTAAAAATTATGTTTCATTTTTACCTGATCTCAGATCAGTTTTGTATTTTACAAAACTTTTAGATTGTTTTGACGATTAATCGAGTAATCAGATTCTTATGATTAAGTTTTTAGCAACATATATCTAACAGCCTTTAAAATGACTTAAATACGTATATAATATAGCAACGAGGCAGTAATAATTAGTTCAAATAAAGTATCAAAAGAAAGTAATCATGGTTTTACTGTACGAAACTGTTATAAACAATAGAGCCATTAACGTACGCATTATAACAAATACCTGCAGAGGGCACCAACGGCCTGACGATTGTTTTTATACTTTACTGCTGGATCTAATTCTTGTTTAATTTTGACCAAACAACATTTAATTAAAATGTCTACTTAATATTTGTCCATTTCTTTACGACAGAAAAGCTACAACTACTATAATTTCTTGAATATGTGGACATCAAAAACGTGCAAACTCAGAGCAGAGATTTAAACTTTTATTTTGAAATCGCGATGCAGTATTCTCCAGTGCTTGCGTAGGTTTATAAGCTACTTTACAAATCTGATGAAATGGCCGGGTTGCGTTCCCAGATAAACGTTCTAATAAACCCAAACTCACAACAATATGCGGAGGTTGGGACTCTCCACACATGTAAATGATAATGGTTCATGTGGAGCAGCATGTGAACAGAGCCACTCTGAAACGCACATACATCGCATAGAGTTATTTAATGGTTGATAGTTGAAAGTTATATTCTTTTATTGGCCTGATTACTCAAACTCTCCATAAAACAAACAAATATTTGTTCCTTAAAGGTGTTTTTATGCTTGTTTAGGCAGAGTTCCCTGACGAGTGGACATCACTAGCATGGCTTTTTAAAATTAAAATAATTAAATATTTTTGTGAAGCAGTTGGCTCGAGTTGATTCAAAATTTGAAAAGCTGTTTTTCTTCCATCATTATGAGAGAAAACTGTGAAATTGCCTGTGGGCGAGGAGAAAAACATTTTAAATTGAGATTTTTAGAGTGTTTTCTCTCAGGTCCAAATCACTTGAGTGGTGACCAACTTAAATATCCAGTATGACGCTTGAGAGGAGTGATTAAAAACATTTTAATACTTCTGATTTGCTTTAAAACACACAGCTCATTCCTGATTTTAAATGTTTATTAAGCTTTCAGTCTGTGTTTCTTGACGGCACTCAAAGCTAATGTTTTGGCCTTGGAGGGACTTTTCATTGGCAGAAGAAAAAACAAACAGAATAAATTTGCTCCTAAACATAAATAATTCAATATCTAAATATCTCCATTTAACTGTATAAGGCTGGCCACACACTTGAAGATTTTAAGCCCGATTCGAGGCTTGTAGCAAAAAATCCTTTATTGTGTGGTGTTATTATGATTATTTAAAGTCCCCATGAAATCAAAATTAAAGTTTTTTGGCTTTTAGTATGAATATGTTAGCCTTATGGTTATCTGTAAGCTGGTGTGTTTCAAAACAATGACAAAATTTGCATTTACAAGATGTCAGATATAATAAATAAAGCGTCTAACCAAGTAGTATAATAATGTTAAACAATAGTTCAGATGAAAAACAACAACAAAAGCATGTTGGGTCAAACATTTTGATCAAAACTGGGTTGTTTTTAGCCCAGCATTTCTAAGAGTGTGGTCTTTTCAGTAGGGAATTAAAGTAAAATCAGGCATATTTTGTCATCTGAGTGGTTTAGCTCTCATTAAACGTGCTATTTTAACTTAGCAAAACTTTTTTTATTGTCCTCTTTAAAAGTTAATTATCCTTCCACTACATAAAAGATGATTTTTATTGACCTGTGGACACTGCTAGTCTGCTGATTTCAGCTGTAGTACTTTTCCAGAGAGGCTGCGGCTGTTTAACTCTAAGCACAATGGACACACTACAGACGTCCCAATGAAAAGTCTGCTTATGACAGTTCTTTCCCAAGGGAGGACAAGGAGCAACTTTCGAAAACCTATTTAGCAAAGCGCCCCGTTTGCAGGAGCAACTCCCAGCGGAGCGGGTGCAGCCTCACGGAACGCCTGGAGCACAATCACAGCTAAAAACCCAACAGACGCCAACACCTGCTGTAGATGCCCCCCGGGGGACGAACAGAGAACGCCCTGTGCCAGTCCTTATAATCGAAGACAAACAGGAGCTGTGAGGATCAACCAAAGCTAGAGGATGGTGTAGCGTTTTACACACTCCGTTCTACAAGCACCCAAATGATGACACTGGCATAAACATCTAAACAGCAAAAAGAGGACGTGACCATATTTGCCCAGAGAACATTAAGCAGCACTGAATAATGATGCTAAAAATTAATCTTTGCATCATAGAAATAAATTACATTTTAAAATATATTCAAATAGAAAATATTTTAAATGGTAATAATATTTTACAATACTACTGTATTTTTGTTGAAATAAAAGCAGCCTGAGCATAAGAGACTTCTCTCAAAAGACATTTTTAAAAAGCCTTACTGACTCCAAACTTCTGAACGGTAATGCATTAATATTTAATATTGATATATATACTCTTGGTTTTAATTACTTTGCTGGGTCACAAGTCCAGACTCAGGGATAGATGGATTTCCGTAAAATCTTTCCCCAGAGTCTTGCAGAAATCAACTTAGTTTGAAAGTGTTTATAATACTCAACAAAACATTATTTTATGTTCTAATAGACTGTAAACTTTTTTATAGAGCAGCCCACTAGCTGATTTGCATTTAAAAAAAATTAGAAAATAAAACAACAGTCTGTCAAATGTGGTTTTGGACGTCTTTGGAGCTCCGGCTCAGTTCCCAGTTCCCTGCAGGAGTTCTCAGTGGGCCTGTTGTGCCCTCAGTGGAATATGAACAGACTGCTCTTCTGAGAAGATCCCGCACCAGGACATCTTTCACTACAGGCCTCTGCAGTAAAAAAAAAAAAAAAAAAAAGATACAATTCACTTGTGGGCTAAGATAAAATGCTTTGCCTGTGTTTAGAATTAAAGATAATGGAAAAAGAACAAGAAAATATAGTGAAAAGAGTTGGAAACTACATGGATGAACAGTCAGATGGATGAATAGACCGATGGAAGGATGAATGAACAGACAGACAGAAAGATAGATGAATAGATAGATGGATGATGGATGCATGGACAGTCAGATGGATGGATGGACGGACAGATAGATAAATTGATAAATAGATGGACAGATTGAAGGACAGACAAATAGATAGATAGATAGATAGATTGATAGATTGATAGATGGACAGATGGACAGATGGATGGATGGACAGATTAAAGGACAGACAGACAGAGGCATGGATGGACAGATGGATAGATGCATGGACAGTCGGATGGATGGATGGATGGATGGATGGATGGATGGATGGATGGACAGATTAAAGGACAGACAGATGCATGGATGGACAGATGGATAGATGCATGGACAGTCAGATGGATGGATGGACAGATAGATAAATGAATAGATAGATGGACAGAATAAAGGACGGACGAATGGATAGATGCATGGACAGTCGGATGGATGGATGGACGGACAGATGCATGGATGGACAGATGGATCGATGCAAGGACAGTTATATGGATGGATGGATGGATGGATGGATGGACAGATAGATGGACAGATTAAAGGATGGACGATTGGACAGATGTATGGATGGACAGATGGATAGATGCATGGACAGTCGGATGGATGGATGGATGGATGGATGGACAGATGGATCGATGCAAGGACAGTTGTATGGATGGATGGATGGACAGATAGACAAATGAATAGATAGATGGACAGATTAAAGGATGGACGATTGGATAGATGCATGGATGGACAGATGGAGAGATGCATGGATGGACAGATGGACAGATGCATGGACAGTCAGATGGATGGATGGATGGACAGATAAACAAATGAATAAATAGATGGACAGATTAAAGGACGGACAAATGGATAGATGCATAGATGCGTAGATGTAGGATGTAAAAACACTTACAATGGTCCCTCTGGAAGTGATAGCATATTTTTTTGCTTTCATATTTTTGTCTACATGTCTGTGGGTGGCACAAAGGAACCACTCTTTATTAACGCCACAGAGGAAGATTTCTGGTGGCACAGATGAGAATTGTTAAAGTCTGAAAAGTCGCCCTAAACAGGTCTGGCAGTGCCACAGACACAAGAGATCATTATCAAGATTCCGATAAAGCTGAGAATATGAGGAAAGAGAGGCGAGAGAGCAAGAGGAACTGCTAAAGACAGTGATTTTGTGGAGATTATCTGAGACGAGGCTGAACTGCAGGAGAAAGCTATTGCATATAATAAGCTCCACATGTGGAACGGGTGCAGGCAGCTTTACAGCTGAATTCACTTTTTTGTATTCTTTCTCTTTCTCTTTCTTCTTTTTGGTGCATCCGCAAATCATTCATGGCATGTACAGAGCTGCAGTGAACTCCAGATCTGAGCCGTGTAGAGTAATGAAGTTATGTGTGCTGGGAGCTGAATAAATGCTTCCAGGTGTCTGCGATCACTTTCAGAGATTTATGAATGAACAGGCAACAAACACTGCTCAGATTTAGATGCAGCAGAAAATAAAATAAAATAAAATGCATATGTACCTATTTATATCTTCAGTAAGTGCTTGTCACGTTGATACCAATGTTTTTATTACTCATTCAAAATGTTCTTACATAGAGAGAGAGAGAGAGAGAAAGAAGAAGAAGACCAGTTTATGCTATACTGAAAAAAAAGCTTACTGAAAATGGTAACATCAAAAAAAATTTTCCTGCATCATTTCTGCAATGGACATGGATGGTTAAAAAAATTAGCAGAGGTTTGCTATTACTTTTCTCAGAGCTAAAACTGATAAAGTGGAGAAAATGAAAGACTCATGTTTCTTTGCATAGAAAAAAATGCTAGCCTTTGAACCTTACATAATGTTGGTGTAATCAAGTCTCATGCAGCAGTTTCAACCTGTTGTTGCAAGCATAATCTTTAACTAATGAAAAATATGCACTGAATAAGCTAAAGTGTGTGTTTAACCTGCACAAACATTTCTTAAAATGCTGCAATGTAAAGACATGTAGAGGAAGTTGCCCTTGGCAATTTCTCGTGTTGACCTGCTAATAGATAGAAACAAAAAAGAAAGAGACCACACACACACACACACACACACACACACACACACACACACACTTCTGAACATTGAGATTATCATATGATAGATGATCATAATGCATCATTGAGAATGAAAGCGAAACATCTGCTTGTTTGTATGTGATACGCATGGCAACTTCTCTCTTGCTCTCTCTCTTTATTATAAATTCTGTTCATGATCAACCTATACAGAATTAACATTATTTTGCAGGAATGCTTGTTTTACAGTTGTAATTCTCTTCCTTTTTTTTTTTTTAAATTAATTTATTTATTTGTATTTTTTTGACATTATAATAATGAAAAATTGCTGTATTTATTAAAAAAACAAAAACAAAACAACCAAACAAAAACACTTCATGGTCCAAAAATAGATATAAAAATAATTGTATTTGTTTGCTTGTTTTCTGTTTGGGGTAAAATGACACAGACACAGACACAAGATAAATGATAAAAAAAAAAAAAAAAACGCCACACACACCAACATCCCTTGAGGGTCTGGTTATCAAGGTAAAGGGTTAAGTTATCAAGAGAAAGTGAGAGTGACTCCACCATTTCTTGATTAACTGGATTGAGGTGAGATGGATATAGAAATTGGAGGGATGGGGGATGGAAGAGACAAATACATGAAATTATACAGAAGGTGAGACAAAAAGAAGGTGAAGACAAAGGTGAAAGAGCGACAGGAAAAATGATGAAGTGAGGGAGAAGGTGGGAGGAAGAAAAAAAATGAAATAATGGAATAAATAGAGGGAGAAAAAAACACAAGGGAGGCAGGAGAGAAAGAGAAAGCTGATATCTGAGTATTGTAGGAGGGCTGAGGAAGCGATTAACCCCTCTTCGCTCTGGACGTTGCTCTAGGGTAGGGACTCAGCGGGGTGGCCCGTCAGAGGCATCTCCTCAACCAGGGGTCATGACATCATCCTCTGAAGATTCAATTCGCCTGTTTTTACTCGATTTTCTCTTCCCCCTCTGACACCTGAACCTCCATGACAGCCCTGGACTCCTAAACTGAATGCATGCTCTGTAAAAGTAAATATTGTTTGCAGTATAAATATGAATTTTGAACAAAACATTACACAATGCTGCATATATCAGTCTGCTCCAGCTACAAGATGGAACTTAGAAAATCCCATCAAAGACTGTTTAACAGCAAAAATTAGCATTAATAAGCATAGTCATGGTGTGTGCACACCAAAAGCAAATTTAGTTATTTACGCGAATAGATTACATACAAAGTCAATGCAAAGACGCAAATTCGTGCAATATCGTGTCTTCCAAGCAAGTTGAAAAATTTGCATGACTTGTCATGCAAGCCAATCAGCAAATTTACTGACACATCCAGTTTGACATGTCCAGATGCATTAGAAAATGGAGGAAAGCATTACACAATGATTTTATTCACGCAAGTGAAACAAAAAACATCCCACGAGCTAATATAGAGTGATAATGTGATGAGAATATTCATTTCACGTTTGGTGTGCACACATCATTATGGTGTGTTCACACCAAAAGCAAATTGAATTATTTGCGTGAGTAATTTACATACAAGGTCAATGAAAGACACAAATTAGCAGCCGGTGACGTGATTGTATCAGAAAATGGAGGAAAACATGACGCAATGATTTTATTCGCATGAGTGACACAAAAACATCATGCAAGCTAATCCACAGCAGTAATGCAATGAAAATATTCACTTTGCAAATTCAGTGTAAAGTCAATGTAAAGGCACCCAATATAAAAATTTCAGCTTGAGTGAAAAATTTGCATGAGGCGTTGTTGTGCAAGCCAATCAGCGAAGAACTTATTGACATTTCCAAATTGACACATCCAGTTGTATCAAAAAATGGAGGAAAACATTACACATTGATTTTATTTGCATGAATGACACAAAAAATCTAGGGTAATCTACAGCGATAATGTGATGACAATATTTTCTTCACATTGAATTGAATTCGCTCAATATTTTCTTCGCTCAATATTTTCTTCGCTCAATATTTTCTTCGCTCAAGTAGGTAGGTTTCATACAAAGTCAATGTAAAGATGCAAATTTTTCCCGGGCGTCGTAATTGGCATGAAAGTGCGAGCTGAGTGAACTTTGACACGTCCAGTTGTATCAGAAAATGGAGGAAACCATTACACAATGGTTTTATTTGCACAAGTAACACTAGCCAGACAACGCAATGAGAATGTTTGCTTCGGATTTGGTGTCAAAAGCGTATTGAATTATTTGCGCAAGTAGATTACATACAAATTCAATGCAAAGGAGCAAATTTGCAGTAGGCTACGCAATTGTGTGATATTGCATATTTCATGCAAGTTGAAAAATTTTAAATTGAGTGAAAAATGTGCATGTAAATCAGCAAACCTGACACATCCTGTAACGAAGTGGACTGAGATGGTTGGATCCAAATGCAAATGCTTTATTAACAGAAATTGTAGTCGTACAGGCAGGGTCAAACAGGAACAGACAGGGACAACGAAGAAAGAGCAAGGGGCGGTCAATATCCGAGCGAGAGGGTCAGGGGCCGGCAGCGAACGAACAGAATAAGGGCAGGCAAGGAGTCGATATGCTGGCGGCGGAGACTCAGGAAACCAGGGAACAGATGGGAAATGGCAACGGGAAAACAAACACGGGATAAACGCTCAGAATTGACAGATAACTGAACAAAACTTTGCGAAGTGACTGTGGGAGAACTGGTCTATTTATACTGTGAGAGTGAAGCATAAGATGGCCAACAGGGGTGAGAGGTGACAGGGAACACAGAAAGGGATTATGGGGAATGGAGTCAATGACAGAGTGAGTAATGTCCATGAGGAAGGAGAAGGCTCCCTCTAGGGGTGAAAGGAGGGAGCCATGACAGCACAGTTCGTGACACATCCAGTTTGATGTGTCTGGTTGTAACATAAAATCGAGGAAAGCATTACACAATGATTTTATTTGCGCAAGTGACACAAAAAACATCCCGCAAGCGAATCCAGAGTGATAATGCGATGAGAATATTCACTTCACATTTGGTGTGCATTATAGTGTGTTCACACCAAAAGCAAATTTAATTATTCGTGTGAGTAGATGTCATACAAAGTCAATGCAAAGACATGAATTCGCATTTGCAATTTCCACCCAAGTGCATGACACATTGACACTTGCCAATCAGCAAAGAACTTATTGACACATTCAGTGGAAATGGAGAAAAGCATTACGCAATGATTTTATTTTGCGCCAGTGGCACAAAAAACATTCCGCAAGTAATCTAGAGTGATAACATAATGAGAATATTTGCTTTGCGTTTGACACAGCATTATGATGTGTTCACACTAAAAGAATTTTTTTTAATTAAGATGAGTAGATTAAATACAATAATCTAAGTCAATAAAAGATGCCAATTGCTAATTGGGTGACAATTGCCACAAACTCATGATATTGTGTTTTCCATGCAGGTTAAAAAAGTTCTGTTACTTTGAACAGCGTGTGTGATGACGTATTTTCTGTAGGTAAACACATATGGTAGCATCGCCCTGGATCCCTCAACAAAAGGGAAAATTAATGTATTTTTTTTTTCATTGGCTTTTTGAAAATAAGAAAATTAGCTATGTGAGCAACAAGCATTTTCTAATTCTTACATTTTTTATTCATCATTAAAATCTTCACAAATGAGCACAAGTTTGATAGATTTTGAAGTCTAATTGCATTCACTTGAAGTAAAAAGTCGGTAACACTTTATAATAACGTTCAGCTGTAAGTCATTTATATGTGATTAGTTAATGATGAAGTAATCTTTTACAAAACATTCACAAATGATTAATAACTGATATGCTAACAATTTGTGTATGTTTTGTTAATTCATTTGCAAGTCAATTACAAGTAATTACTTAATGATAAACTAATCGTTTACAAAACATGACTATGTGTTTATAAATGATTAATAAGTGCTATGTTAAAAAGTGCAAAAATGCAATTATTCTAAAACTATTTTCTTTTTTAAATAATAATAAATTATTTGCTGTCAAGTGAATAAACATCTCATCAGCATCTCAAACATCTCAAAATTCTCTCATCAGCACAGACTTTCTGTGTGGAGTGTGTTGGATCTAGTGACAATGTAAACCAGTTTACCCTCCAATAAAGATCACAACAGGTGCACAGTGCTAAATGTGTCACAGAAGACATCTTTACTTTCACCAGTCAGCCCTTACATTGCATTACACACTACAAATTATTCAAAACCTGTTGTGTAAATGCATGAGTAAATAATTTACAAATCTTTCTGCATCCCCTAATCTAAAGTGTAAACAATTCATGACTTGTAAATGTGTTACACATCATTTGTAGATCTTTCTTACATGTTAAAAATGATCTGGTGGATACAAGGCATTTACAACACTTTCTGCATCCCCTAATCTAAAGTGTAAACTACTCATTAGTTGTAAATGTTTTATAAACCTGCCGGCTGCAGGTTGTGCGGGTATACGCACTGGGGGGAAAGATCTACAAATGATGAGTTAAACATTTACAACTGATGAATTGTTTACACTTTAGAATAGGGGATGCAGAAAAATGTGTAAATGATTTATCCATTATGTGATCTTCAATTGAGGGTAAACATTTCAATGACTGACATTTCAATTATTTATAATTGTTTAATAATATATTGACTAGTAACTTATTAACCATTTACTAAGGATCTGTTTGATTATTTCATGATATGTTATTATTATTATTATTTTTTTTAAGATGACAGATTTGTAAATTGTTAGCATATAATTTATTAATCATTTATGAATGCATAGTCATGTTTTGTAAATAATTGGTTCATCATTAACTAATTACTTGTAAATGAATTAACAAAACATACATAAATTGTTAGCATATCACTTATTAATGGTTTCTAAATGTTTTGTAAATGATTATTTCATCATTAACTAATCACTTATAAATGACTTACAACTGAACGTTATTATAAAGTGTTACCAAAAAGTCAAATGTAGGCTATAAACAAACTACACCATAGTAATATGACTAAAGAGTCATCACCATTAAGTTTCTCCAATACCTATTTCAGTGTTCATTTCCCCGAAAGTTTGAGTTAGAATCATTTGCAAGAGCTTGATTAAAAGCACAATAAGGCTGTGAAAGTGAACTTGTGAGTAGATGAGTTTACATGTTTGGTTTGATGAAGTTTAATGTCCTCAAACCTTTGCAGTCCCATTTAGACATTTATTAGCAACAACAAAGTAAAAGCTTTAAGTCACGAGGGTGCATTACTGATGTATTCTATGTTGTCGAATAAAATGTGAAAACCTCTTAGCTTGTGTTCAGCTCAGACCTAATTTAAGGCATTTAAAAAAAATATATATATATATTACTGACTTCAGGACAAAACAGCTAGGAGTGCTAAAATGCTAACTCGTTCCCAGGTTTTGACCTACAAAGACCTCAAGTGCACTACTATATTTTGTTTAAAAAAAAAAAAGTGTGTTTTTGTCAAGTCCATCAATAATGGCCACCAAAAATATCTAGTCACTAACTTCCTGTTGCGTTTTGGATGTTTATATCTCCACCAGGCTTCTTAACTAGCTTAACCAGTGAATCTTCAATGATAAACCAGCTTTACAAGCCACATTTTATTGGCCAGACCAACACAAAACCAGCCTGGAGGTCACTGATAAAGCAATACTGATTAAAGTAGCCGATAAGTTGCTTTAGCTGATGAACTGGAGATCTAAAAGTAGCAAACATGAGTATTTGTGACAGGAATCTCGTTCAAAAAGCCAGTTTTACTGATCTCATCTGGCTCATGTTCAGTCACTCGTCTTAAGCTTTTCCCACAGTTCCTTTGTGGCTTTACCAAATAATGAGTCAGTCTTCTGGAAAGAAAGCAAGCAAGCGAGGAAGAAAGAACTTCCTTCACCTTTGATTGTACAGCAGTCTTTATTTTCCTGAAATATCTGCCCTGTATTCCCTCTGAGAGGCACTGCTGATTTCTCCCAATCTTTACCTCTCCTTCTTTTTTTTTTTTTAGCAGCTGACACCCTTCTCTTCTTGCTCTTTCTCTCTCTCGATCTCAATGCATTGACACAACCATTTAGTCTGCGACTCACTGCACCTGAAGTCAACTGGAAAACCGGTGGGCGAGCGTGTGTATCCACTCTCACCTCTGCGAATCCTAGTGTCGCACAAACAATCTCAATATCTCAGGCACCATATCCTCAGGCAAGTGTGTGTGCTTCGGCTTTTAATCCAACCTAGAAAAGTATTCACTCAGTCAGCACTTCTCCGAGCTCCTGGCATGATGTTTGTCTAGGCTGGACAACGGGCTGAAAGGCTCGGATAAATATCCACAGACCCCCGGAGGCACCAACCATCAGGGCCTGTCACAACGTGTAAAAGAGCCAGCGGAGCGCTGGGCCCTCGCCCCAGAGTCCTCTTAGCTTACGGATCACAAGGCCCCGAATGGGTTCAGGGCCATTTTTTGAGGTCCTGCTGGTGTGGGCACTGAACATAGTCACACAAAGCCATGATATCTGCTCAGGGCCAAGATTGACCACATTACAAGACCTGCTGTTTTGTATTGTTCCTAAGTTCCTAAAATAATATGCACAGGATTTTGCAATCATGATGAAAAGATTGTTTTTGATGCATTTTTAAAATAGATCAGAAGTAACATATTAAAAAATAAACAAATACTAATTTAGAGGTATAGTTTAAAGGTATAATTAATTACTCACCCTCATGTTGATCCAAACCCGTAAAGCCTTCGTCCATCTTCAGAACACAAATTAAGATATTTTTGATGAAATCCAAGAGCTTTCTAACTCTGCATAGACAGCAACACATTCAAAGCCCAGAAAGGACATAGTTAAAATAGTCCATGTGACATCAGTGGTTCAATCATAATGTTATGAAGCTACGAGAATACTTTTTCATTTTGACAGGTTAAAAGCACTCACATTTCATAAAAATATCTTAATTTGTGTTCCAAAGATGAACGAAGGTCTTACAGGTTTGTAATGACACGGAAGTAAGTATGACAGAATGTTCATTTTTGGGTGAACTGTTCCTTTAAAATGTATTCCAATTGACCTTTATTCACCTTGCGTCAGAGACTAGTGGTTTGTTTCAAGGCTTAAAGCTTTTAAATGTCTGGAGAAAATGTATTTAAAAAATTATTTCTGAACTGAAGGTCCTTGAAAAGTTGAATCACTGTTGCATCTGTAGTGATCCAAAGAAAAGAGACAACCATTATTGTAAAGAGCAGTCCCAGCTGTCATATCCTCATTATGTTCTTGGCGCTTTGGGCCATGTTGTGCCTCGTATAGGAAGCTTTGCTTTTCAAATTCATGTAATCTGTTAGAGCTCAGTCACATCTTAAACAAACAGCTGAAACGAGATCCATCTGCTTTTGATTCTGTGTACCAGACTTAAAAGTTCCAGGATTAAATCCTTCTTTCAAACATACACATCTAGTTGTGTTTACAGTGAAGGACACTCAACTGTAGAAGTGTTTTTGACATAAAATAGTTATTTTTGTCTGTAGTGTCTCCCTAAAGATTGTGTCCTTCAAGAAAATGACAAAGTAAAGGCCTTTTCTGAATGACAGCAAGGTCAGTAAAACACTGGAGATGTTAATGAACAAGTTCTTCCACCTTGAAAAATAGTCCATCATCAAAAGAATAATTTAGTGCATGCTACTATAGCAGAACTTGCTTTCTTATACTACGCAGCTATTTTTTTATTTTATTGTGATTCTTAACTGACCAATAAGCAACATGGAAGAAAAGCTTACTACTGTTTTTGACATTGGAAGCTGTTTTTCCTCACAGTTCTCTTATTTGCACACAACTGATGAATGGAACTGACTGAAATTTGCCAAAACATTTGTGGCCACTCAAAGCATGTCTCACAAGCGCATACATTAGAAAAGCTTTAAATCATAATTGCTTTTTGTCTAGTCTCAGACTTAAAACGGGTGACGAGCTACTGTTTTGTAGTGTTCACTAGACTTTCGATCAAAAAAAAAAAAAAAAAAAGATGCAATACACAGACATTAGGTTAAAAAAGTAATAAATAAATAAATAAATAATCATTTAACTGGTATATAATGTTTACTACTGTTCAAAATTTTGTCAAGGGGTCAGGTTTTTTTTTAAGAAATTAATATTTTTTTTAATTTGCAAGGATTCATTAAATTGATACATTGAAATGACAGTAAAGGCATTTATAATGCTATAAAATATTTCAATTTTAAATAAATGCTGTTCTTTTGAACACTTCATAAAAAAAGGTTTTCTTTTACAAAAATATTAAGCAGCACAACAGTTTTTAACATTGATTGATTATAAATGTTTTTTGAGTACAAAAATCAGCATTTTAGAATGATTTCTGAAGGATCATGTGACATTGAAGACTGGAGTAATGATGCTAAAAATTCAGCATTGCATCACAGAAAAAAAACATTTTAAAATATATTCAAATAGAATACATTCATTTTAAATGGTAATACTATTTTACAATATTACTGCATTTTTATTAAAGTAAATGCATCATAAGTATTAAGTAAAAAATAATGTGACTCATTTTTTTCATTTTTTCAGGTTTCTTTGATGAAGATAAAAGTTTAAAAGAACATCATTTATCTGAAATAGAAATCTGCTGTAACATTATAAATGTCTTTATCATCACTTTTGATCAATTTAAAGAATCTCTGCTAAAAAGGAATCATTTCTATAATTTCTCATTTTAAAATATATTCAGATAGAAAACAGTCATTTTAAATAGTACAAATATTTCAAAATTGTACTGTTTTTGCTGTACTTTGGATCAAATAAATGCAAGCTTGGTGAGCAGAAGAGACTTCTTTAAAAACATTACAAATCTTACTGTTAACTAATAAGTGTAATTAAAATATTGAATGTATGTAACATGATGATTAATTAAAGCTGAAGGTGACTCATAATGAGTGTTTAAGTCCCCCTCCCTCTGTCTGTCACTCAGTGTGATGTGGGATTTGACTTGAGTGCTGAAATTCCAGTGCGGTTTCATCTGGCGATAATCCCCGTAGATCTGCATCAGTGTCCACTGGCACCTTTGATCTTCCTAAGACTCACTGCGTGTGTGAATCAGAGAGCTCTTTGCTCTTTCCCAGGATGCACTGCTCAAACCGGGGAGGTAATGGGTAGTTTTGTAGGGGCTTCCCAGCCACTGAAGTCATTCAGTTCAGACGTCAAAGCAATCAAGCTTCTTTTTTCTCAGGTGACTGAGCTTCCTCGGATCGCCTCATGACTCCCCTGTATGCCTCAGCTCTTGTTTTGAGTCAGATTCCCCTCGATGCAATAGTACATGACATCAGCGAACCGAGTTCAGCGGGTTCGCCGCAGGTGTCGCTTTACGGAGCTAAAAAGCTTTTTTGGCGTTAGTGAAGGTTAGTGAAGAGAATTAGAGATATTTACAGCTACAGCAAAACATTGGTAGATGTACGTGGAAGATGTTTCTTTTTAAAATAAACAGCTCTAAAAATCTGTTTGGATAAACCACAGTTAAAGCTGTTGTAAAATAGCTTGTAAAAATGACATGCATACATACACATGTGACTTAAGGTGAATTATGTGCCAAGTTTCTTCAAACCATGAAATTAGTTATATTAGCCAGCAGCCAATGAACAACACTACTAGTTCAACTTTTGAGCTCCACACACATACGTCATTATTTTTGAATTATTTGCACACAAAAGGTATTCTTGTAGCTTCATAAAATTACATTTGAACTCAACGCTATCTCACAACCAATTCTTACATATTTTACAAGTTAGCTAATTCATACTGTCACATACAAAACACGAACACAGGAGATGGAGTGACAATGGAGTGGTTGATTTATTGATACAGATGATAATAGAGAGCGTAAACAGATGAATAGATGGCAGGGTAATCTTATCTGATATTTTGTAGAGAGAAATGACGTGAATAGTCCAAACGAAGAAAATGTCCAGCAGAGTCTAACAGTTCCAACAATGCAGAGCATGAAAAGGTCGGGAGCTATCGTCAGGGGTGTGAACGGTAGAACCGACAAGTGTGAACTGAGGGAGAGTGTCTTATAAAGGGGAGGAGTGATTGGGAACAGGTGCAGATGATCAGTACTCTGGTGATTGGGCTCTGATGGGAGGTGCTTCTGAGGGAGGTGGCTGTGGTGAATGCCTGACATTACCCCCTCCTCCAAGGGCGGCTCCCGACGCCCTATTGCGGCGCCGAGGGCGACCGCGACTGCGAGGGGCCGGACGATCTGGGTGGCTGTGGTGGAATTCCAGCAGGAGAGTAGGATCTAAGACGTCTTCACGTGGCACCCAGGATCGTTCTTCCGGTCCGTACCCCTCCCAGTCCACCAGGTATTCCAGGCGGCCCCCTCGACGCCTGGAGTCCAGGATCTCATGGACGGTGTAAATCTCGGGTTGATCCAGGACTTCCGGAGGAGGGGGTCCAGCTTCAGCTCTGGTGGGATCTGTGGCAGAGGGAAAGAAGGGTTTTAGGAGGGATACGTGGAACGTGGGGTGAATGCGGTACCTGGGTGGGAGCTGAAGCTGGTAGGTGACATCATTGATCTGCCTCAGGATCTTGAAGGGACCAATATAGCGGGGACTCAGCTTCCTGCAGGGCAGTCGAAGGCGCATGTCGCGGGTGGAAAGCCATACCCTATCCCCTGGGTGGTATACGGGCGTCGTCCTACGTCGAGCGTCGGCGAAGATCTTATGACGACGGACTGCCCGCTGGAGGTGGTGATGAGCTGAGTCCCATGCGCTCTCGCTCTCTCGGAACCAGTGGTCTACAGCTGGAACATTCGAGGGTTCCTCCGTCCAGGGAAACAGCGGAGGCTGAAAACCGAGTACGCACTGGAAAGGTGTTAGTCCGGTGGTCTCCTGGCGAAGGGAATTCTGTGCGTACTCGGCCCACGGGAGGAACCTGCTCCAGCTGTGCTGATCTTCTGAGCAGTAGGACCGGAGGTAACGTCCAAGCTCCTGGATCTTCCTCTCAGTCTGGCCGTTGGTCTGCGGGTGATATCCTGATGAGAGAGAAACAGAAATGCCCAGTAGTTTGAAGAAAGCCTTCCATACATGTGAGATGAATTGAGGACCCCGGTCCGATACAATCTCCTCTGGGAGGCCGTAGTGACGAAATACCTGGTGGAACAGGACCTCCGCCGTCTCCATGGCTGTGGGTAAGCCCCTTAGAGGCACGAGTTTACAGGATTTAGAGAACCTGTCCACAGTGACCAGAATACAGGTGTTACCTTCTGAATTGGGGAGGTCCGTGACAAAATCCACACCCAGGTGGGACCAGGGCCTCTGGGGAATGGGTAGTGGAACCAGTTTGCCTGCGGGAAGTTGGCGGGGAGAGTTAGACCTGGCACAGACTGAGCAGCTTTGGACGTACCTGATGGTATCACGGTCCATACGGGGCCACCAGTAGCGAGATTGGAGGAGCGAGAGGGTCCGTCTGCTGCCCGGGTGTCCAGAGCCCGGAGACCGATGAGCTGTGTCCAGAAGGGGTAGACGTTGGGAGCGAGGCACGTAGGTTCTCCCTTCTGGACATTCCGGCGGAGCAGGTTCCTGGAGGGTGGCGTCGCGGATCTGCTGGTCCATATCCCAGATGATGGGGCTGATGATAAGGTGTGAGGGGATGATGGGTTCTGGTTCGAGTGAGAGGTCCTTGGCATATTGACGTGAGAGGGCATCAGCAGGAATGTTCTTGGAACCAGGTCGGTAGGTAATCTTGTAGTTAAATCGAGTGAGGAAGAGGGCCCAGCGTGCTTGACGGGGGTTGAGACGTTTGGCTTCGCGGATGTACTGGAGGTTCTTATGGTCCGTGATGATGGTGAATGGATGAACGGCTCCCTCTAGCCAATGACGCCACTCCTCCAGAGCCAATTTTATGGCCAGTAGTTCTCGATTACCTACATCGTAGTTCTGCTCCGCCGGAGACAGCTTGCGGGAGAAGAAGGCACAGGGATGGAGGAGCGTGGAGTCGCCGACCGCTTGGGACAGCACTGCCCCTACGCCGATGGTGGAGGCGTCCGCTTCCACGTAGAACGGGAGTTCGGGATCAGGATGGTGTAATAGAGGGGCAGTGCTGAAGATCTTCTTTAGCAGGTGGAATGCTTCGTGGGCTGAGGGGTTCCAGGTCAGATGTTTAGGTTTGCCCCTCAGGAGGGAGGTCAACGGGGCTGTGATGGTACTGTAGTCTTTGATGAAACGGCGGTAGAAATTAGCAAAACCTAGGAAGCGCTGGATCTCCTTGATGTTGGTGGGTTGTGGCCAGTTCACCACTGCATCGACCTTCCCCTGATCCATCTGCACACCCTCGGCAGTGATGTGATATCCGAGAAACTGTACAGATGTTTGATGGAATTCGCACTTCTCTAGTTTGAGGAACAGCTGGTGTAGGCGGAGCTTGTGGAGGACCTGCTGGATGTGCTGGCGATGTTCGGCCTGGTTCCGGGAGTAGATCAGAATGTCGTCTATGTAAACAACGACAAATTTGTGGAGAAACTCCCGGAACACCTCGTTCATAAACGTTTGGAAGACGGATGGACTGATGGATAACCCATAGGGCATGACAAGGTACTCATAGTGACCTGCAGGTGTTATGAAGGCAGTCTTCCATTCGTCTCCCTCACGAATACGAACGAGGTTATACGCACTCCGCAGGTCCAGCTTCGTGAAGACCTGGGATCCACGAAGCTCTTCGAGGGTGGCAGGGACCAGGGGGAGCGGGTAGGGTTGTTGGATTACTTGAGAGTTCAGCTGCCGGTAGTCGATGCAGGGTCGAAGACCTCCATCCTTCTTGCCCACGAAGAAGAAGCTGGAAGCGGCCGGCGAGGTAGATGGACGAATGTAACCTTGCTTCAACGCCTCCGCAATATACTCCTCCATCGCCTGGCGCTCCGGGATGGACAAGGGATATATCCGTCCCTTAGGAAGTTTAGCATCGGGCAGCAGATCGATGGCGCAGTCCCATGGCCGGTGGGGTGGCAGTTGGGTGGCAGCTTTCTTACTAAAGACGTCCTGGAACGCCATGTACTCCACTGGGATCTCTACCGAGACTGTGGGTTCTGGGCTCTCAACCTGGGTGGAGGCGAGGGAGATCGGGACACAACAGGGAAGAGGCAGGTTGGATAGACAATGTTGCTGGCAGTGTTCGCTCCAATGGCTGATGTCACAGGGATCCCAGCGGAGTTCCGGGTGATGTAACTGTAGCCAGGGGCGTCCCAGGATGATGTTGACCGTCGAGCCCTCCAGTACCAGAAATTGGATGTCCTCCTTATGAAAAAGACCAACTTGAAGAGTGATGGATGGAGATCGATGACGGATTTTCCCACGCCCCAGTGGTTTTCCCTGAATGGTTGACACGGAGTATGTAGTTGAATGGCGTTGACTTCTGAGCTGTAATTGTTTCAAACAGTCCGATGAGATGAAGTTTCCTGATGAGCCTGAGTCAACCAAAGCAGAGACAGATAGCGAGAGTTCAGCAGTATGAAGTGTTACAGGTAGAAGAGTCAGAGAAGTTGTATTAATTTCAGTATGAATGGTACTCACCACGGGGCGTGGGGGACGAACGGGGCAGTTGCGGATGATATGACCAGGGTTTCCACAGTATAGACAAAGTCCAGAAGATAAGCGTCGAGTTCGTTCCGTTTGTGTGAGGCGATTAGAATCCACTTGCATAGGTTCTGGTACTGGAGGCCTAGCTGCCACCGAGGTCGGCTGAGGAGCGGGATTTTGAGGCTGGCAGGCGGCCAGTCGCTGGGTAATGCGGGTGGTTTGCTGTAAAAACGCCTCCAGACCAATGGAATCGTCATAGAACGCCATGGCGGCTTTGATGTTGGAGTTTAGACCATGTCGGTACGCGCCCAGAAGCGCTACCTCATCCCAGCCACTAGCCGCCGCCAGCGTGCGGAAATGGAGAGTGTAATCCTGGATCGAGGAAGAACCCTGCTGTAAACGGAACAACTGATCGGAAATGGTTAGTGGGCCGGTAGCGGTAGAGAATACCTCGGAGAAATGACTGACGAATTGATCGAAGGAGTGAATGATGGGATTATTATTTGTCCATATGGCCTTCGCCCATTGCAACGCCTTGCCGGTGAGTAAGGAAATGAGGAAAGCTACCTTAGCATTCTCCGAGGTGAACTGGTGAGGCTGCATCTGAATGAAAAGTTTGACTTGTAGGAGGAACCCGCTACACTCAGCCGCCTCGCCTGCGAAGGAAGCAGGCATGGCCATGGGACATCCTGAGGCAGATGGCGGCGTCGGAGGTGGTCTTAACGTCGCCGTCAGAGCATTCACCAATTCGGTGACTGGGCTGGGTGAAGCGGTGTCTTCCGGGTTCATACTGTAAGCGGTCGGTTCTTCTGTCACATACAAAACACGAACACAGGAGATGGAGTGACAATGGAGTGGTTGATTTATTGATACAGATGATAATAGAGAGCGTAAACAGATGAATAGATGGCAGGGTAATCTTATCTGATATTTTGTAGAGAGAAATGGCGTGAATAGTCCAAACGAAGAAAATGTCCAGCAGAGTCTAACAGTTCCAACAATGCAGAGCATGAAAAGGTCGGGAGCTATCGTCAGGGGTGTGAACGGTAGAACCGACAAGTGTGAACTGAGGGAGAGTGTCTTATAAAGGGGAGGAGTGATTGGGAACAGGTGCAGATGATCAGTACTCTGGTGATTGGGCTCTGATGGGAGGTGCTTCTGAGGGAGGTGGCTGTGGTGAATGCCTGACACATACAACCTCACTCAACAATTTTGTATGTTTTCTGTGAGAGGTAGGTTTAGGGGTGGGGTTTGAGGTGGTCATTTGTACGAATTCCTACAAATTTGCCATCTCGTAAAATATTAATTGCCATGAGATTGGGTTGGTTAACCCTTAAATGCATACATTGGGTCTTTAGCCACCCAATATAACAAGAAAAAATAACAAAATATAAAATAATGTCTGTTTTCTGATTATTGTTTTGTAAAAAGTGTATAGGGTCGCTAGAGACTCCAGGTGTGTAATAGTGTATAATTTGTATAATAATTTGTGCACAAAAATATGTAAATATCTGATGACTAAATACTTGCAATTCACCTTTATTCCTCGAGAGGCACTGTTTAATAGACAATAATGATGCGATGTTTCATTCATAACTATCGCAGACATAAAACAAAAGAATATCATCAGCAACAATTAAACTGGTTTGAATGGCTTTACTCCAGAAAAAAAATAAATAAATAAATAAAAAAAAAAAATACAAAATAATAATAATAATAAATACCATTGGTATTTGATGGTGGATGTGGTGAATACGCTGCCAGCAATCAAAATATTGACTCTGAAGTCAATGAAAATGATGACTTTAAGAATATGGTTGAGATCATGAATATGCTGATGCCAGAGCCAGATGCTGAATATACTGTGGAAGTGCATTCTGAGGATGACAGCAGTCACAAAATCATCTTGTCAAATCAAAAGGTAATGAAATATGCTTGATTTTATTCTTCTGTAATTGTTTTTAAAACATCAAGAGAGTTTTTTTGCTATTGCAGAAGTTAGAGATCTATCTGTGCTGGATATATAGGTCTGGGTCGCTAAAGACCCAAATATGTAATAATGATGTAATAATGATGTAATAATAATGGCAAAATATTCATGCGTTTAAGGGTTAAACCACTGAAGTCACATGGACTATTTTATGGACTACATTAGCCAGCAGTTAATACACTCCTAGTTATACTTTTGAGCACCACACACACCGTGGTACTTTTTCGTGTGAAAAATACTGACACAGAAGACAAGAAATTGTTGAATAAAGACTGCATTTTTGTGCTCTTACAAAAATACAAAAAGTATTGTCAAAGCTGAACCCAACGCAATGTCACAACCAATTTGTATGTATTTTACAAGGTGGCTAATTCATATAAATCCATATGACCTTGTGACTTTGTGCAATTTTTGTATGTTTTCTGTGAGGGGTAGGTTTAGGGGTCATTTGTACAAATTCCTACAAATTTGCCACCTTGAAAAATATGTAAGAACTTTCACAGAAGCCAGGTTGTACAAATTCATATGAATCGGCCACCTTGTAAAATATGAATGAATTGCCATGAGATCGGATTGGTTGAACCACTGATGTCATATGGACTATTTTACCAATATCCTTACTAACTTTCTGTGCCTTTTTGTGCCAAGTTTCTACAAACCATGAAATCAGTTACAATTTTGTACGTTTTCTGTGTAATATGTACGAGTTGCTGTGAGATCGGGTTAGTTGAACCACTAATGTCACATGAACTATTTTATCGATGTTCTTACTACCTTTCTATGCCTTGAACATGGTAGCTACGTTGCTGTCTATGCAGGATCAGAAAGCTCTTGGATTCCTTCAAAAATATCTTAATTTGTGTTCTGAAGATGAACGATGGTCTTACCGATTTGGAACGACATGAGGGTGAGAAATTAATGACAGAATTTTTATTTTTGGGTGAGTTGTCTCTTTCAGCTGAAATTAAATTGAATATAAATATTTAAAAACTAAAAAAAAAAAAAAAAAAAGATTAAATGAATAAGTTAAAGTACAAAAATTACTAAAACTAAAACAAATATGAATTATTTATCCAGATACAGTACGAGACAGAATTTTTTTTACAAACAGAAAGAGATGAGAAATGAGGGTGGAATATGTAGATGGCAGTGTAGTGGGTTATAAAAGAGCTTGTGTATGTGTGAGCTGTAATTGTGTTGGTGGTTTTGAGGGCAGCAGCTGTTGAGTGAGTTGGCCGAGCTGTACTGCCCATTGAGAACATCAGAGCCAAACACATACACTCACACACAGAGCTCTCCGTCCCAGAGCAGCACTCCTCACTTTTTCCCAGCAGACTAGACAGACATACACACACACATACACACTCTTATCCAGCAGATGGGCCGGTTGGGGGGATCAGAGTCCAGCTGCCCATGAAATCAGACTGATGAGTCAGCAAACGCAAGGCGACGTTTCTGCTTCTGGGGACAAAAAAAGCAAAAAGAATCATCTTGCAGGCGCTTTCATCAGCGGGTCATTAGAGCGCCAGAGCTCAAGGTGTTTGGCCGGCGCATTCTTTATGCATGCTGTTACTGTCCCTCCTGGGAGGGTCGGAGAATCTGAGATTATAAATCGTACTTGTTCCCATCATGCAACGCGAAGCGGTACATTTTCAGCGGTTCAGAGGGTGTTCCTAGGCATTTGCGAGGCTTAATCATGATGAAATCACTGTAATGCATAGCCTTGAGTGGCATATTGCTGTAAAATTATGCCAATTTTTTTTAATATATAAATAAATATATATATATATATATATATATAAAGGCCGACTGATTTTGGAGGTAGAATTTTCCTCTATCAAAATTTCCTTGGTCCTAATACAATACAGTTGTAAGAGAGATGGTCAAAGTGCTTTCCAGTTAAAATACAAAATCTATTTAAATAAATCAATCAATAATAACTTATTGCTTACTTCTACTTTTAGATGTGGTACTTTAAGATTGGGCTTAATAGTAAAATATTTAGTAACACTTTACAATAAGGTTCATTAGTTAGTATTTGTTAAATACATTAGTTAATGCCATATTCTTGGTTAATGCTAATTTCAGCATTTACTAATGCATTATTAAAATCACAGGTTGTGTTTGCTAACGCTAGTTATGCTCTGTGAACTAATATGAACAAACAATTAACAATTTTATTTTTGTTAATTAACATTAACAACAATGAATAAATAGTGTAATAAATGTATTGCTCATTGCTTGTTTATGTTAGTTAACACATTATCTAATGTTAACAAATGACACCCTATTGTAAAGTGTTTTAGAGGCAGTTATTTTAGTATTATTTGTACACTATTACAGCATTAGTACACTATTACTTAATATTTTGCATTAGTTACAATTGTTATATAGGTACATATAAAATGCAATATAGTTTTTATTTAAAATTTATAAGTTATACTGTTATACTGCATGTTCTTCAGATCAGATCAGAGTACTGGTTCAAGGTTTCATCCATTAACGGAGTGAAACCCTCCTGGATTCTTTGCTGCACTAGTCATGGATGTTTTAAAGAACTCTTTAACTTAACAAGGTTCCCTTATCACAGCAGCCTGTAATAAAGACGAGAAATGGGAACAAGACCAGAAAATGACTTTTATAAATTCAAATGTGAGACATTTTGTGTAAGGAACCAACTGTCAGTCTATAAACTTCCCTCCAAGGAACTGTTACAAAGTGTATTTTTGTAGTGCTAGTGTTTATGGAGCTCTACTTGATGGGTTTCTTCTGTAAAACCTCCTGTTATCTTTCTGTGCCAGACAGGTTAACTTCAAAATCTCTCACAGTCTTTGTATTCATCCACCATAATGGAAAAAAATATTGCACCGTATAACAAACACAGTCTGTCAAGTGTTTCCTGGGTTTATTGTGTCTTGAGCATCTTGAGTTCTGGGCATGAATTCCTGTGAACGTGTTACAAACAGCTCGTAAATCTATTGCTTCACTAATATAAGTCACATTAATACACTGAATCTCATTCACTCCTACAGCTGTTTTTGGTTGTCTTACAAATTACTGTTTATGAAAGAAAGCCAGTTTTTTAAGCATAAAAGAGTTATTCATAGTTCAAAATAAAGGCTGCAATTAGAAATAAATCTAATAAAAGGGTTTTCCAGTCTCATGCCATAGGAGAACTTTTATTTTAAAGAGTGTTCTGTAGAAAACATTTATGTTTTGATTCTTTGAGAAATCAGAAACCAAAACACAGGTCTGAATGACCTACAATGTCAAGTCTAGAACTTCCAAAACTGTATAACATAAAAATGCTAAATTGCTGAACTTTAAAAGCTGCAAGGAATAATCAAGAACTGTTCAAAATCATTTAAAAGTCTTGCTGCTTTTATATTTTAAAAGATGCTCCAATGAGATCAGATTGAGAGCAAATGATCTCTCCTGCTGATGTTTCACCTGTAAAAAAAGCATAATTTCACATGAGTTTCAAAAGAAATATCTCAAGTATCTTAAACTTTGTTTGATTTTACAACAAAGTTTGATTTATCATCAAACTTAAAAACTTAATAATACATTGTATAGCTCTATAATCCTGCTGCACTCTCATTTGTACATATTTTTAGATTTTCCAGGGAATTTTAGAAGAAACATCCAAGACAAAGTAACCACAGAGAAATACATGTTTCTACCAGTTTGTGGTATATAAAAATGAAGGCAGAATAAGAATCCATTTCGCACTAATGCAATGAGTTGTTTTCATTCTTCTGTTCTTGTAACGATGAGTAGCGCCAACATTTTTCCCTGTAGAGCAGCAGATTGCTCCATGACCTGTTCGATTCTGTCAACTGTGAAGATCAACATATCTTCACTCTTCTCTTTCTCCTTCTCTCTCTTGCTGCAGCTGAAATCTTACACCGTCTAACACCTGTTTGGTTGTTCTTACAAGCGTTTCACTGGCGTCTCCATGTCAGCCTTTCTTCTTTTACCATCTTTCTTCCTCTTTCTTCCTCCTTGCTCCCACACATTGCACTTTTCCCCTAAAATCATGCTGTAAATGAGATGTTCCATTCCACTAACTTCCATTTCATGAGAAAGCATAATCATTTTATGAGGGGGTGATATTGTATGAATTTGTACAATGATTTGTTAAAAAAATAATAATAATAATAATAAATGTAAGCATGAAGGTCCATCTCTAAACCTATCCATCAGTGGGATGAAAACAAACTGCTAAAATGTAAAATTCATTAGAATTTACAAACTGTAAAATAGATACAAATTCTGAGTGTGATTGGACACATATTTTGGATGTTTGTGGTATTTTTAAAATTGAGGTCAGCGATTTGCATGGATTTTTGAGTTGAATCCATGTAATTGTTTTAAATAACTTTGTTGACTGAACTTAAATGTCAAGTTGCCATGACTTATAAATAAACATCCCTCGCACACCTGGGGACCAGGTGCATTCAAAAAAAAAAAAAAAAAACTTCACTGCACTTCCTTGTAAAACTTCATTACATTATGTCAAAGATGTCCATCAGACAAGTGATTGTGATTGAAATCCATCATGGTATTAATTATTTATATATAGTAACTCTACAAACTAATTCTAATGTACTTGTCATCTATGTTCCATACACCATTTTGGCAAAGCAAAAAAAAAAAAAAAAACATTTGATAATTTATTTACAAATATTAAAAAAACTTAAATTATTCAATTGCATAAGTATTCATACCCTTATCTGGGACAGTTGAAATATAGCTCAGGAGCATTCATATTGCTTGTAGATCAGTGTTCTCAAACTCAATTCCTGGAGGACCACAGCTCTGCACAGTTTTGCTCCAACCCTAATCAAACACACCTGATCCAGCTAATCAAGGTCTTCATGATCACTAGGAACATACAAGCAGGTGTGAGTTGGAGCTGGTTAGAGCTAAACTCTGCAGAGCTGTGGCCCTCTAGGAATTGAGTTTGAGACCACTTTATTAGACGTTACTACACTTTGAATTTAACTGAATGGGTACTGTATGATTTGAAAAGGCACATGCCTAATGAAAGGTCTAACAGCTAAAAACGCATATCAGAGCAAAAACCAAGCCCTGATGTAAAAACGTGGGGAAAAGTTCAGAAAAAAAATCTGCTTCATTGAAGGTTCACAGAAGCATGTAGTCTCTATTACCCTTAATGGAAGAACTTTGAAACAACCACAACTCTTCATAGAGCTGGCCTCCTGGCCAAACTGAGCAATTGATGGAGAAGGGCTTTGGTTAAAGTGGTGACCAAGAAGCTGATAGTCACTCTAGTTGAGCCTCATGATCATATGTGGAGATAGGAGAAACCTACAGAAGGACAAACATCACTGCAACACTCCACTGATCCGGGCTTTGGTGTTGTGGCATGACTCAATCCTCCCCTCAGTAAAGACACATGAAAACACACTTGGAATTTGCAAGAAATCACCTGAAGGACCTTCAAACTGTGAGAAACAAGATTATGTTTTCTGATGAACCTCAATTCCAAGCATCATGTTTGAAGGAAAACAGGCACTGCTCATCACCTGCAGATACCATCCCAACAGCAGTGTGGTGGTAGCAACCTCATGCGTACCTCAGAGTAGAAGAAACATTCCAAACCTCAGACTGGACAGAAGGTACAACTTCCAACAGGTCAATGCAAGCACACAGCAAGAGAGAGACAACTCTGTGATGGTCCTGGAGTGGACATTCACATTCCAGCCTGGGTTTGAATCCCAGTCAATATTTCTAGAGAAACCTCAAAATCCAACCTGACAGAGCTTGAGATCTGAAGCTTGTCGCATCATAGCAAAAAGACTTGAGGCTGTAATCAGCTAAGTACTGAGTTAAAGGTATGAATATTTATGCAATGTACTTATTTTTAGTAAATTCACGAAACTGACAATTCTGTTTTTACCTTGTAAAATTGGTGTATGGAGTGTAGATTGATGTTGGAAAAGGGGGTGTGAATACTTTCACAAGGCACTGTAAAACTAGTTAATGGTCAAAAAATGCAACCATATAAATGATTCATGTGCATGCTGGGAAAATATATAAAGCATATATAATAACCCATAGCAGATCAATACAGGTGGAGCTGGGGAGGTGGAGGGTTTCAGAGGAAATCTTTTTGTTATGTTACTTTGTACAGCTTTCATATCACAGTTCTGCAAAGATGACAGAAAGTGCACTCGCAAAACACAAGGGCAGTTGCATTTTAGATCAAAACATATAATGTTGAGTGTAACCTGTTTTTTCAGCTTTTCCTACATTAAAACTTTTAGAAAACGCTAGTGTGGAAGGAGAGCATTTTAAATATGTTGCTTATTTCTACAGCATTATTATTGATCTAAGAATCATTTTACATTCTCTCCGCCTGTGGTTCTTTCTTTCTCCTTCTCTGTCTTTCTCTATGAAAGCATGTCTTTGTGGTTGTGTCTTTGAGTTCAGCTCTCGCCCTTTTCATCAGCAGATATTTGAAATCTAACTAACCCTATTCATGGTCTGCCAGCTCTGCCTGCGTCCGGCCTGCACTCGGCCGGCGTTCATGCCACACAACACAGACGGCCCGGTGCGGGGGAATCTCAGGAATTCGCTCCAGGAGACGCAGGCGGCTGACAGCTGGTTCCAGCACTTTTTCTCCATCACACTGTACGGCAACAGCTCACCGACCACCAACCACCGCAGCTCGGCACCATCTGTACACCTATCGTGTTTTGCTCAGATCTGATGATAGTCAGACTTTCCCAGGTTTAGTGTTACTCTCTGCACTTTTATGTAGCTTCTTACAGACATCCTCATACTGTGTGGCTGACAGTTTCAGACTCCACTGAGCTAATTAGGATCATGGTTCCGGTATCAGTACATTATATTTTGTCTGCTGATTTCTGATCAAGGTCCAAACAGTACCAGTTAGTTTAGTGAACAGATGGGGAACCGGAGACCAACGCAGATGCTAGCTGACGCTAACACGCTAACGTTTATGCATTTGGCAGACAACTTTCCAGTGCTGGACTTTGAAACTGTAGCTTGCCAAGCTAAAAGCTACTCATAATTTAAAGTATACTGTTCTTATAGCTACACTAATCAAATTGGTGAATGTGATTTCGCCAAGTACAACCTGTTCCTGGATCAACATCCTTGTTGATCCTGGAACAACATTCCATTCAACCAATCAGAATTGAGGGATAATGTCAGTTTTAGGCTTACGATCAGGATTAGGTGCTTCTACACCTAACCTTGTTAATAATTTATCATATGTTAATCATGGTATCATTTCCTCTGATTTTAGCAAAAATATATGGGTAGGGTTAGGTTTAGGGGATAGGGATTGGGTTAAGTCTATATTTTTGGAAAATAATGTTGATCCAGGATCAACAAAAGATGTTGATCCAGGAAATGTCTTACTTGGCAAAATCACGGCAACCGGCAATACCCTTTCAAATACTACAAATATGTACTAACACTTAGTTCCTTGCGAAAGTATTCATACCCTTCATTTTTTTTTTTTTCAAGTTTATGTTGCTGCCTGGTTTCCTTTAAACATGATGCTTGGAATTAAGTTTTATCAGACCACAGAATCTTGTTTCTTGCAGTCTGAGGGTCCTTTAGGTGCTTTTTTGGCAAGTGTGTTTTCGTTGAGGAGATGATTGAGTCTTGCCACACTGCCATAAAGCCCAGGTCTGTGGAGTGTTGCAATAATGTTTGTCCTACTGTAGGTATGAATACTTATACAATGGAATAATTTAGGTTTTTAATTTTTAATACATTTGCAAATATATTAAGACCTGTTTTTTTGCTTTGCCATTATGGTGTATGGAGTGTAGATTGATGTAAAAATAAATAAATCAATAATTAAAAGCAGTTTAACATAAGGCAGCATAACAAAAAAAAAAAAAAGTATGAATACTTTCACAAGGCACTGTATACATAAGGATTAGTTCACTTCCAGAATGAAAATTTCCTGATAATTTACTCACCCCCATGTCATCCAAGATGTTCATGTATTTCATTCTTCAGTCGAAAAGAAATTAGTTTTTGAGGAAAACGTTCCAGAACCTTTCTCCAAATAGTGGACTTCAATGGGGATCAACAGGTTAAAGTCCAAATTGCAGTTTCAATGCAGTTTTAAAGGGCTCTACATGATCCCAACCAAGCAATAAGGCTCTTATGTAGTGAAATAAATCAGTCATCTTCTTAAAAAAAAAAAAAAAAAGGTATATACTTTTTAACCACAAATGCACAAGTGAACTAATCATTTAATATACTTACATATATATTTTTGTAAATACTAATACGTGCCATTTAGGAGTAAATAAGATGTACCTTTTTGCTTTTATCCAAATGCTGTCAGTTAGGATCACCTGTGTATATATATAACTAATTAATCACACATTTTTCCTTAAATTTAATCACAAATAATCCTACATGACATTAACGTTTTTAATTATACTTTTATATTGCAATAATTTCACATTCATGCTTCAAATTAATGTAGAAACAACATTATAAATTATAAACATTATAAATTTTTTTATTTGTTTAATGTCATCTTTTTTTATGACAAGGCAAGTATCACTTATTCCAAATGATGTATCTATTAATTGTTTCCTAATATTCAACCATTGAATATAACTATTTAACATTGCAGTATAATTGAGCTATCACTTTAACATTTATTAGACGGTAACACTTTACAATAACAGTACATGAATTAGCATGTATTAATACGTGAATTAGTAATTTCTTGACTATGAACTAATGATGAGTTAAGACATGTATTAATCAAGAACTAATGAAGAACTAACGTAACTACGACATGAGTCATATGAATTACTGCATGAATAGCACCACCTTAATTCATGTTAGTTCCTGCACTTTAGTTAATGTATTAATTATCACTTTGCGGTAAACTAAATCAAACATGTTCTAAAAGAAAGATGGCACAATGCAAAATTGTTTAGACATTTGTCACCTGCAGCTGTCACAAACATCAGTGAATGTTTTCACCTAACTCATCCAACATACAATGATGCATTCACAATTAAAAACAATTGTCTCATCCTGTTTTGAGTGATTCTACTGCTGCCGTCCTACAATAATGCATTCATTAAGCAGATGCAATTTTCCAATTTAAAATCAGTGTCAGCACAGAGATGCTGGTTATGTTATGGATCGGTTTACTGTCATTATATCATCGTAATGCACTGAAGTCAGATGTTTGTCTTGTGTTCTTGCTCTTCTTTTGAGCCACAATTGCCCCTTCAAAGAGTCAACTTTCCTCCTACCGTTCAGTTCCTTCTCCATCCAAATGCAGCCACAGGACCTCTGCTCTTCTACTTCTTTACAAACCACCAAAAATCTTATTTAGATGAGCTTATAAAACATGTGTAATTGATAATTTTTTTTTTTAAATGTCAGGGTTAGTCATTAAGTCATGACATAATGATGCATTAACAAGTCATGAATTCATGTTACTTTATAAGTAATTAATATTGAGTAAACAATTATGTGCCCCCCCAAGTAAAGTCATGACATAATGATGCATTAACAAGTCATGAATTCATGTTACTTTATAACTAATTAATAATGAGTTAGCAATAATGTGCCTTAGTTTGCACCAGTATATCCAAGATGATTAGTTTAAGTTACATACTCATCAGCATGTAAAAAAACAACAACAAAACACAGGAATGAAAAGGTAAAACACACCTTTTATTTTACAAAGGTTTAAATGTCAGCGCAACAGGCAACTTAAATCAACAGGCAAGTTGTATATTATTTACATAAAACTCAACCTAAAAGATATTATGCAAAACTAAAATCAATATTTAAAACTGTTTCGAGAATGGTCACTAATAACAGTAACATAACATAACTTTATAACTACGAATTACATTTTTTTTTTTTTTTACATTAACAAAACATTGTTAGACTATTGAGGAAATAGTTCACCCAAAAATTAAACTTGTCATTTACTCACCCTCAAGTAGTTCCAAACCTGAATGAATTTTTTCCTTCTGCTGAACACAAATGAAGCCATTTGGAAGAATGTTTGCAACCAAGCAGATCTCAGCCCCGATTGACTACCAAAGCATTTTTTCCTACTATGGCAGTCAGTGGTGCCCAAGATCTGCTTGGTTCTTCCAAATAGCTTCCCTTGTGTTCAGCAGAAGAAAAACCTCATACAGGTTTGGAACTACTTGAAGGTGAGTAAATTACAATTTTCATTTTTTGGGTGTACTGTCCCTTTAAGCAACAAGTTTACCTCACTTCTTTGATATATCAAGGAGGGCACTGCTCTCTTTCAATTTTTTTATCATGTCTACATTAGGCTGAACCAGGCACCTTGCAAGACAAACATCAGAAAATTTTTGGATGCTTTCTCCCATTTTAAAGGTGGCTCTCACAGCTTTGTACTCTTCAGGATTCGCAACTGCCAACTCAGCAATGGGGGCTTGCATGACAATTGTGTTTCTGTCAACATTCATTTTGTTGTATGCTTCAGCTTTAGTAAAGCCACCATTTACCAGATGTAACACTTTCTGGTAGCGTTTGATGGAGTCTTCAGGGTTTTTTACTGGAGGGGAAAGAAGAAAGAAGAATGTTGTACAAGTCCGATATAACAAAGGTGAGAATTATTTTAATAATGAGAATTAGAATTTTGGTGTGTGCTATTGCTTTAAGAACAGACTATAAAACCAAACTGTGGTTATGACAACAAACGTAATTCTGATGTAAAACAGGTTGCATTGCTTCCAGTTAAGGTCATTTGTATGTTCTTTATTAAATATTGTGCAAGAAGCTAATAAAAATTGAGCATAAACAATGTTTATCACATATGCACTATGATATCCAAGTTTTATTTTTTCTCCTCACTAACATTTGGATATTAAACTTGAATAAAAGGCCAACAATAAAAACAATACGTGCCTACACAGCTTCGCTGCTTGACCCCTAATAACTAGATAGGTTAGCAGATTACCCTTAAGGTACAGCAAGTCATTTTCGCTGCTAGAGGACGCACATTGAAAACAACAACAATGGCGGAGCGTGATGACGCTGAGGAGCGTGGTTTTCTCTCATTATAATGAATTAGCTGGAAGTAATGTGAGGTTGAATAATAAATGGGTCATAGATCTTACCGAATTTGTCTTATTCAATGGTGTAATAATGCTGTGCAGGTTTACGTTTTCAAAGCAATAATAGTAAAAGTACATTTGAACGTACCCACATAATTAGCAAAAAACTTTGTTAATTTACATAGACATAGCCTTCATCAGACATGTTAAGAAGTGTCAATAAACTTACAAAAAACCAAATGCAATAGCCCTGTACTTACATAAACTTCACTTGTAAAGAATCCAAGTGTTAAAGATTAAAACCCTTTCATAAAGGAGGTAGCGAGCTGTAAAATTCTTAAAGCAACATTACCATAGTTACCAGTGTTACCAGTGTGTCATGGTTTCTATAGTCGTAAAAGCTGTAAACCGACTGTAAGGCAGATATAACGCCACTGACAACTTGATTTTCTTGTTATTTACAAATAGTTGGAAACATTTGAGATATAGTATGTACTCATCTGAACAAAATACAGGTCCTTCTCAAAAAATTAGCATATTGTGATAAAGTTCATTATTTTCTGTAATGTACTGATAAACATTAGACTTTCATATATTTTAGATTCATTACACACAACTCGAAGTAGTTCAAGCCTTTTATTGTTTTAATATTGATGATTTTGGCATACAGCTCATGAAAACCCAAAATTCCTATCTCAAAAAATTAGCATATCATGAAAAGGTTCTCTAAATGAGCTATTAACCTAATCATCTGAATCAACTAATTAACTCTAAACACCTGCAAAAGATTCCTGAGGCTTTTAAAAACTCCCAGCCTGGTTCATTACTCAAAACCGCAATCATGGGTAAGACTGCCAACCTGACTGCTGTCCAGAAGGCCATCATTGACACCCTCAAGCAAGAGGGTAAGACACAGAAAGAAATTTCTGAACGAATAGGCTGTTCCCAGAGTGCTGTATCAAGGCACCGCAGTGGGAAGTCTGTGGGAAGGAAAAAGTGTGGCAGAAAACGCTGCACAACGAGAAGAGGTGACCGGACCCTGAGGAAGATTGCGGAGAAGGACCGATTCCATACCTTGGGGGACCTGCGGAAGTAGTGAACTGAGTCTGGAGTAGAAACATCCAGAGCCACCGTGTACAGGCGTGTGCAGGAAATGGGCTACAGGTGCCGCATTCCCCAGGTCAAGCCACTTTTGAACCAGAAACAGCGGCAGAAGCGCCTGACCTGGGCTACAGAGAAGCAGCACTGGACTGTTGCTCAGTGGTCCAAAGTACTTTTTTCGGATGAAAGCAAATTTTGCATGTCAATCGGAAATCAAGGTGCCAGAGTCTGGAGGAAGACTGGGGAGAGGGAAATGCCAAAATGCCTGACGTCCAGTGTCAAGTACCCACAGTCAGTGATGGTCTGGGGTGCCATGTCAGCTGCTGGTGTTGGTCCACTGTGTTTTATCAAGGGCAGGGTCAATGCAGCTAGCTATCAGGAGATTTTGGAGCACTTCATGCTTCCATCTGCTGAAAAGCTTTATGGAGATGAAGATTTCATTTTTCAGCACAACCTGGCACCTGCTCACAGTGCCAAAACCACTGGTAAATGGTTTACTGACCATGGTATTACTGTGCTCAATTGGCCTGCCAACTCTCCTGACCTGAACCCCATAGAGAATCTGTGGGATATTGTGAAGAGAAAGTTGAGAGACGCAAGACCCAACACTCTGGATGAGCTTAAGGCCGCTATCGAAGCATCCTGGGCCTCCATAACACCTCAGCAGTGCCACAGGCTGATTGCCTCCATGCCACGCCGCATTGAAGCAGTCATTTCTGCAAAAGGATTCCCAACCAAGTATTGAGTGCATAACTGAACATAATTATTTGAAGGTTGACTTTTTTTGTATTAAAAACACTTTTCTTTTATTGGTCGGATGAAATATGCTAATTTTTTGAGATAGGAATTTTGGGTTTTCATGAGCTGTATGCCAAAATCATCAATATTAAAACAATAAAAGGCTTGAACTACTTCAGTTGTGTGTAATGAATCTAAAATATATGAAAGTCTAATGTTTATCAGTACATTACAGAAAATAATGAACTTTAATCACAATATGCTAATTTTTTGAGAAGGACCTGTATATAATGCTCTAGTGTTTTTGGGATATTAATTAATTTATTTATTTTTTTATCTTACATATTGTGCCTTTAAAACCTTAATTTTCACTTCTGGTTGAACTATACCTTTTAATACTTTTGATTGAATAAACATACCTCTCCTGAAATCAACCCTCAGTTTCTTGGATTTTTTCTTGTTTCTTCGTTTTTTATCCTTTTTCTTCTTCTTTGTTCTTGGTTCGGAATCTGATGAATCTGAAGATTCTGAGGAATCAGATGATTCATCACTGGACACCTTCTCCTTGGATACAGCAGTAGTGGATGAAGATGCAGTCAGTGCCTGTCCAGGAGACATTACGGCTTCATGCCTCAGAAGTGCTAAAAATAAGTACAGAACAAAACTACAGGTAAAGACTTTGCATTTTTTTAACCACACTTAATTTAGGAATAAGTTACTTAATTTAAATAAAATTACTTCCAATTACACGTTGTAACTTACGGACTGCCAGAATTATTCTTAAAGAAAGCTCATGACCCTAATACTCACCATCCTCCAGTCTTGCTCTGAGAAAATTTTTGTCATCTGTCAGGGAGTCAACTTTTTCCTGAAGATGAAGAATCTTCTGCTTTTGCATCTCTATTGTTAGTTTTGCTTTGTCAAGAGCAATCTGCAAAGTGGGTGCACCTAATAAAAGAGAAATCAGAAACATGCAACTTAGCTGAAAGCAGAATAAGAAAAATGTGGCCTACTTGAATTAGACCCAAGTCAAAATACATAATTTTCACCCTACACATTAACAGCCACATTTCTGTGAACTAGGGCTGCCCTCGACTAAGGATTTTTCTGGTCGACTAGTAGTCGTTCATTTTAAGCATTAGTCAACTAATCGTACGTTTATTAATATTACATTTAGATCATTATAATGAGCCTTTAATTGCCTATATATCCTAATAAGCGCTCAAGCACGCATAAAGCTTGCCACAGCGCACCGCAAATGTAATGATTACAAATGTGTCAGGGAAAAACAATAAGTAGACTGTATTAACATTTTAATAATATATTGAAAAACTAGTGCTTTGTTTTCGGCTTAAGAGATGAAGTCGGCGACTCGTCATCTCCGCAGTTGTGATGCGCCTGAATGCATGTTTCATATAGGCTATTACATAATCTGAGAAAGTAGAAATTTTACTCTCTATGGATCTGTTTTAATGTCTGAAAGCCAAAGATATACACTGAGTTTCACGCTCAAGTTCACAGAAAAGAGACGACAGAAAGCACATTCTGTTTGCTTTTATTATTTTACAAAAGCGCACGTTTCGTTTTTATTGTGAGTGGACACGAATATGCGTCTTTCGAAAAGCTGTTTTACTTTTACCTGTCTATGCCCTAAAATTATGGAGTAAACTATTCTAAAAGCAACTTACCGCACCGGCATCCATCTGTTCTGCATTAAGCGCATGTCTGTTTAGCTTCCACACAGACAGCGCACATTTCTCTAGGTCGGTGGTTTTAAAACTTTTAAAAATATATATAGCCTAATTTGCTCGCATTAGGATAGTCGCTCTCTGAAAGCGGGATATTAAAATTGCTTTTGAATGCGTGCGCGCGTTTTACTTTCGGTTTAGTTTGCAGCTTCCCGCATCCTTCTCCCTGAATCTTGAACTTTATAACATACATAGCCTATACATCTTGCTTAAATCGTCCTGGCGACCCATTTTTTAAGTCCCGCGACCCACCCAGGGTTTGAAAACCACTGCTTAACATTACATCGTAGGCTACAACATTACATGTAAAGTTCCGGCTACTTACGTTTCAAATAATAAGCCATATTTGAGGTTGATGAATAATAGGCGAATGTTGGATGTACTGCCTATACTGTATTACTATTACCACGCAGACTATAGCCATTAACGATCTCTCCGTGAGATTTATTAATTTATTTCTGCGACTAAACGACTAATAAAATTTTGGTCGACCAAGCCTTTTCTGGTCAACTAACGCTTAGTCGACTATTAGGGGGCAGCCCTACTGTGAACCAAATTACACAAATGAAATATCGAAATTAACATTTCAATCCAGCAATTATCTTTTACCATTTTTTCTGTAATGTTTATATATTTCTTGCATAGCAACGTAGAAAAGGGTACAAACAAACCTCCTGTTTCACTGGTTTGCTGTATTGCAGGCTGAAGTCCTGAAACCAACAACAACACAACTTAAAATACAGCATTTGAACAAAGAGACAGGCAGAGTTTAAACAGTTTTAAAGTTGGCATGAAACCGGCATTTCAATTAACTTCATTTCTGTATAGGGAAGAATGGCTTATGTCAGAAGCCAACTCTTTTCAATTCTCATAACCATTTTAACCAGTCATTTAATTTTTTTTAGAATTTTTTTCATTGTAAAGATAAAAGCCCTAAATTCTACTTTGTCTTTATGCAAACTGACCTGCGTATTTACATAATATTTATACTATTCATGTTGATTTGTAATGGAAAATAGATACAAATACCACAGTTATTAGAGCACATTTTTTTGCAAAACCAAAATATATCAAAATGTAATTTAGAAAATGTGTACACACAGTACATATACTTTCACTTGAGTACACTTTAATACGGCAACACTTTATAATAAGGAACACTTAATTACAACCTTTCCCTCAAATTCCTAATTGGCTCCTTATAAATAGTTAGTAGTTAAGGTAGTTGTTAAGTTTAGGTATTGGGTAGAATTACGGTTGTAGCATAAGGTTATGTAGATAAGCCAACAATATGTGCTTAATTAGTCTAATAAATGGCTAATATTCAAGTGCATGCCAATAAGCAACTAGTTAAGAGACCCGAAAATATGGTAAATGTCAACTGTAATACTTTTTATACCCCAGTGCTTACAAGCTAAGTGACAAAACACTGTTTAATATCTCAGGAGAGACAAATACCAATGAATGAGACTTTATGGATGTATCAGTAATTATATTAAATGACTTACTTTCTGATGAGTTAGCTGTACTTTCAGTCTGAACATTCTTGCGTGCAGATACAACTATGGGGGAAGCAAGCATAGTTCAGCATTAAAGAAACACCTGAAAACATGTACATATGCAGGGTTGCCAACTCACACATTTGGCTTTGTCTCACATTATTAGGCTGCCCAACTAAACTTCACAACAATTTTACATCAATAATCCCTATGTTTTCACACTGCATTGTGGAGTAAACATTTCCGTGCAGTGGCTTGGGCTTGAATTGATTAGGCCTTATTTCAATTAAGATTTTCAATAACGTTAGTCTACCTTTTATAAACGTCCATTAGAATAAAACATTAATGTTACTGGTGTGCAAAACAATGTTTTAAGATATGTCAGTGCAATCGGTTTTCAGCTAAAACAGCTCAAACATGCATTTAAGTGAGACTAGGCCTTGCCTGTGAAAACGGGACGAGTTACCAAAATCTCACTCAAGCCAGGCCACTGAAGTTTGCAAGCCTTGCAAAAGTACATTAAACAACATACATGTTACAAAAACTTACCATATTCACCTGAGCTGTACTTGCTCTGTGTGGTAATTTTCCTCCCACAACGCGTTGCCTTTCTCTTCTCATCCATCTTGCGCAAATTTGTTGATTGGCGCGAAGCTATGCTTAATGGTGCGGTTGGCGCCACCCCATCGTTCTCGAGGTCTAATGACATAGTTTGGATTTTTATTACTGTAATTCCACCTCTAAACCCTACGTGAAGCTCTGGTGTGTCTTGGATATCTTTACAGTTATCCCAATTTGTATATACATCCAAAGATGGTGCAATACCATAAAGTTTTACTTGGGTTAATATGTGTATTATGTTTAAGCCCTTCTGCATGATTGAAGTAGGTTCTTATCGCACCGGAAATAGGCGGGGCAATCGCTGTTGTTTTTAGCGCCACCTGACCTGAGTTTAATTAGTTAGCACCAATAGCTCTCTGGTTAGCAGCAACCTCGTTTTGGTGAAGTGTTGCAGCAATGTTGCATTCAAAATTGCTGCTTTTTGCGATTCAGAAACCCACGACTAACAGGAAACGCAAGCTCATTAAATGGCTTCAAAGTAAAAAGTTACTAGCAAGGAGAGTAAAGTGCTCAAGATGTGGCCATAATATGAGAATGGAGAGAAATAGAAGACATGTCGACGGTTTTCATTGGTAAGTTAAACAATGAGTTAAACGATGTTTACATGATACACTGTTGATTTTTTTTCCCATGAATATTATATGTCTACAACCTAAAAAAGTCCTTCTTAAATGTCGTAAATACGGTTTTCCTAATGAGCATCTTAAAACGACTTAAATCTAGATTCGATAGGTGTTATTTGGGTGATAATACCACGAAAAAATTTCTACAAATATCTGTCGATATCGATAAACGTCTTCTATATATAAATTTGAATCTGGCCGCAGATTCATATATATATATATATATATATATATATATATATATATATATATATATATATATATATATATATATATATATATATATATATATGAGAGAGAGATTAGATTAAAAAGTCAAATTCTGCTATTATCACATGCAATGTTAATATGCTTCCAAAACTGACACACCAGATCGTTCATTTTGAACGAATCTTTTGTGTGACTCGGGAAGAACGAGTCGTCTCGGGGAGTGATTCGTTCAGTCGCGCATGCACAACATCCTATTAGTTCTGTTAGTTCACCTGTTTGGAGTCGTTCATTCATCTAATGGGACGGTCACGTGACGAACGAACGACTCGAACTAGGACTCGATAGAAGAACTAATCAATTCTCTTTCCGGCTCATGCTGCATAGGGTAAGCTTATGGGGATGTCACGTGATGAACGAACGACTCGAACCAGGACTCGATAGACGAACTAATCAATTCTCTTTCCGGCTCATGCTGCATAATTTAATCTTATGGGACTGTCACGCGATGAACAAACGAAATAAACCCGAAAACACGTCAGATAAGAGGTGATCAGCATAGCCAAGCACACAGGTAAACAATGAAATAATCTTTTCTGTTTCTTATAGCATTATAGTTTCTTGTTTGTAGTGTGATTAACGTGTGTGGAAGCAGTAGATGTGTTAGGGAAGTAAAAAGTAACATTTTAATTATATTTTGCTAAAATGAACGAAATGACTCGAAAAAAGATTCGTTCATTTTGCTGAACGAGACTCAAGAGTCCGAGTCCGTAAAATGATCCGAACTTCCCATCACTAGTGCATGCCAAGTGTGAAATTGCGCATACACGACTGAGAGTGCTCGTCTGCAGCCAGACCCTCCTCTTTCACTTTTTTTTTTTTTTGTAAAAACAAACAATAAAGCCAAATTTATTTTTCGTTTTGTTTTAACAAATAAAACACGAAAAATGTACCTTTTTCAGATTTCATTATTAAATAAAAAAAAAAAACAAATTATACAAAGGTACAAGGAATATTATCTAACATCTGTTTCATTTATACTGAAAGCCAGAGGTGCCTTCCTGCAGAAAGTCCACAAGTTAAGTCAAATCATAAGAGCCACGAGAAATCAATCCCTACAAAGACATTCCGATATAACTGCAGCTCAGAGCTGTATGATTCTGCATAGTTTGAAATTGTCTCTTTTTTTTTTTTATTGAACTAAGCAAAATAGGTTAACAAAATAATTTGGTGCAGTCTACCTTAAATTGATTGTTTTAAAATCAGTTTGAGCAAATCATTCAATGACTCACTCAGAAGACTTTATTGGTTTCAATACTGAATGTCTAATGAATGATTCAATGACAGTTTTTGTCGCTTGTCAACACCTACTGGTGTAACGATGTCATTGATAGTCTTTATTTGAATGTTCAAGTTACATTTAAAAGGATCACTACTGTAGACATCAGTGTTTATATCTTGTTAAAAGTTTATATTTTACATGTTATCATGTTTGTATTTTGTGTTACACAGAAATGATAGTTCTGAGGGTTAGGGAAAAGAAAAACAATTTTTATTGTGTGTTAAAAATACTGTTGTCTGCATAACTGTATTTTGTTATTTATCACCATCACAGGATGTGTAGACATAAAAGTCATCGAGGCAAGAAAACCAGCCGATCAGTGCGAGTAGGGTCTCTCTTTGAGAGATCAAAACTCAGCTTGTCATCTTGGCTAATGTTCATTTACAGGTGAGTCTGTTATTTGACAGCTGAGAAGGAATAGTAAAATATTACAATGCATTTCAAAGTTCTTTGATTGTTTTAATTTTGACAAATCAGCTTTCCATCATCGAGTCATCATTGTGTACTTCACAGGTTTGCTCAGGGGTTACAGATCAGACAAATTGATATGATGCAAGATGGGATTGCAAAAAGCTCCAAAACACTCTCTAAGATGGCTCGTATCATGAGGAATGTTTGCCACTGTGCTATGAAACGATTCAGAAGAAGACATGGACAGATGATTGGAAGTGCTCTAGAATTTGCTGTTCTTGATGAAAGTAACTTTCGTCATAAAAGAAAGGTACATTTAGAACCTATAAGGCAAATTCACACTGCATTTGCTGACCACTATTGTTGTCATTTGAACATTTCTAATTGGCATTTATTTGGTTTTGGAATGTCCGAGACGTCTACTTGCTTACTATTTCTAGTAACATATAATGTAAAACCTTAAAATTTCAGGAGCATTTATCCCCTAAGTGCTTTAAGACCTTGCACACATCTGATTTTTCTCTCATCTGTTTTCTTTCATTCTAGAAATAACCAACTGAGTGTATATGTAAACCTTGTGTGTTTTGAAATAAAAATCAACCACACTTGTGATTATATTTATTGGTTTGGCTTACTGCCATTATAAAGCTCCCCCAGACTTTCCTTTATTTTGTTAACCGTCTGTATGTATAAACATGTTAAATGAATATAATGATAATGTAGTGTTTCTTTTTTTTAATTACATATTTAACTTTTACAGTATGGACGAGGGAGAGCGTCAAGAACATGGAGGCGAAAGAAATGGGTGTTTGGCATTCTAGGTGTGAGGAATAAACGCAGACACCCAATCTTGCGGCTTGTAAAAAGAAGATCAAGAACACACCTCGTCCCCATAGTTGTGAAACATGTGCGTCCAGGCACTACCATTATTTCAGATGAGTGGAGAGCCTACCGGGGTGCTTTGGCCAGGATGGGCTACAAGCATTTCACAGTAAACCATTCCCAGTGGTTTGTAGACCCACACAGTGGAGCTCACTCACAACACATTGAAAGAGCTTGGCTGACATACAAAACGAGTGTATGGAGACTAAGAGGGAATAGGACAGAGAAGATGCTAAAAGAACACCTCTCACTCATACAGTGGACTCACTGGCTTGGGAAAAAACATAAATGGGGACCACTTGGGCGCATAATAAAAGACATTTGCCATCAATTTCCCGTTTAGCGGACAACATGCTGAACATTTGTATTTTGTGTGAGATATAAGTAAAATACAGGTTAAAATACAAGTTATCTTAGCCCCTTGATTTAAGGTGCACTGACATTTAAACCTTTGTAAAATAAAAGGTGTGTTTTACCTTTTCATTCCTGTGTTTTGTTGTTGTTTTTTTACATGCTGATGAGTATGTAACTTAAACTAATCATCTTGGATATACTGGTGCAAACTAAGGCACATTATTGCTAACTCATTATTAATTAGTTATAAAGTAACATGAATTCATGACTTGTTAATGCATCATTATGTCATGACTTTACTTGGGGGGGCACATAATTGTTTACTCAATATTAATTACTTATAAAGTAACATGAATTCATGACTTGTTAATGCATCATTATGTCATGACTTAATGACTAACCCTGACATTTAAAAAAAAAAATTATCAATTACACATGTTTTATAAGCTCATCTAAATAAGATTTTTGGTGGTTTGTAAAGAAGTAGAAGAGCAGAGGTCCTGTGGCTGCATTTGGATGGAGAAGGAACTGAACGGTAGGAGGAAAGTTGACTCTTTGAAGGGGCAATTGTGGCTCAAAAGAAGAGCAAGAACACAAGACAAACATCTGACTTCAGTGCATTACGATGATATAATGACAGTAAACCGATCCATAACATAACCAGCATCTCTGTGCTGACACTGATTTTAAATTGGAAAATTGCATCTGCTTAATGAATGCATTATTGTAGGACGGCAGCAGTAGAATCACTCAAAACAGGATGAGACAATTGTTTTTAATTGTGAATGCATCATTGTATGTTGGATGAGTTAGGTGAAAACATTCACTGATGTTTGTGACAGCTGCAGGTGACAAATGTCTAAACAATTTTGCATTGTGCCATCTTTCTTTTAGAACATGTTTGATTTAGTTTACCGCAAAGTGATAATTAATACATTAACTAAAGTGCAGGAACTAACATGAATTAAGGTGGTGCTATTCATGCAGTAATTCATATGACTCATGTCGTAGTTACGTTAGTTCTTCATTAGTTCTTGATTAATACATGTCTTAACTCATCATTAGTTCATAGTCAAGAAATTACTAATTCACGTATTAATACATGCTAATTCATGTACTGTTATTGTAAAGTGTTACCTATTAGACTTAAAAAACTTGAAACTTGAACTTGAAACAATCTTCACATAAACCCATATATAATGTACCTTTTTGCTTTTGTACCACTCCAGTGACAGGTTTGTACCTTTTCTTTAGCAGAGAAAGTACACACACACACACACACACACACACACACACATAAAACAAGAATACACAACAACTTTAACTAAAATTAAATTAAAAACTGAAAATAAAAACAGTTTTAATATATTTGATATAACAGTTTTGACTAAAATAGTATCTCAGTGAGGATGCATTATGGAAGTGGATTTTTTTCACCTGGAACTAAAACAGCAGTTTTCAAGCTAGACTGTTAAGAAAGCCACTGAGGTAGTGTCATGTTACTGAAAAACAGTTATTGCTATCACAATACTTTTGATTACCTCCACAGCACTGCACCGTCAACAAAACTAACTTACACTTACAGTTCAAGCTCAATTCTCATGTTTTATAGAGCAGCAGGGTTTATAAGTGAACATCTGTGTGGAATTTACTAGTGGGTTGTGGAAGCCAAATGGCCACACTTTGGCACAAGCTTAAGAGCGTCAGCAGTGAGGTGCAAACAACCAGCGCTGCCATCCGCACTCAGCTGCCTGTTTGCCAGCTGCAGACAGAGAAGCCCTTAGTAAAATTCTAGAGGAAAAATTTGTCCTGCATTTAAGACCAAAGAAAGTCGTTATTTTATGAATGGAGAGGCCTTGAGACTTCTGGGAGATCGGAAGTCATGTTTACCCACAGGATACAGATGAAATTACACAGGAGATCCTAACTGACAGCATTTGGAGATCCAGCTCTCGGGAATTTTCTAACACCTTCCTGTTCCAAATTGTCTTTATTATATATGAAGAATGTAATCCTGAACTTTAAGGTCTTTTCGGGTTACTGTAATGGTCTCGTCAAACAGACAGATTATTGTCTGCTGTGCTGGGAGGGAATGAGGCTGTGTTTGCCGCTCACATGTGTGATTCATTTGCCATGCAAGAATATGGCAAACGTCCCACCGCAACAACACAGCCATATTGTACGGGTGTGTTTGTATAATACATCAAAAGCAAAGGAGAAACGCCCTTAGACAAATAATAAAACTCCTGTGAAACAGAAAGTTATGCTTACTTATGTAGCATAAAAGGACTGTGCTGGTATTGTGTCACAGTGATGGTATCAGGCGGTAATACTTTGGTATTTTGATATGGTACCATTATAGTGAGTAATTGTCAGATTCATATGCACTGTAAACCTGGTTAACTGAAAGAACCATTTTGACCTCATTTAACCTATAAAAATGAGGTTCTTCTAAATTTTTTTATTGTATTTATTTGTTTAGTTTGTTTCAATGTATGCTACACATGTCAAAACAAACAAACAAATGAATAAATAAAAACCCTACAGTACAAAAAAAAAAATAAATAACAATTTACTAAACAATTTTCACAAAAAAAAATACAAATACATTTTACAAATAATTTCATTAACACATAGCAGGTAACGCATTGAATTAAAAAACAGAATTTTGAAGTAGAAACACCGAAATATCATGTTCTTCTCAAAATTTTATTTTATTCTTTTATTTGTTTGTTTTGTTTGTTTCAATGTATGCTACACGTCAAAACAAACAAACAAACAAATAAATAAAAACCCTACAGTAAAATATTAACAATATTAAAATATTAACAATTTACTAAACAATTTTCACTAAAAAAATTCTAATACATTTCACATATAAATAAACACTGCAAGTAATGCATTGAATTAAAAATATTATTTTGATGTAGAAAGTCTGAAATATTATTTTCTACTTATTTTCTTATATTTATTTATTTATTTATTAATATCTCATGGTTCTCAACCAATCAAATTTGAAAACCAAATATATATATATATATATGTTTGTGTGTATGCTACACATGTAAATAAATAAATAACCTGCTGATATATATATATATATATATATATATATATATATACACATACATACATATATATATATATATATATATATATACAGGTCCTTCTCAAAAAATTAGCATATTGTGATAAAGTTCATTATTTTCTGTAATGTACTGATAAACATTAGACTTTCATATATTTTAGATTCATTACACACAACTGAAGTAGTTCAAGCCTTTTTTTGTTTTAATATTGATGATTTTGGCATACAGCTCATGAAAACCCAAAATTCCTATCTCAAAAAATTAGCATATCATGAAAAGGTTCTCTAAACGAGCTATTAACCTAATCATCTGAATCAACTAATTAACTCTAAACACCTGCAAAAGATTCCTGAGGCTTTTAAAAACTCCCAGCCTGGTTCATTACTCAAAACCGCAATCATGGGTAAGACTGCCGACCTGACTGCTGTCCAGAAGGCCATCATTGACACCCTCAAGCAAGAGGGTAAGACACAGAAAGAAATTTCTGAACGAATAGGCTGTTCCCAGAGTGCTGTATCAAGGCACCTCAGTGGGAAGTCTGTGGGAAGGAAAAAGTGTGGCAGAAAACGCTGCACAACGAGAGGGGGACCTGCGGAAGCAGTGGACTGAGTCTGGAGTAGAAACATCCAGAGCCACCGTGTACAGGCGTGTGCAGGAAATGGGCTACAGGTGCTGCATTCCCCAGGTCAAGCCACTTTTGAACCAGAAACAGCGGCAGAAGCGCCTGACCTGGGCTACAGAGAAGCAGCACTGGACTGTTGCTCAGTGGTCCAAAGTACTTTTTTCGGATGAAAGCAAATTTTGCATGTCATTCGGAAATCAAGGTGCCAGAGTCTGGAGGAAGACTGGGGAGAGGGAAATGCCAAAATGCCTGAAGTCCAGTGTCAAGTACCCACAGTCAGTGATGGTCTGGGGTGCCATGTCAGCTGCTGGTGTTGGTCCACTGTGTTTTATCAAGGGCAGGGTCAATGCAGCTAGCTATCAGGAGATTTTGGAGCACTTCATGCTTCCATCTGCTGAAAAGCTTTATGGAGATGAAGATTTCATTTTTCAGCACGACCTGGCACCTGCTCACAGTGCCAAAACCACTGGTAAATGGTTTACTGACCATGGTATTACTGTGCTCAATTGGCCTGCCAACTCTCCTGACCTGAACCCCATAGAGAATCTGTGGGATATTGTGAAGAGAAAGTTGAGAGACGCAAGACCCAACACTCTGGATGAGCTTAAGGCCGCTATCGAAGCATCCTGGGCCTCCATAACACCTCAGCAGTGCCACAGGCTGATTGCCTCCATGCCACGCCGCATTGAAGCAGTCATTTCTGCAAAAGGATTCCCGACCAAGTATTGAGTGCATAACTGAACATAATTATTTGAAGGTTGACTTTTTTTGTATTAAAAACACTTTTCTTTTATTGGTCGGATGAAATATGCTAATTTTTTGAGATAGGAATTTTGGGTTTTCATAAGCTGTATGCCAAAATCATCAATATTAAAACAAAAAAAAGGCTTGAACTACTTCAGTTGTGTGTAATGAATCTAAAATATATGAAAGTCTAATGTTTATTGAGAAGGACCTGTATATATATATATATATAAACAATTTACTAAACAATTTTACCCTTGTAAGTATTTGTGAAATTTATTAGTACTTTCTAAGACACATCAGGTAATGCACTGAATTAAAAATAAAATTTTATGTAGAAAGACAGAAATATGATTTGCTTTAAAAAAATTTAACTATTATAAATATTACATAAAATATTATAAAGCTAACTGTTTTGACACTGACCTATGAAAAATGGCCTAGCATATATTAAAACGCTCCAGGCAACCACACATTAACACACTATAAACCACCATTTTAGCAACTATAAAGAAACGCTCTGGAAATTAGCAACAACTCCATTTTTTCTTTCCAGGAAATAATAATAATAATAAAAAAAACTTATTTACTGTTAGTGCATTAATATAATGAATTATTATTGTAATATTGCCCTGTCTTCTATAAATTCTTAAAAATGCGCCAGCAGTAAAAAAAAAAAAAACCTGACATTTAAAGTCTGAGTTGATGTGTAATAAGAACCAAATGAATAAACAATAAAACTTTCAGCTCTTTCTCTTAACTCTGTGGCCAAATCTAAAGCTTCCCATCATATTTACAGCACTGGAAAAGAACAAACTCATTGCTGTCTGACCTGTTGTCATCTTTCCAATTTGCCATAAACAGTCGTGAAGACGCACGAGCACTTCCTTCGCATGAATTAGTTGGATAAACCTCCTAAGAGTTCATTTCCGTTTAGAAATAGAGGTTGAGGAGAGATTATGTTGATAAACACACCCACGCACATTCAGCTGCACTATAATGAAAGGCTCATGGGTAATAATAACCGATGGTAATGTGCACAGAGAGAGATATGAGGTACATGTCCTCTGGAACTCCATGTTTGACAGTTTTATTGCTGTTAATGAAACGCATGGCATGGGAGTATTAAGCCGTCATCAAATTGACATCTTTAATTAAAGTGGCAGCTTAATTAAAAATCCAATTAACTGTGAAACTCTAATGAATTAAAAAAAATGCTAAACACACGACTTGACCTTCAAAATCAGAATGCTCCAGATTTCTATGTGCCGACAAAATGCTTCTTAAATGAAGTTGGAATCTGAACCTGCAATGTTGCCCTGAGACACAATATAATAGTTTGTGCGAGGTGGCTGATTTAATTAAAACCTGATATTTAATTGTTATGACTGACGGTGGTTAAGAACTGTCAACACATCAACATTTAAAAATAAGATGCATAAAACAACCATCATTTGAAGACATGACTAGGGGAGACTTTTAAAAGAGCAAAAGTTCAACATCCAAAGGTCAGCGCAGTTCTTAAAGGAACAGATCAACAACAAAAAAAGAATTTAATATATATAAATGAGTCATTATTAACAGGAGTAGCCAGAATATTCTATTAAAAATGCATTCAAATTAAAAAGTCAGTAAATTACAATATTTAGCATTTTTCAAAAAACATTTTTCAATGTTTTGTTCCTTTAATAATTATTATTATTTAAATATCTACTTTGTACTTTGTATTTTATGCATTTTATAAGACGAATAGCTGTAAAGCTTGCCAGAAAGCACTACTTATTTATCTAATTCAAGCTTGTGTGACAAAAATACAGAGTTCTGGCATGAAACTCTACAATGCAGTCCGATGGGTCTAACTCAATCTGACAACATGACATCATAATCACATGGCACAGCCGATTGGTTCTCTCCTGTATCAGTAGCCAATGAGCTCACTGCTCAACATTCAAATACATGACTAGTGCTAAATGTAGCAGTTTACAGCATGCTTCAGAAACTCTCCACCTTCCCCAGCTCCACCTGTATAGATCTGCTATGAGGTGGTTCATGTAAGCTATAGGGGTTATTCATATGTGTTATATGTGCAGCAGCATTATTTCTTACATGCTTACAGCAGCAGTCTCGGTATTTGCTCTGCCGCAGATCTATTCTGCCAAGACCAAATACATTAACATTGTCATGTACCATGCCAGTCCCTCCGAGAGCTGTCATGACAGAACTACATTTCCCATAATTCACTGCGGTAGCACAAGTCTATTAAATACACAGATAAAGCATCAGTTACCTGATTACCTGAACTTTTATGCTTGATCTCATTGTACTAGCACTAACACTTTCTGTCTTTGTTGGGAATCAAAACATTGATTATTTGTCGAAAATTACACAATGTAATAAACACACTTTTTGGGGAGTTATTCTGTAAGATTTAGTTGTATGTGTACCACTGTTCAGAACTGTGGTAGCTAACTCTGTGCTGATTAGCATCTTTGAGCTAGGTTCAAATGTATCTAAAATTGTCACTACCAAAACAATCACAACCAAAATACACTATATTGCCAAAAGTATTCTAATGAACAGGTCTGACTACTTTAGTAATTTCCACGAGTACTAATCTTAATGTTTAAGCATATAATGATATTATAGGGAAGTGTCCTTCTAATTGTATTGCAAAAGTTTGGACAGGACCCTTTTTTGTTCTAACATGACAAGAAATGTTTGATTCAGTCAGTGTGGAAGAACTTTACTAGTCTGCATAAGACAAGTTCTAATCCCCGCTGAACACCTCTGGTGTGACTTTAAATGCAGACCTTGAGCCAAAAGCTGGAAAAGCTAAAATCAGTATGATCAACTTCTTGCCTTTACAAATAAAAACGGGATTCAAAATACAAAAAAAAAAAAAAAATCTTATAAATCACACTTGAAATATTGTAAAAATTGTAATTGTTATTGATCTACCTCTTGAAACTTTTCAATGACATAGAAAAAAAAATATATATTTTAGGGCTGTCAAACGATTAATCGCGATTAATCGCATCCATAATAAAAGTTTATGTTTACATACTATATGTGTGTTTACTTTGTATATTTATTATGTACATATAAATACACACACATACATGTATATATTAAAACAGAATATTTATATGTATATATATTTATACCTGTATACAATTTATATTATAAATAAATATAAATATTTATTATATAAATCTAAAATATGTTTCCTTAATATATACATGCATGTGTGTGTATTTATATATACATAATAAATATACACAGTACACAAATATATAGTATGTAAACATAAACTTTTATTTTGGATGCGATTAATCGCGATTAATCGTTTGACAGCACTAATATATTTACAAGGTAGATTTAAGCAAAATCTTAATAGGTCAATGTAACCCTTCTTATTAAATTACATATTAAAGTGTTTGGGGAGCAGACAAATATTCCAAAACTTTCTGAAAATACAATATGAGAATAAACTAGACAATTACTAGAAATGTGTACATTGGATATTATGCAACTTTCTGTAGAATGGCCCATATAGGAACTTTCCAGGAAGTCAATGGAATAGTTCCTTATATAACAGGATGTTAATAACTAGTATATTTTAAAATGAAAATGCATTAATTTGAATTACAAGTTACCCAGTACTTGAAGATAAAGTGACTTTTTAAAAATAGCTTCCTTACTGTAAAACCTTTTATTTTTTCTGTAATCCTTTCAAATGGTGCATTTATTCTTAATCTTATCTGCCTTCAATAAGAGCTGATCCACTTACAGGAAGGAAATGTTTCTGAGGGGATATAAAAGCTGGAAAAAATTACAGAAAATCTCTCTCTCTCCCTCTCTTTCTCTTTCTGGTTCTCTCTCTCTTCCTCTCGTCATGCTCTGATTATCTCTCTTTTGTCGGGGCTGTTGAACACAGAGGGCTTTGGGAAACCAGTGACTAGAAAATACCGGCGAGGACTGTGAGTCCTCCACAGACAGTCACACCGTCCACTGCTCTAATAATCGAACTAATGACCGTGCTAATTATGAGCAAGCTGCTCTAGTGGATACTTCGCGAGCTGCTATCAATTCTTACGCATCAGTGACCAGAAAGCAACACCTGCTATATTGCTTCTCAAGCTAAGAGAACAGAAAAGCTGATGCTTTTAATTTATTTATTTTTCTTTATTATTAGGTGAAGATCTAGTCACCTTCCTTGCCTCCTCAGAGGAACCATTTTTTAGTAGAAAACACAGTTAATTCTGCTACGACACACCTTAAGATTCAGCCTTGGGCTTTCTTTGTTGGAATCCCGCTAGCTAAAATTAGCCAAATTAAGTTAGACTGACCAAATTACATTAGCTTTCCCTGTATTCAGCTTCTCAGATGTGTAACCTGATCCTCTTCAGCCTCAGCGAGCAGAAACACAGTCAGCTATTCCCGCCCCGCAGAAGCATTTATTCATTTAGCATCAGGTGTTTGTGCTTCGGGCTTCAACAAACCCTGCTGGACGGCGTCTCTTATGACTGAATGCCTGCCGTCGCCCACAATAAATAACCAAGAGCACAGAGTCCAGGCTAAATAGAGTGACTCAAGATCAGTATGGAGGAATGAAAATAAAAAAGCCTGGCTGTTTGGGGAATCGGCGGGTCTATAATATTGAATATGAGCGGGTAAAAACGGATGGGGAGGTGTGTAGTTGGGTCTTCTGTCATATCGCGTTTATGCTGGCCAAGTGCCATTTTCCTTTCACTCTGCCCTTTAATCATAGCCATAATGAACAGCCCCTAGGCTTCGGCGATTGTAATGTGATGATACGATGGAAGATGGAAGACAGAGAATTGGCTGTATAAAAGGTGACAGACTGCGGTCACCCACCGTTTGGACTCTTATTATATTAGCTTTCTGCCTTTCTGTAATGCTAAAAGGTGAAGACATTTCAGTATTTGTACTATTACACTAACATAGCCAGATTCACACGGGACAAATTGGTGTATTAAAGGACATTTTTAAGCAAACTAACAAAAATCACATCATTTGCATGCCAGTAAGCTGTGAACACAAAAAGCAGCTCTTTTCCATCCACTTCAGTCACCAGTGACTTTTGGATGAACTATCCCTTTAAGACGTCACAATTTAGAAATGTGTCCCCTTCTTCCCACCTGCCAGTGTTTTTAAATGTTGCATTACAGGTTCATTTAATACTTTCTGCTTCGTAAAATATGATTCGTGCATTAGCTGCATGCTAAATTACAGACAGCATTGAACGAGCTCACAAAGAGCCTTTAGCCCATTGAGCAAACCACAGCTCTGCCTTGGAGCTGCTCGCCATGGTAATTTGATTCACCTAGACAGAGTGTGATGGAATTTAATAACCTGAACAGCGATGATGTGTGTCCGGAAAGAGGAAGGCAGCGAGTTTCTCCAGGAATCTGGAGGCAAGACTGAACCCACAGGAATGTTGAGCCCTGTGAGAAAAAACACGGTGTTTCTCTCGCTACCAAAAATACATAGAGTTTGAACAATCAACATTCTGTGTTGAGCTCCATATGAACAAGGTTATCTATGTTTTGGAACCAAAAATCTGAAAAACAGGTTGCTACAGAAACCAGTTTCAGCCACAGAACAAAAAATAAATGATTGCAACTTTTTAATTCTAAATTTATATCTTACAATTCTGACTCACAATTCTGAGTTTCGGTCTCACAATTCAGACTGTTTCTCACAATTCTGAGAATAAAAAGTCAGTCTCAGAATTTGGTGTTTATTACAGTTTGTGTATTTGGTTGTGTTGTGAGTATTTGCAGTGTGTTTCTGTATTTAGTTGTGATGTGAGTATTTGCAGTGCCTTTCTGTATTTGGTTGTGTTGTGAGTATTTTGCAGAACGTTTCTGTATTTGGTTGTGTTGAGAGTTTTTGCAGCGTGTTTCTGTATTTGGTTGTGTTGTGAGTATTTCCAGCATATTTCTGTATTTGGTTGTGTTGTGAGTATTTGCAGCGACCAAATGCAGAAACACGCTGCAAATACTCACAACACAACCAGCGTGAGTTGTATTTACAGTCGTTTAATTATAATAACCAAGTCTTTTTGTTCTATTTTTAGTACAACAGTGGTGATTTTCTGATGTGTTCTGTGCTACTTGCTGCATGTTTCTGTTTTAGCATCTCATTTCTGTATTTGGTTGTGTTGTGAGTATTTTGCAGAACGTTTCTGTATTTGGTTGTGTTGTGAGTATTTTGCAGAACGTTTCTGTATTTGGTTGTGTTGTGAGTATTTGCAGTGTTTTTGTATTTGGTTGTGTTGTGAGTATTTTGCAGAATGTTTCTGTATTTGATTGTGTTGTGAGTGTTTGCAGTGTGTTTTTGTATTTGGTTGTGTTGTGAGTATTTTGCAGAACGTTTCTGTATTTGGTTGTGTTGAGAGTTTTTGCAGCGTGTTTCTGTATTTGGTTGTGTTGTGAGTATTTCCAGCATATTTCTGTATTTGGTTGTGTTGTGAGTATTTGCAGCGACCAAATGCAGAAACACGCTGCAAATACTCACAACACAACCAGCGTGAGTTGTATTTACAGTCGTTTAATTATAATAACCAAGTCTTTTTGTTCTATTTTTAGTACAACAGTGGTGATTTTCTGATGTGTTCTGTGCTACTTGCTGCATGTTTCTGTTTTAGCATCTCATTTCTGTATTTGGTTGTGTTGTGAGTATTTGCAGTGTGTTTTTGTACTTGGTTGTGTTGTGAGTATTTCCAGCATATTTCTGTATTTGGTTGTGTTGTGAGTATTTGCAGCGACCAAATGCAGAAACACGCTGCAAATACTCACAACACAACCAGCGTGAGTTGTATTTACAGTCGTTTAATTATAATAACCAAGTCTTTTTGTTCTATTTTTAGTATAACAATGGTGATTTTCTGATGTGTTCTGTGCAACTTGCTGCATGTTTCTGTTTTAGCATCTCATTTCTGTATTTGGTTGTGTTGTGAGTATTTGCAGTGTGTTTTTGTATTTGGTTGTGTTGTGAGTATTTTGCAGAATGTTTCTGTATTTGGTTGTGTTGTGAGTATTTGCAGTGTTTCTGTATTTGGTTGTGTTGTGAGTATTTGCAATGTGTTTTTGTATTTGGTTGTGTTGTGAGTATTTCCAGCATATTTCTGTATTTGGTTGTGTTGTGAGTATTTGCAGCGACCAAATGCAGAAACACGCTGCAAATACTCACAACACAACCAGCGTGAGTTGTATTTACAGTCGTTTAATTATAATAACCAAGTCTTTTTGTTCTATTTTTAGTACAACAGTGGTGATTTTCTGATGTGTTCTGTGCTACTTGCTGCATGTTTCTGTTTTAGCATCTCATTTCTGTATTTGGTTGTGTTGTGAGTATTTGCAGTGTGTTTTTGTATTTGGTTGTGTTGTGAGTATTTGCAGTGTGTTTTTGTATTTGGTTGTGTTGTGAGTATTTCCACCATATTTCTGTATTTGGTTGTGTTGTGAGTATTTTGCAGAACGTTTCTGTATTTGGTTGTGTTGAGAGTTTTTGCAGCATATTTCTGTATTTGGTTGTGTTGTGAGTATTTGCAGCGACCAAATGCAGAAACACGCTGCAAATACTCACAACACAACCACCGTGAGTTGTATTTACAGTCGTTTAATTAAAATAAGTCTTTTTGTTCTTTTTTTAGTATAACAATGGTGATTTTCTGATGTGTTCTGTGCTGCTTGCTGCATGTTTCTGTTTTAGCATCTCATTTCTGTATTTAGTTGTGTTGTGAGTATTTGCAGTGTGTTTTTGTATTTGGTTGTGTTGTGAGTATTTGCAGTGTGTTTTTGTATTTGGTTGTGTTGTGAGTATTTTGCAGAATGTTTCTGTATTTGGTTGTGTTGTGAGTATTTGCAGTGTTTTTGTATTTGGTTGTGTTTTGAGTATTTTGCAGAATGTTTCTGTATTTGGTTGTGTTTTGAGTATTTTGCAGAATGTTTCTGTATTTGGTTGTGTTGTGAGTATTTTGCAGAATGTTTCTGTATTTGGTTGTGTTGTGAGTATTTTGCAGAACGTTTCTGTATTTGGTTGTGTTGAGAGTTTTTGCAGCATATTTCTGTATTTGGTTGTGTTGTGAGTATTTGCAGCGACCAAATGCAGAAACACGCTGCAAATACTCACAACACAACCACCGTGAGTTGTATTTACTTTTTGTTCTGTTTTTAGTATAACAATGGTGATTTTCTGATGTGTTCTGTGCTGCTTGCTGCATGTTTCTGTTTTAGCATCTCATTTCTGTATTTAGTTGTGTTGTGAGTATTTTCAGCATATTTGTGACCCTGGATGACATAACCAGTCTTAAGTTGCATGGGTATATTTGTAGCAATAGCCAAAACTACATTGTACAGGTCAAAATTATCAATTTTACTTTTATGGCAAAAAATATTAGGATATTAAGTAAAGATCATGTTCCATGAAGATATTTTGTAAATGTCCTACTGTAAATATATCAAAATGTCATTTTTTCAATATTTAGATTTTTTTGTGCCCTCAGCTTCCAGATTTTCATATGATTGTATCTTGGCTAAATATTGCCCTATTCTAACAAACCATACATCCATGAAAAGCCTATTCACTCAGCTTTCAGATGATGTATAAATCTCAATTTCGGAAAATTGACATTTAACACTGGTTTTGTGGTCCAGGATCACATTTCTGTATTTGGTTGTTTTGTGAGTATTTGCAGCACGTTTCTGTATTTGGTTGTGTTGTGAGTACTTGCAGCACCTTTCTGTTTTTGCAGAGCATTTCTGTATTTGGCTGTGTTGTGAGTATTTTGCTGAATATTTCTGTATTTGGTTGTGTTGTGAGTATTTTGCAAAACATTTCTGTATTTGGTTGTGTTGTGAGTGTTTTGCAGAACATTTCTGTATTTGGTTGTGTTGTGAGTATTTGCAGCACCTTTCTGTTTTTGCAGCACATTTCTGTATTTAGTTGTGTTGTGAGTATTTTGCAAAATGTTTCTGTATTTGGTTGTGTTGTGAGTATTTTGTAGAGCATTTCTGTATTTGTGTGTGTTGTGAGTATTCTGCAGAACATTTCTGTATTTGGTTGTGTTGTGAGTATTTGCAGCACCTTTCTGTTTTTGCAGAGCATTTCTGTATTTGGTTGTGTTGTGAGTATTTTGCAAAACATTTCTGTATTTGGTTGTGTTGTGAGTATTTTGTAGAACATTTCTGTATTTGGTTGTGTTGTGAGTATTTGCAGCACGTTTCTGTATTTGGTTGTGCTGTGAGTATTTGCAGCACATTTTTGTATTTGGTTGTGCTGTGAGTATGTGCAGCACATTTCTGTTTTTGGTTGTGTTGTGTGTATTTGCAGCATGTTTCTGTTTTAGCAGCTTGTTACTGTATTTAGTTGTGTTGGTTTTGCAACACATATTTGTATTTGTATTGTATTGTATTTTATTTTTTATTGTATTTGCAGCATGTTTCTGTTTAAGTTTAATAAAATTGTTCATAATGAATTACTCTACAGTAAAACAATAACAAAATATGGTTTTGAAATGACATACTTGGTGAGTGACAAAATGTTAATTTTGGGGTGAACCATTTTGTGCAACTGACCACATTTAGTCACGTTCGTGCATTAGAACACAAGTTGTTTGTAATATATGCAATCTGTTGGATTTCACACCAACTGTGTGTCATGGAGAGACATCCTGTTTTAAGTTTCTTTGAGGGGGAAGTGCGATATATCTTACTCAAATCCTCAGAAGACGTCGATATGTGCTGGATGCTACTGTGAATATTTCCGGCTCAGCACCAAGTGATGCCAAACACAAGTCTGAAGCAGGTCTGGGCAGAGATGCATACACTGATCTATTGTTTCCTAGTTGAAATAATGGATTTTCCACCAAGCTGGGAACTCGGTTATAGTTTAGCAATTCTGTACAACAAATATGGCCATTTATTTTTCACCTTCAGGCAAAATAGCCAACAGACAGGGTCTGAAATTAACTTTACGTCTGCCAATGCTGAGTGAATTGAGACAATTTACCAGCAGTGAAAACAGAATGATTTAGTATAGATTTCTGCTTAGCATTGCAATTTTGTGACAAACAGAACAGCGTCATATACAAAACATGGTGAACTGGTACATGGTATAAAACTGTGATATTGCACTCATAGTTTACTCATTGCAGATTCCTTTCCAAGGCCAGTGTGGATGTTTTGTACTTTTTTTTTTCTCTCTGGGAAGTTTTGCTCACTCTATTTCCCCTCAAGCATTTATATATCTCTGTGATAATGCTTAAAGATTAGACCAGTGGAACATTGTGAAATCGGTGAGCGCAAGTGAATGAAAATTTAAAGATTCCCATAGAAAGTACTGTTTTTATTTATTTATTTATTTATTTATTTATTTTTTTACCTTTATGAATAATCAAATCAAGTTCTTCAAGCACTGGTAAAGTACAGATATATAATTTATGATGTAACTAGGGCATTTAATGTCCAAGGCAATTAAAGACTTTGAATCAATAGCACTGAGTGAGTATTAAAGTATTAAAAGGGTAGTTCACCCAACAATGAAAATACTGTCATTATAATTCTCCTATTTTTATTTCTTTTCTCAGAATTTTGATACAAACTCACAATTCTGAGGATTAAAGTCACAATTCTGAGAAATAAAGTCAGAATTCTGATATATAAACTCACAGTTCTGACATTTTTGTTCAGAATTATGAGTTTATATCTTCCAAATGTGTTTTTTTTTTTTTTTAATTGTGAGTTTATATCTCACAATTCTGAGGAAAAAAAATGTCAGAATTCCAAGGAAAAAAAAGTCTGAATAGAGAGATACAAACTTGCATTTGTAAGAAAAAAAAGTCAGATTTTTTTAACTCAAAATTTTGAGAAAAAAAGTCATAACTGTGAGCTTATATTTCACAATTCTGACTTTATAACTCACAATTGTGCGTTTATATCATGCAATTCTGAGAAATAAAATCAGTTGTGAGAAAAAAAGTCAGAATTGTATTTTTTTTTTTTCTCAGAATTGCAAGTTTATATCTTGCAAATGTGACTTTTTTATTGCGAGTTAATATCTTAATTTGGGGGGGAAATATCTGAATTGTCAGATACAAGCTCAAATTTGTGAGATAAAAAGTCTGAAGACTTGTTTTGAATAAAATCTCGAAAGACTTTTTTTGAGACTTGCAGTTGTGGGTTTATATCATGCAGTTCTCAGGGGGAAAAAGTCAGAATTGTGAGATAAAAAGTCACACTTTTTAAATTTTTTTTAATTCAGTGGCGGAAATGGACTTCCATACAACAGAATGTTTTCATATGTATATCTGTAAGTCTATAAATTAAATAGAAAATAATATTTTGCATAAAGTTATACTTCAAACTGTCTAGAGTAGAGATAAGAATGCCACTGATACTTTTTCTAGTAGACACGAATAGGGTTGTGTGGGGTTTTCAGGACAGCGTGGGCGAATGAAAGCGGGCAAAAAGTAGACTTGCAGATTCAGCTCCGTCTGTTTCTTTGGAACCCATCAATGGCTTTTTGTGTGGCTGCTTTATGAACAAAGGAATCAGCTGCATCATGCTGAAGAGCTGCTGTTCTGTAAGTCTGAGGATGTATACAGTCACAGGTGTCCCAGCCAATCAGATTCCTGCATTCAGCAAGACACGTTTCTGAGCTGTCGGTATCTGTGAATTGTTTATCTGTGCATGAAACATTAACGTCTCCCAACAGGTATGCCGAAGTTGATCCTATCCAAAAAACTCCCACGGCTCCTTCAAATATGTAAATAGGTAAGTGGTGTTACTGACGTTCGATCATGTAATTTCTTGTCTCCCAAAATGCCCAGAAATTTCCCTCCGGTGCTTGTGCTTCTGAATCGAGTCGGGATATATTGTTGACACATGCACTGCATTACAAATATGACAGCAGATGGAATCATACAGATGACCTGTCACGTATAATGTGGAGTTCAATGTAAGTGTGACTGAAATTATATTTCCTATACACATGTCTGCGTTTCACAAGAGTGACAGAGCAAGAGACAGAGACAGAACACACAACTAGAAGTGTCAGAGGACGTGTTTAGGATGACATAATACATCCTATTTTTGAAAGACAGCAGAGTCTGTGTGCACAGAGTTTTCTGTATGCATGGAATAACTGGAAGACAAATACATTTGCAGATAATACTATATCTCAATGCAATTTGCTCGATTTGACCTTTCATTCCCAGTGTTACCGTATCTACTAGAATTTTTGCAGTGTCATTCTTGACTCATTATTTCCTCAGACTGCCAAACATTGACATTTACACAAAATTTGCTGTAAATATATCCAGACTTATTTCCAAGAAGATAAGTGTACACGCTTACTGGATTAACCACAAAATGTAATGAGATCTCAGTATGACACACTTCTATCTGAAATGTCTTATACTGCATACTGTTTCACAAAAATGAATGGTGCTGTTAGAATATATGAAATATATCATGCTGAATAACATAGATCATCTTGTTGTGCACAGGCTTATCCATACCAGCTTAAGTGCCAAATAACACTTATTTCAAATACTAAGTAATGCTAAAGCTCATATAAATTTCTCAATAAAACTTTGAACTCAAATTGTTATGATGAGATATATATATATATATATATATATATATATATATATATATATATTCAAAAGCTACCATTCAAACATATATTATATATATATATTCAAAAGCTACCATTCAAAAGCTGCATTCCATAAGTTTTTCCTCTTTGTCGCATCTCTGTGTTGAAACCTGCTCCAGCGCAGATAAATCTAATGTTTTGAGGTGTATGTGTGGCTTTTAGTCACTATTGTTATACTTTGTTCTCAAATTGTTAATGTTAACAACATCAACATTGCATAACTATGTGTATGTATTGTGTATTAGGGTGTAGATTTAAATTTTGGTACAGTCTAATGTTAATCTCTACATCATAACATTCAAATTTCATTTAAAGAAATGTTTTTTACCCAAAAAGCCAATTATTTGTCCTTAGAACTGGTTCTCTTTAAAATACAAATATTGTGTAATTCTACATAGGCTATCTGTAATCAGAGGCACATTTAAAACTGGAAAATAATCTAATTTCAGTCACATGTGTTTCGTAAACACATAGTCCTTTCTGGATTACAATCCACCATCAAGCATGTCATCTTAAAACCAGGGTCGTCTTATCATTACATGATACTTCAGAAATCATTTTAATACGCTGATTTGATGCTTAGGAATCATTTTTTATTATTTTTATGAACTGAAAACAGTTGTGCTGCTATTTTTGTGTGACTGTTTTCAGGATTTTTTGAATGAAAGGTTCAAAAGAACAGCATTTATGTTAAATCTTTGGAAATGAGCAAAATCACATGAGTAGATGTAAGAAAAGGTTAATATCTGCTGTGATTCGGAAGCAGGTAATTGTGTTTGTACAAACCGTCACTTTGGAACTAGAAGGACCGTTGAGTTGCTTCATTGAAGGCTTATTGTATTACTGCATTAAAAGCTCACTGTATTATGTGTGGTAGAGTATGAGAGAGAGATGGACTGAGCAATTGTGATTACCTGTGTCTGATACAGCATTCCTTCTTCATATTCACGATGAAACAGTTTGAATGTCCGCTGAGGAAAGCGTTATCTTTGTCGTAACGTTAATATCCTTTCATCTGTTAAGGGTGATTTCTGAACACAGTGCTGCTCAGTGCATTTGCTAGCTGTGTCAGGTTAATGTTGAATCTAAAAATATCTTCCGTTTCTAATCACGTTTATTTTTCAGTGTAAAAGTCTTTACTGTTGACTGTTAAAAACAGAACAATGTAACTAAAATCACCATCATGAACGCAAACACCATTTCTCAATACTAAACACATTTAACTGCTAATATTATTTATATAAAACAGTGTTATATAATACTATTTTTTATATAAAATGTTATTTTTTGAATAAAAGTATTTAATAAACAACAGCAGCCACCATAAAAGTTGTTATGCAATTCAGTCAAACATACACAGGCAGCACTCTAACATACACTCTTAATAAAGGTGCTTTAAAAGGTTCTTCACAGCAATGCCACAGAAGAACCATTCAGTCAAGGGTTCTTCAAAGAAACATCTCTTTCTTACCTTTTTATAATCTGAAGAACCTTCTTTTGCCACAAAGCAACTCTTGTGAAACAGAAAGGTTCTTCAGATGTTAAAGGTTCTTTATGGAACCAATTAGACAAAAAAGGTTCTTCTATGGCATCACTGAAGCACCTTTATTTGTGTCACAAATCGTGCCGCTGCTGCTCCCTCTCACCATTAGAGGGAGCCTTCACAGACACTCACTGACTCTGGTTCACAAACCCCATTTCCCATAACCCCATTCCCATGAACTTCCTGTGTCCTCTCACCTCTCACCCCTGTCGGCCATCTTGCTTGCACACACCTGCTAATCATTACACCTAATTACACACAATATAAAAGCCATTCACACTCACAGCCATTCGCAAAGTCTTGTTTAGCCCGTCTGACAATTCTGAGCGTTATTCCCCGTGTTTTCTCCCCGTTGCTGACTCTGAGTGTTCCTGGTTCCTGATAGTTTCTCTGCCTGCCTTTTTGACCCCTGGAATTTGGATTATTCTGTTGCTCGCTGCCGGCCCAGACCCTTGCATGGATTACTGGATTACCTACATTGCTACTGTTGTCGATTGACCGTGCCTGTTTCACCACGATTTATGCCTACAATAAAGTTGCATTTGGATCCCCAATCCGCTGTGTCAGACGTTACAATTTGTAAGAGTGTACAGCATTAAATTTACATAAACATGATAAGATTTTACCAAAACTATCTTCTCTGGAACAAATAATAGTTTAATGAGACCAAAGACTACTGTTAGATTTACCCCAAATGAATTATATCTCATGTTTAACCACTATAGAGACATCAGAGCTAGTGGTAAATTCCAGAAGATCTGGCCAAAGTGAGACTGGTCTCAGGCAAATTCATGACAGTCGCTGACGATCTGTAGCTCCCATTTCCAAAAACAGTGACATACTTTTTTAAATAGACGTTATCTTTATTAGCAAGCTGCATTTTTGAGATATAAATAAGAACATTCTCACCTGAAACTAAATTCTGTGACACAAAAACTTGTTAAAATTACAGTGGATTTGAGTGTCCGCCATGACACTCGCTGTCAGAAGTACCGCAAGCAGAGTGATACGGTTACAAATGGTGAACCGGCTGTTGGAGTTCTGATATCACTTTAAAATCACACTATTATCAACCAATCAGATTTGAAGACCAGAAAGAATTGTTGTATAACATTATATATGTCTTTACTGTCACTTTTGTCAGCATAATGCATCCTTGCAGAATAAAAGTATTAACTATTTAAAAAAAACATACTATTAAACTGGCAATCATCCAATTTAAACATCCAAACATACCCGATGACCCGGTCCACACATGAACCAGAAATGTCTGTGTGAGTATAAACTCATTTTGTTTGTGTACAGTGAGGGTGCAAATGAGAAATACCGGGCTCATACTGTGTGACATGATCTGAGAGAAGGCCGCAGCCTCCAGGCCACATTTGATAATACTGTAATACAGCTCTGCCCTGCATTGAGCCTGCAGTTGGGTAGGCCATGAATCATCACATTAGCCATCCTCTCTATGGGAGGAAAAAGATCTTACACTCCACGCTCCCAAGCAGCAGTGGAAAAAAAAAAAAAAAACACTGTTGTAACAGCTGCAGGGCAAGATTGGGAGGTTTTTGAAGGTCAAAACCTGAGGATAACACATTAAACTATCCCCAAACTCCACAACCACAGAGAAAGAGAGAGAGATCCCTCTTTGTTCCTTTCGTTCATGAGAGACATTTGCTGGAGTTCTTATCAGATTCCTCAGATGTTTGTTTCAGGTTGTTTGAGACCAATGAGCCTTGCTCTGGCAGTAACGGGAACCTGATGCCTTTTAATTTTAGCTACTGGCCCCCAAACTACGTTTGGCCATTGTAAACCTGACAGCGCACGTTAAGGTATTATACTGCAATATGCAGCTCCCTGTCAGGACAGAAACATAATCTTGCCCTTCTCTTCTGGAATGCAAAGTAACAAGAATCACAGAGAACAAAACATCAAAGCTAATCAGAGTATGAAGACGTGCCCACACAAAGGAACGCATCTTCTCTGCATGACTAAAACTGCTAACTTTACTTGCTGTAAAAATGAACTATTTTCCAAAGCTTAGTAAGCAGCATATGCTGCCAACTAAAAGTATTTTGTGTTTCTTAAATAAATTAATGCTGCAGTGATCAAAAGTGCCAGTAAAGACATTAATAATGTTACAAAAAGATTTCTATTTCATACAAAAGCTGTTCTTTTGGACTTTCTATTCATCCCAAGAGAAATGCTGATAATAAACATACTAAAAATTCATTCAGTAAATAAAGGCATCTATAAAAATAGTTCAGTCTGTTTTAAAAAATGTTCATTGTGTATGCTATTTATTTTTATCTTTATCTTAGCCAAGTTCAAAAGTCTTGAAATGAGTCTATTGTGTCTATTGTGCTACTATTTTTATTAAGTGTGTACACACAGAAACACACACACACACACACACACACACACACACACGTAACTACTTTACAAACTATTAATAAGCAGCAAATTACATGTTTTTGAAGTAAAAGTAATATCTAATAGTTAGTTAATGGTGATAAATGGTCCCCAAACTAAACGATTTTTCATGGGTAGTTTTGTTTTCTTGTTTTAAGTTGAAAACAAGTGAAAAATGCCTGTGCAGTAAGAGAAAATACACTTGTATTAAAGTCTTAAAACCTTCTGCAGTGTAAATTGAATAACATTTATGAATGGATTTAGATATACACTACCAGTCAAAAGTTTTTAATGTTTTTAAAGAAGTCTTTTCTGCTCACCAAGCCTGCCTAAATTTGATCCAAAGTACAGTAAAATTGTGACATATTTTTTTACTATTTAAAATAACTGTTTTCTATTTAAATATAAATTTTACAATGTAATTTATTCCTGATTTCAAAGCTGATTGTTTAGCATCGTTACTCCAGTCACATGATCCTTCAGAAATCATTCTAATATTCTAATGTTCTTCTCAAAATATTATTTATTATACAATATTATTTATTTATTTATTTATTTTACTTAAACAGCAAATCAGCATATTAGAATGATTTCTGAAGGATCATGTGACACTGAAGACTGGAGTAATGATGATGAAAATGTAGCTTTGATCACAGCTATAAATTGCATTTTAAAATATATTCAAATAGAAAACAGTCATTTTAAATAGTAAAACATATTTCACAATATTACTGTTTTTGCAGGTTTGGCAAGCAGAAGAGCTTTAAAAAAAAAAACATTTAAAATCTTAAAGTTCAAAAACTTTTTACTGGTAGTGTACTTAATGTACATCAACACTGTAAAGCTGTGTGAACAGTGACAGTGAAATTAACTAAATAAAATGAGTTCATGTCAGTCATTAGTGACAGTTCACTGCATTTGATAATATTAAGGTGATCTTTGAATGTGTTGCATCAGATTTCTAGTTCCCGGCAGGTTTTGTTTCTAACTAGGAGAATACACATTGAAATTAAGTGTGATTTAGGTGTTTTTCCACAAGATTAATTTAAGAAAAGGGATGAGTTGGTGTTTGATGTTTGGTTATGCTGGGATTTATGGGGTTCTGTTGCAGTTACAACACACTAGCAGATAATTGTAGAAGATTAAACACATTTAAACAGTTAATATGACACTTAAGCAGACAAACTGAGTTAGTGAGTTCTCCTAACTTAATCTTTAAGTTTAACTTGTAACCGATTACCTCAATTTTCAGTTAGGACACAGCCAAAGAAGTCAACTGCATATGTAGGAAGTAGACAGCATGGCAACTCAAAAGGTTTTTGAACAGAGGCAATATTTACTAGTCCAGACAAAACTGATATAGGTCTACTAGTTTTGTTTGACATGTTAACTAACATGATTTCCTTCATTTGTTCCTTTAAAGGTCAAAAAACCTTGAGTGAGGCTGACTTTAACAAGTGTTTACACATCCTTCTTTTATCAAAATCTCCAGAAGCTGTGTGTGTTTCCTGAACTCTGTCTGTGGATGTATTTGGCTGATTTTAATGGAGAAAGATCTGCTGTGCCGTTCAAAGCCCCTATGAAGTAAACGTTTGTCATTTTGACTTCATTGAGAAACAGATTGGAACATCTTTTTTTCAGTCCTTCTCTCTCTCTCTCTCCACAGAGAGATCTCACGTCTCTGGTAAACCTCCATGCATTTTCTATCAGGGTAACACTTACGAAATGAGAGAGGCAACCCTTCCTGCCCCCACCCTTCCTTATAAAAATCCTGGGGTTATTTTTATTCGTCTTTCTCCTCTGTCACAAAAGGGTCAGCGCTCCGCTCGTGTACCCGCGATTCTTCTCCGGTTTAATGCATTGGCATATTAGCATTTAGATAACCCCTCTGAATATGGGAGGACAGGGAATTGAAGGCAGGAACAGAATAAATACAGTGAATAATATATCATACATTTAAAATGAATGGCGCTGGAGGTTTTTCCAACTAGGAATTTGGCAAGACGGAGAACCGGAAACAAACAGATGCCCTGAATTTGCAGCACTGTAGTGAGAATCGCCCAACACAATTTCATATATTCCTAGACCATTGTTTTGTTTTTGTGAAATCAGGAACATGCTAACTATATTTGCCTGTTATTATCACTGGATTGATTTCTGTTTATCCACATTAGATCCTTCCACAGTGATTTTTTTCCAGTCATCAGCCCTGTATTGTTAAGTGTGTTGATACTTAAACACTTTGAAACCCTCAAATATGTATTTTCCTCTCAGAAAACGGGCCATGAAATCAAAGACGCCCAACCAAACACCCACCGGCCTAATTAATGATTATATGCCTGTCAGTCCAGTAGCCTGCTGTCTTTTGTTGGAGCTCTGTTGGCCTCGTGGTTTATTAAACCGAGGTTCTGACTGGATGGAAATGACTCAGGTCCCGCAGGGCCCAATCACATAGTCATCACGCTGGGAATGAGCTGAGAGCCCGTCTATGCAGATCAGTGTGTGTTAAGAGGCTACTCTGCAAATCTAATGGCCATTTAACCATCTGGGCTGAAGAGCAAAAAAAAAGAGAGATAGAGAGAAAGCGAGAGAGAGGATCCCACAGAGACAACTCCGGACCCATCAGTATTCTTGTCAGCATCTCCACATGTGGAACCAGAAGCGAAATATCGCCCAACTCACCCCTCCCCAACAGGTTTTATTGAAACAAATTGCAGGTCCCTTTACCAGCTGCACTTTAAGCAGTGTCTGTGTGTGTGTGGATGGGGTGGAGGAAGAGGAAAGCACATGATTAAAAAGAAAAAGGGTGGAGGTGTGTCCTGATTCCTGGGTCAATCAACACGGAGTGATTTAGAGACGTTGAGAAGATGTCGTTTGGTGCTGAGATGGAGGGAGAAGGTGTCTAACAACACAACCACTTATGTGAGACATTTTAATTGGTGGAAAAGGGCAGAAAATGACATATCATGAAAGGTTTTCTTAAGCACAAATAACAGACTGTTCTACTGGAGGGTATTCTGAGTCATTTCATACAAATTGGGAAATGGTTCATGTGTAAAATCCCAGCTAACAAAGTATATGTATAAGTATATATTGTCCAAATGTTCTATTTTGGTTGTGGGAATGATCAAACGTATGGTTACAGCATTATTTAAAGGTTAGCAGAACATTGCTAAAAAGTGACTCACATTGTCTTCAAGGCTATATCATCCACATGATTGATTTTAATGTGTTGCAGCTATGCAGTGGCTAATGTATTTGGGTATTTTGACTAGAAATAATAACCACTCAGAACATCCTAGTAAGTGCACAGTAACATCTAGCAACTTCATAGCAACACTTTAGAAGATGTACAGAACATCCTAGCATAGCAACACCCTGGAAACACCCTTGCAACCTCATAACAACACACTGTAAACCCCCCAGAACCTCCCACCAACTGCCCAGCAACACCCTAGAAACACACTAGCAACTGCATAGCAACACACTGGATACATAGCTGCATATATACATCCTGGAAATGCCCCAGGAACACATTAGCAACAACCTAGTAACCCTGGAAACAGAAACACTCTATTCCTATAGCAACTTTATAGGGACAACCTGGGAACCACCAAGAACACCCTAGTAACTGTATAAAATTAGTCTGGAAAAACCCTAGAAACACTCTAGCAAATTCATACTTCGAAAAAGTCCAGAACATCCTAGTTGCTGCATAGAAACACCCTGGAAACATCCTAGCAGCTGCATAGCAACACACTGGATATATAACTGTAAAAAAAAATAACAACCTGGGAACCACCAAGAACACATGCATAGCAACACCCTGGAAACCCCCTAGCAACTGCTTAGCAGCACCCTGGACATCACCCAGAACATCAGAACATCCTGGGCACCATCCATAACATCCTAGTCACTGCATAAAACACTTTGTAAACAACCTAGAAACACCTTAGCAAACCAACAAAATTGTATAAAAACAGCCTAGAAAAAAACATGGAAACACCCTAACTGCATTAATACACACAAGCAACTTTGTAGGAACAACATGGGAACCACCAAAAACACCCTAGGAACTTTATAAATATAGCCTGGAAAACCCCTAGAAGCACTCTAGCAACTTCATACTTCGAAAAAGTCCAGAACATCCTAGTTACTGCATAGAAACACCCTGGAAACACCATAGCAACTGCTTTGCAACACACTGGATATGTAACTGCATAAAACAACAACAACCTGGGAACCACCAAGCACACCAAAGTAACTGTATAAAAACAGCCTGAAAAAAGCACTAGAAACACCCTAACTGCATAAATACACCCTAGAAACACCCTAGCAACTTTATAGCAACAGCCTGGGGACCACCAAGAACACCCTAACTGTATACAAACTGCCTAGAAACACCCTAGCAACTTCATAGTTAAAAAAGCCTAGAATTTCAAAGTTGCTGTATAGCAATACCCCAGAAAAACCTTAGCAACTGCTTAGCAACACACTGAAAAATGACCCAGAACATAAAACAAAAACAGCCTGGAACAACCCTAGAAACACTTAAACAACTTCACTTAGAAAAGGTCTGAACCATACTAGTTACTGCATAGCAACACCTGAAAACATCCCAGAAACTGCATAGCAACACACTGGATACATAACTGCATAAAACACTCTGGAAACAGCTTAGAAACACCCTAGCAACTTCATAGCATTGCAACTTCATAGCAACTTTATTGGGAACCACCAAGAACACCCTAGTAACTGCATAAAAACAGACTGGGAAAACCACAGAAACACCCTAGCAACTTCATACTTTAAAAAAGCACAGACCATCATAGCTATTGCATAGCAACACCCTGGAAACATCCCAGCAGCTGCATAGCAACACACTGGATACATAACTGCATAAAACACCCTGGAAACACCTTAGCAACTTCTTAGAAAAGGTATGATACACCCTGGAAACATAACAGCAACTACATAGTAATGTACTGGATACATAACTGCAAAAGTCCAGAACATCCTAGCTACTGCTTAGCAACACTCTGGAAACCACCCAGAACATCCCAGTAACTGCATAGCAACGCCCTGGAAACATCCTAACAGCTGCATAGCAACACACTGGATGCGTAACTGCATGAAACACCCTGGAAACAGCTTAGAAACACCCTAGCAACTTCATAGCAACAACATTGGGAACCACCAAGAACACCCTAGTAAACTGTATAAAAACAGACTGGGAAAACCACAGAAACACCCTAGCAACTTCATACTTTAAAAAAGCACAGACCATCCTAGCTACTGCATAGCAACACCCTGGAAACATCCCAGCAGCTGCATAGCAACACACTGGATACATAACTGCATAAAAACACCCTGGAAACACCTTAGCAATTTCTTAGAAATGGTATGATACACCCTGGAAACATATCAGCAACTGCATAGCAATATACTGGATACATAACTGCAGAAGTCCAGAACATCCTAGCTACTGCTTAGCAACACCCTGGAAACCACCCAGAACATCCCAGCAACTGCATAGCAACACCCTGGAAACACCCAAACAGCTGCATAGCAACACATTGGATGCGTAACTGCATAAAAAAAACCTGGAAACAGCTTAGAAACACCCTAGCAACTTCTGGGAACTGGCAAGAACATTTTAGTAACTGTATAAAAAGCAGCTTAGAAAGACCCTAGAAACACCCTAACAACTTTGTACTTGGAAAAAGTCCAGAACATCCTAGTTACTGCATAGAAACACTATGGAAACACCCTAGCAACTGCATAGCAACACCCTGGAAATCACCCAGAACAGCCTAGAAACTACATTGTTTTTATTTATTTATTTATTTATTTTGTATTTATTTTTTTAAATAAATAAATAAGTAAATGAAATCAACAATAAAATGTAAAAATAAATATTAGTACTTTTTTAAAAAGAAAAAAAAAATAGCTAATGAAAAGACAAGAAAAACTACAAGCAAAGAGAAAAACTGAAAAACAAAGAGGCAGAGTGGCAGTAAAGAAGGAGAGAGAGAGAGGCTTGGGTTCACACCTGCATGCTTCACACCTGTGCCCAGACCTACAGCATCACAGGATCCCGCGCTCTACTGTAGCATGACAGCCCCGCTGCATGTCAGCAGAAAGCCATTTTGTTTCTGACACATTTCCCTGCTCATAGATTTATAACCCTGGACACATGGGCACATTATTGGCCCAGACTGTATGCTCACCTCTCCACCCCCACCCATAATGTTATGTCCCATCAACGGGGGCCCTCAGCCAGGTTGTCATGGCAACAGCGCCAAAGCAAACAATGAGGCTGAAAGAAAGGAGCGTGATAAGGTGCTTACCTAACCGAGAGAGCCGATTGGATGAGACCTCGAGTTAAAACTGTTACAGCACACCTCAGTAAACACACAGAATGAGGGCGTACTGTGGTCCTTCGATCTCGCTTATGAGAAAAAAGAGAGTGTTAACAGAATAAACAAAGAGCCTGAACAATAAAGAACATCTTCAAGAAAAATAATGCTGCCAGTGTGGTGTAAGTGATTACTAATGTCTAACAGACAACTAAAGCACCCAGAGAAAAATGTTGCTCAGATTTGCTACTTCATAGCATGAAGTTCTTAGTTGTGTTGTATATTGTACAAACTAATATTTGTTAAGAAGAATTGAATGCTGAAATGCAATTCTTTACATACAAAAACAGCTCTTATAGTCCTGAAAAAAATTTCTGAGAGCTAGAAGACTTTAATTCACAATGTTCATTTATTCTCCTTTTAATTGTTGTCTTGGACAAAGAACAATAAATGAAATATTAAATATCTTGTTCAGTTTCCACAAAACATGAAGCAGCACAACTGTCTTCAACATTCATAATCAAAAGAAATGAACCACAAATCAACATATTAAAATGATTTCTGAAGGATCATGTGACACTGACGACTGGAATAATGATGCTGAAAATGTAGCTTTTTATCACAGAAATATATATTTTTATCTCACAATTGCATAATACAAAATTCAATTCTGAGAAATGAAGTCAGAATAGTGTGATATAAATTAGCAATTGTGAGTTATAAAGTCAGAATTGGGAGATATAAACTCGCACATCTTCCTTTTTTCACAGAATTGCATGATATATTGTGAGAAATAAAGTAAAGCAATCCTGAAATTATAGAAGACTTTATAGCACGCAATTGAGAGTTTATATTTCACAATTCTGAGAAAAAAATTAATTGCGAGATATAAAAGTTGTGAGAAAAAAGAGAACTGCGAGATACAAAGAAAAAGTCAGAAGTGTATGTTTTTATCTCGCAATTCTGACTTTATGACTTGCAATTACGAGTTTATATCATGCAATTGCTAGAAAAAAATTCAGAAATGTAAGATATAAACTCACAATTGCAAGAAAAAAGTCCAAATTGCGAGATACAAACTCACATTTACGAAAATGTGAGTTTTTATCTCATAATTCTGACTTTATAACTCGCAATTAAGGGTTTATATCATGCAATTTTGACTTTAGAACTCACAATTGCGAGTTTATATCACGCAGTTCTGAGAAAAATTGTCAGAGCTGCCAGATATGAACTCACAATTGTGAGTTTTGAGTTTTTATCTATAAAATTCTGACTTTATAACTCACAATTATGAGTTTATATCACGCAATTCTGAGAAAAATATTCAGAATTGTGAGATGAAAATTTGCAATAACCTTTTGTTTTATTATTATTATTCAGTGGAGGTAATGGGCTTCCATACATTAGAGACTTAAAGAACATTAAAAATCTCAGATATTCAAACTCATTGCAGTCATTTCTTTGTTTTGTTTTTAGATGTGTGCCACAGTATTCTAATAGTCTTCTAATACTCCTTTAAACCATTTTGTACTAAATATCTAAACACTGATTTAAATGAGACAGAATCCCACAGCAGTTAACAAATGTGTTATATAAGATATAAACTCACAATTGCAAGGAATAAAAGTCAGAATTGTGAGATATAAACTCACAATTGCGAGAAAATTGCGCAATTGTGAGTTTACATCAAACAATTCTGAGAAAAGTGGTCAGAATTGCAAGTTTGTATCACAATTCTGAGAAAAAAAGTCGCAATAACCTTCTTTATTTTTTATTCAGTGGTGGAAATGGGCATCCATACATTAGAGACTTAAAAAAATCTTACATTCGTTATATTTTTCTGATATTCACACTTTATCATTGCTTTCTTTTGTTTTTAGATGTGTGTGCTACATTTTTTTTCTAACACTTCTAATACTCATTTCAACCATTTTGTACTAAATATCCAAACACACATGATTTAAATGAGACAGAATCCCACAGCGGTTAACAAATGTGTCTAATTCACTCCCATCTACACAGGCCTCTAAATTATAATAATTCCCCATCTTGTGTGTTCGCGTTATTCAGATTAGGCTTTGTTTGACGCTGAATTGGCCTACCCTCCTACTTTATATTCTGTAATTAACATATGCAAATAGTCACCTTGGAGACATGATTAGGTAAATGTGTGCAGATGTGACATTGAATGTGCACTGCATGAGCAACCCAACCGTATTAATAAACAAATTCACTCTCTCTCGGTTACTCCACATACATGTCAATCAACATAGCATAGCCAATTTATAATAATAAACGTGACACACTTTCATTAATGCCAACAAGGACGAAAATTAGCAGCGTTCGCAGGTTAAATTCATATTTAAAAACAAAAAACGATTCTCTTTTGGATGACCGTGCTGTAGTCTGTTTATCACACGGGTGTCTGTTTTGGACAAAGACCCCTTGGTAACCATAGCAACCTGCCAAATTGTTATGGATCACTGCAAATACCTGAAATAATATTCCATAAGCCCTGCCTGAATTCATTGCAAACATATGGGCAGCCAGGCAGGTTTGTGCAAAGACGAGCTCCCGCTAGAGACGAGTTGAGCTTTATACCTCAAGGCGAGCCTGCATATATTTCAGACGTCCAGGGAACAAACAGATTTTCCTTTCTGTTTTAACTCTGAGGATTTTCAGATCGCTGTCTAATTTGTGTCTAATTCTAATTACCTTCCAACGAGGGCACCGCGGGACCCCGGCGACCTTTGAAACTATGTTGCTCAACCACCCCCAAATCAGTTCCATTTCCTCCTTCAAACAAAGAATAAAACAACTTAAACTGACTTTAAGAGGCTCAATCCCTTCATAGACTACACGCCTCAAACCGGGGGATAAGTCCAGCTTAGGGGTCCCAGGATGCTCCGCTGTCAGTTGGGCCCAGTAGTTCTGACATGCCCCAGCTTCCTCGTCAGCCCTCCTGGTCAGAGATCAAACGGCGCCCCCCGGGGCGAAAAGGCCGGCTGGCTTAGGTCTGTTCATTCATCACGCTCAACAACAGACAGACGAAATCAGACTAAAGAGGCCGGCGTACCTCCTCTCTTTCCTGTCAGGAGAGCCGAACGCTTGAAAGCTTTACGTGCAGGAAGCGACAGAGTGACGTTGGAATGATTACGGGGCTGAAATGGAATAAAGTGCCCTAATCCTCAGTTAATGGACTCAAGATGAGGCCACACACCTGCAGAGCACATCCATCTTCTGTGGGTGACCTTTGTTCACTGGACCAGTAGAAAGCAGGACTATTTAAATGCAGTTTAACAGCACTAAAGACGCCCTAATCAAGACTGATCCTATCTATCTATCTATCTATCTATCTATCTATCTATCTATCTATCTATCTATCTATCTATCTATCTATCTACAGTCATGGCCAAAAATATCGGCACCCTTGCAATTCTGTCAGAAAACTTTTCTCAGAAAATTGTTCCAATTGCAAATGTTTTGGTATTCATGTGCTTATTGCTTTAGTTTGCACTGGAACAACACACACACACACACAAAAAAAACTTGATAAAATTTCACACAGAACTCAAAAATGGACTGGACAAAATTATTGGCACCTTGTCAAAATTGTAAGAAATTGCTTTTCAAGCATGTGATGCTCCTGTAATTTGTATTTAGACACACCTGTGGCAAGTAACAGGTGTGGGCAATATAGTAATCACACTTGCAACCAATTAAAATGGAGAAAAGTTGACTCAACCTTTGTGTTGTGTGTCACCCTGAGCATGGAGAAAAGAAAGAAGTGTAAATAGTTGTCTGTGGATTTGAGAGAAAAAAAAATTGTGGAAAAACATGGACAATCTCAAGGCTACAAGTCCATCTCCAGAGATCTTAATGTTCCTGTGTCCACTGTGCGCAATATCATCAAGAGGTTTACAGCCCATGGCACTGTAGCTAACCTCCCTGGACATGGATGGAAAATTACAACAAAGGATTGTTTGAATAGTGGATAAAGAACCCTGATTAACTTCCAAACAAATTCAGGCTGATCTGCAGACACAGAGTACAACAGTGTCATCTCGCACTATCTGTCGCCATCTGAATGAAAAGGGAAGCTATGGTAAGAAACCACTACTGACAAAGGCATAAAAAAGCAAGACTGGAGTTTGCCAAAAACTTATGTGACAAAACCACAATCCTTCTGGGAGAATGTACTGTGAGACAAAAGTAGAGCTTTTTGGTAAAGAATATCATGGCATGGCATCTGTTTACAGAAAAAGAAATGAGGCCTTCAAAGAACACAGTCCCTACAGTCAAACATGGTTAAGGTTCAAATATGTTTTGGGGTGGCTTTGCTGCTTCTGCACTGGATGCCTTAACTGTGTGAACAGTATCATCAAATCTGATGATTACCAAAGAATTTTGAGGTGCAACGTAGTGGCCAGTGTCAGAAAGCTGCGTCATGGGTCTTCCAGCAGGACAATGACCTGAAACACACTTTTCAAAAAGCACTCAGAAATGGTTACAAACAAAGTGCTGGAGAGTTATGAAATGGCCAGCAGTGAGTCCAGATCTGAATCCCACAGAACACCTGTGGAGAGATCTCAAAACAGCATTTGGGAGAAGGCCTCCTTCAAATCTGAATGACCTGGAGCAGTTTGCAAAAGAAGGGTGGTCCAAAATTCTAGTAGAGAGGTGTAAGAAACTCATTCATTCTACAGGAAGTGATTGATTTCAGTTATTTTTTCAAAGAGGGTACTACCAAATATTAAGTTAAGGGTGCCAATAATTCTTTTCCCTTTTTTTTATGTGTTGTTCCAATGCAAAACAAAAAACAAACAGACAAACATGTGAGTACCAAAACATTTGCAACTGCAACAATTTTCAGAAAGAAGGGTTGCATTTTCTGACAGAATTGCAAGGGTGCTGATATTTTTGCCCATGACTGTATCTATCTATCTAAATTATGCCAAGGTGGACCATTATCTTCAAAACTGGCATTTCAGATTCATGATTTAGTCCGTTATCGTGACGTTCAATCTTACTTTACTGTGTCCTGCGTCTTTCTTCACCGGTAAATTAAATCAAACAGTGACTGCAGTGAGAGCAGAAGTCAGTATCAGTGAAATCAATGTGAGCACACAATGAGGTCTCTTGTTCCCTGACCTTTATGTAGAAGTCCAAATAACCAGTTCGACCCGTTTCACCTTGTGAAAATGAAGAGGAATTGCCACAGATTGGGTCATTTAAAACTAGGTAACCAGATGATCATTGGTGTTTTGCATTTTTCAACTTGGTGTGTGTCTCAAGTCACACCAGCCGGCGTCAATAAAGTTAAAGGGATAGTTCACCCAAAAATGAAAATTCTGTCATTATTTACTCACCCTCATGTCGTTTCAAACCCGTAAGACCTTCATTCATCTTCAGAAACTGAATTAAGGTATTTTTGATTTAAAGTCAAGAGCTTTCCACCCCTGCATAGACAACAGCGCAACTTCTGCACAAGCATCAAATACGTTATTTTTGTTTTCTTTGTGTACAAAAAGTATTCTCGTAGTATCATAACATTACAGTTGAACCGGTGACGTCACAATGGTCAATTTAACAATGTCCTTACTACCTTTCTGGCCACTGAATATGTCAGTTGCGCTGCTGTCCATGCAGGGTCAGAAAGCTCTCGGATTTCATCAAAAATATCTTAATTTGTGTTCCAAAGATAAACAAAGATCTTATGGCTTGAAACAACATGAGGGTGAGTAATTAATTACTGAATTTTCATCCCTGTAATGGTTTTGAACAGAAATGACATCACATATAACCATAAATCATACTTTTTATAAGAATATTCCCAAAGCGAGCAGGTTTTTGCTGAAATTACTTCGGCAGGTGTTGGACAATAAAACACATTTTTCTTTTAAAATCTAATTGTAATCTAAGTGCAAAGCTAGAATCGCAGTAGATTAAAATGATTATTTACAACAATCTAACTCAAGCTAAGACTAATTACCAAGACATGGCGTTTTGACTGTAACTCCATCTGGATGCAAGACATGGCTGATTAAATCAGGACTGTCCTGATTTTATTGGGATGTCTGGACACACTGTTTAAAAGAGCCAAAAATTGCAGGATAGAGATTGCTAGATTGCCATGAGTGTTGCATAAGTCTTTGGGGGCAATTCTCTTGTTCTCTTTTGCTCTACTTGTCACAGCTTGTGTGCTACTCTAGCTTGTACTTGAAACTTGGCATTGTGAACCGCAAATATTGTTGCTTGCTTTGACAAATTGCTTGCAGTGTTCCTCATTTGTAAGTACATTTGGATAAAAACATCTGCTAAATGGCTAAATAAAAGAACAAATTGCATCCGCTGATATCAGCATTTATTTGCACACACTATCTGTTACTTTAGCACCTGATTCGCTGAAGAAATTATGCAAAATGGTTAACAGTGTAAAACATTTGTTTATTAAAATTCATTATTTTTCAGACTAGTTTTTTGCATTAGCTTGTGAAGAATGCAGCAGACTACTAAGATCTGCTATAGTTTACTGTGATTGTACATAATTGGCCCAATACTACAATCTAGGCACTTGAAACAGCTCTTTAAAAACACTATTCTCCATCGCTTGATCAGCATTTGATGAATTAAAGCTGCCATGATCACTGGAAAATGCATAAACATCTCTTATATAAAATAAAATTCAGTGTACAATCTGCTTTCGGTCATAACAGTGCAATGGTAATTGCACAAAGCATACAGCACTGGGTTTGTGAATAAGGCTAAATCTATAATGAGCCTAATTTACATACAAAGGTGACATGATTGTGCTGGAGAAAAAAAAAAAGAAGAAAAAAAAATAATATTCTCAGCACTATTTCAGTGCATTTAGCATCTGGTTAAATTATACCGGGTAAAAAAAAAATAAACGAAGCTGTGAGGTGTTGTTTAAAAACATACCAAATGTTCATCAGACAAAACATATTTCTGAAAGACTTCCAGTAGACAAAAACTCTATTAAACCATTTTGAAAGATGTGAGTTGTGATTATTACATGACTGTGAAGACTATAAGTTGTTTTCTCACAGCCTTGTTTTTATCCATGTTAAAAAAATGTATATGGTGTCTTATTAAGGCCTATTAAACATGACATTTTGAAATAGAAAGACTGAAATAGTATTTTCTCATAAAACTTCAATAATCTTCATGTTTCATACGAATTGCATAATCTGAGAATATTTGTTTTTCATTTAAATTGGTTCGTTTGAAAGTAGATATTTCACTTTCTATATATTTTTCATGCCTGTAAGGCAAGTATAGACAGAGTTTCGGAGATTGCTTGTTATGATTATAAATGTTATTTAAAGGTTACAAAAATGTCTCTCTTAAAATGTTCTCACAACACACGGATACGTTTTCTACGTGTATTTACACTTTGAGTTGAATGAAAACAGCGTATCTGCGTGTTCCAGCTGACAGAGAACGCTGTTTGCGTCCAGGGGATACTTTCCAAAATGGCGCTACAGTGACATAGAGGAGACGAATTGTTGACTTAAGTTGTTATTTTTGTTTTCTTTGCATACAAAAAGTATTCTCCTAGCTTCATAAAATTATGGTTGAACCACTGATGGCAGATGGACTATTTTGACAATGCCTTTCATACGTTTCTGTTGTTTACTTGGCAGTCAATGGGACAGTGAAAAAGCTACCGGTTTTCATCCAAAATATCTTAAATTGTGTTTCGAAGACGATCGAACCTTTTACGGGTTTTGAACTTGCCACTTGCTAGCAATTGCTTTTTTCACAGAAGATTTGTGTTCAAGTAATTAAAATAAAATCAATTTTTTGTGTTTAATTATTTAGTTTTGTGGCAAGTAGTTGTGAAATGAGCACTTTGTGTAGGCCTGGTGATAAGCCTGGTGATAACTGGCTGAATGTACATTATCTTATAATATTAAAGCATCCAGTTTTCTAAAACATCTCTCACAATGCTACACTAAGAATTTAAAAATGACCAGTTTTCTTGTAGTGATTAGAACATTTAAAGATCCCTAAAATGTTTCATACAATATTGCACTATTTTTATTTTTACCCAAATAAAACATTATTTTAAATGTTTATTTTTAATATTCTAAGAACGTGTTTTCTCAACGTTTAATTACTGAGAATATTGATCTCACTTGCTTTCTCTCAAAATCATAAGAACGTTAATTGAGAATTACATCATTATGAGAACTTATGTCAAATATTAATCATTTAAACTTACAAGAACATTCCATAAACATTTTTATATATATATTGCATTGAAAGTTGTGAGAACGTTGTTAGTTGAGTAGTTTTCCTCTCTCTTTTCTCTCTAACTCTCTTTCTTTTCCCCCTGTTTTCTTTATGTCATACAGACATGTGTGATTGATACAAGCCTGCCAGTCTGTAGCATGCTGCTAATTTTAGCACAGGCAGCCCTCCTTCCCTCACTCAGATTTCTTTCTCTCTCTCTCTCTTTCTCATCCTCTATCTCTTTGTCACCTAGGGAGAGGAGTGGTAGCAGCAGATAAATTGGGTTCCTGCCCCAGAATCCATCTCTTAACGGCACTCAGTAAACTTGGTCATCTGTCAGACATGCGTACACCCTGTGAGTGATGTAGTGCGTTGTATTCCAGAGGGCTGTCGATAAAAATAGAGCGTCGACATCGGTAAACACAGGAACAGATAGAGAAGAAAAGACAGCAGCCTAGTTGTGCTTTCCTCGTACGATGCTAATTTTGCACCCTCTTTCTGTTGTACGGGCTATAAATACAGATTATGTGGGTTTGGTAAAGAACAGATATGATCAAACTGCAAATGTGCCCAGCTGCACTGATTTGAGGTGATGTCATATACATAAAGGAGGCTAGATATTTTGGTCTCGGGAACTATATAGGTCACAGACCACTTTGCCTCATTCAGTCTTTCACCTTATTGCTGCCATCGCTGTCAGGAGTGATTAATATTCCAATGTCCTCATGCAAATTTACCCAAATAGGGTTGGTGTGATTGGTGCAACTGCGGTAACCGGTGTCAGAGGAAACCATTTAGCGAGATCATGCATATGCATGAGCTAATTCATTTATCAGCTTGGCTGCAGTTAATCTTTGAAAAAAAATATGCAAGAGGTTTTTAATTTCTGCAAAAAATAAAGAAACCGCAGACTTTGGCCATACGGGGCGATGTGAATTGACCACCTGTCTCTAATCAAGAAAAGATCATCAGATAAAGCACAAGTGAATGAAAAGAGACAGCTTTAGTGCTCTAGTGAGCTACCTAAGATGCATATAAAGGCAGCTAGGAAGCACACTAGGTTTTATAACAGCCTATATGTGTGAGAGAGGCGGGAAAAAAAGACCCTGAGGGGAAAGAACAGAACTGAATCAAGGACAGCGGGAAGGAATATCTGTGCAAATCAGATCCAAGTCACCGCAATGAAGGTCTGAAATGAGAGCCAGTTCGGTACACGCCGAACTAGCGATGATGGATCACACCTGTCTCACTTTGCAGCTTTCATGTCATTTTTTGGAGCACCTGACTGATGCGTTGTGGCTATCCAACATGGTAAACTCATCTAGCAGAATCTAGAGAGCTCATTCGCAGTTTTGGTGGAACTAATGCATGTTGTGGAATCTGGTATCCCTTCAGGAAATTAAGCCTGCATTAATGAGCACATGTTCAACACATTTCCATGGGAGAAAAAAATCAAGGCCAGACGGGTGGTTTGTCATTGACAGTAACAGGTCTGCAGGTATTGCATTAAAGGGGGTGATTGCAAGCACATTGCAGCATCACAGACACCCAAAGGAAAGAAAAATCTCAAATGAGATCTCTTATAATGACATGTTATTAATATTAAATATAGTTTAATATGAATAATATTATGGTGTATTTATGATATTTCAGTTTATCCTGCAATGGTTTGCAGATGGATTGCTACATTATTATTAAATATATAAATAATCCATGTATGCAGCAAAGATTCAGCATGAAATCAATCAAAAGTGGCAGTGAAAACATGTTATAGAAAAAAAAAATCTATTTTAAATAATTGCATTAAAAATTCTGATATGATTGATTTAGTTTTTTTATATTAAAATATTACATTTGAATAAAATATTAAAATATTACAAATACTAATTAGTTATTTTAAATGGTAATAATATTTCACAGTATTACAGTTTTACTGTATTTTCTAGTCAAATTAAGGTTTTTTTACGACAAATTTGTTACAAAAATATGAAAAAATCTTACTAAGATATACATATATATTCTTATACCACCCAAATTAATAAATAAATAAATACATTTGAGGTACAGTGGGGGAAGAAACACAAATGAGATTTTTTATAATAATATGTTATTATTATTAAATGCAGTTTAATATTAATAGTATTATAGTGTATTTATAACATTTCATTATATCCTGCATAAATGGTTTGTAGAGATGGATGATTATATTATTAAAAATGTAAATAATTCATTTATTCGGCAAGGACGTATTGAATCAATCAAAAGTGGCAGAAAAACATTTATAATGTTACTTTTTTATATAAATTCAATTACAAATTCTGAAAACTGTACAGTTTTCATCAAAGATAATAATAAGAAATGTTCCCATAGATTCTTATTTATTTATTTAAATATTAAAATACAAGATTAGATTAGATTTTAATAATATTTCAAAGTATTATTGTTTTACTGTATTTTTGGTGAAATGAATGAACAAATTCTTTTAAAAAAGTATGAAAAAAGATCTTACTGAGATATACAAAAAAAAAAAAAAAGATTCATAAAGAGATTTTTGTTTATAAATTTAATACATATATTCTTATACCACCCAACTAAATAAGTAAATAAATAAATAAATAAATAAATAAATAAATAAATACATCTGAGGTACAGTGGGGGAAAAAAAAAAGTTAATGAGATCTATTATGATGATATGTTGTTAATATTAAATGTAGTTTAATATTAATATTTTTATAGTGTATTAATAATATGACATTATATCCTGCATAAATGGTTGGTAAAACAGATGGATGGTTAGATTATTAATAAATATGTAAATAATACATTTATTCATCAAGAATGCATTAAATCCATCAAAAAATTCAGAAAACTGTGCATGTAGCAGTATGCAGCAGAACTGTTTTCAACAAAGATAGTAAGAAATGTTTCCACAAATTCATATTTATTTATTTATTAAAATACAAAACAGTTATTTTCTAATTATATTTAATAGTTTTACTGTATCTTTTGGTCAAATGAATTAACTAATTAATTTAAAATTATGAAAAAAATAATGAGATATAAAAAACTGTTTATAAATATTTCTTGTTTATATATGTAATACATATATGTTCTTATAAGACCCAAATTATTTAAATGTTTCATTTAAAACACACACACACAAATGAGATCTTTATATTGCTGTTATTAATATTATATGTAGTTTAATAATAATAATATCATGGCGTATTTATAATATTTCATTATACTCTGTGTAAATGGCTTGGGGAATAGATTGATTTCTATAGATTTATTAAATATATAAATAATTCATTTAGCAAGAATGCATTAATTCAATCAAAAGTGGCAGTAAAAGCATTAATAATGTAACAAAAATCTATTTCAAATAAATGCATCAAGAATTCAGAAAATAGTACATGCCATATGATGCAGCACAATTGTTTTCATATATATATATATATATATATATATATATATATATATATACAAATTTTATAAAAAATATCTTATATAAACGTATATAAGATATATCTAATATGACATTTCCAGTAATTATCTGCAGAGCCAACATCTCACAGACCCACAATGCAGACAGCATGCAGAACAAATAACTTTACTTCAGAGTCTCAGGCGGAATCTCTTTATGTTAGTATCAGTCGTTCCACTAGACGCATCCAGCACTGCCTGTGATAGTCCAAGAGTTAACGCCGGGGTTACATTTAATTACAGGCCATGGTTCCCCACGCGTGGAATTTTCTTCCCCTCGTGAAAAGAAAATTAATTGCATGAAGCTTAAAGCTCATTATGAGGTTTATCCTGCCCAAAGCCATGCTTATCACCATCTATGATAATGAAGTATCCCATAATCCCTAGAATGATGGATATGGAGAATTCATTATGTTTTGCACAATGTTGACATGGGAGAGCCTCGTGAGAGGTGGGAACACATCTATTTGTGTGCCTAGACAATATACTGCATGTGGAAACAAAGATCTGCATTGCTGATTTGGTGTTTTGTCTGCATCCAAGTTGAATTGTTTTTTCATTTCCTTGTAATTTCCTTCATACGCAGTGAATATAGAGACATTTTGATGTTGATTTTGAAATCTTTATTAATGTTCTTCTGTCTGCCTTGTTTTTACACTGGCACATTGGGACATAAACCAACACCAATAAACCTTGACTACGATTGCATCCACCACAAAATACCACTCAATCATCTCAGAACTAATCTGGGATGCCATAAGAAGAGGGGCTGAACCTAAGGTGGTTAACTGGCCTAAGACAGCGATGATTTTTTTTTTACTCTTGAGCTGTGATTTGTAATATAGGATCAATCTGACAGCTCTCCTGGATCTTCAGAGGTAATAGTGAGGATTAAACCAGTTAAAACCAGCAAACCACCTGATTAAATCTATTTGTTTTTAGCAGGATAAAGAAATACATACATCAATTTTTGCAGAGGCCACACTTTTCTACTTATCTCAGTATTAAAGTCAAAATGATTTAAATTTACTAATGAATTATTTAAAAGGTGCAGAATTCACTCTTTTTTTTAATCGTTGTCCCGTATTAGCATATTTCCCTCAGCTGCCATTTTCTCTGCGCTCGAGCGGCTGTAGTGACAACAATGTCTCATAAGCAATGCAGGTGTTTTGTATTTGGATGTAAAAGTGAACATATGAGTCTTAATTTTCTCCCGACATCAGAGCCACTGAGGACGCAGTGGATTAGATTTGTTTTTAATGGTAAGGTGCCGGCAAATACAAAAAAACAAACCAAAAAAAAAAAAACAGAAGAGAGGGGCGGTGTGAACAGTAGCTTATTAGCATTTAAAGAGACATGCTCCAAAAAGGGTTGCTGTGAACAGACCTGTTTTTGACAAGAAAAAAAAGGTGTTTTACACGACCATCGAGGAATTTTAACTAAAGTATGTTACATTTCACGAAGACCCTAAAGCATCATACCAACTTGTGGAAAATGGGAATCTGACATCCTCTTTAAATAATCATTAGTGCTTGTTATTACAAAGAAAAATAGTAACGCTGTATGTGAAGAGCATTTTAATATTCTAAAAAGAACCATCTGTGGAATTGAAGGATGGATGGTAAAGGTTCTTATTGAAACTATCATTAACTGTTTTTTCATCTACCTATTTTTATGGGGATTTTGGGATGTCACATAAGAAAATGCCTCATGGAAACAAGATGCTAATAAATTCCAAAAATGTATACACACTTACCAAAAAATAAATAAATAAATAAAAAATCCTTAATGCACAAAAAGGTAATGTGACTTTGCCTCAACAGATCATGTGACTGGATAACTGAACTTACCAATGTACCGATCTCATCACACACCATCTCAAAGGTGTTATTTTAATACATTTTAAATGTCTGAGTTTGTCACTAAAATGATTTGATATAATCACCTCCCATAATTTTCACACATGATTGCGCTCCCAGGCATCCAAAACCAGTGGCGGAGCCAGGGGGTGGCCAGGGGTGGCCGCGGCCACCATGGACATAATCACGGCCACCCCATTGGCCCCCCCGCTCGTAATTGCATTTTAAGAGACAAAAATATTTTTTCAAATATTGATCTAGGAGAACCTCGATCATGTCTATACCAACTATACGATAATGTTTTGACCGCAGAACTCTCGCGACACTCACCGGAACTGAAAAATAGCGCGGTTTTCCAGCTTTCGTTAAAAGTGGGAGACGAGGAATGCAGCGCTGTAGTTCAAATCTTGCTGCCTGGATATCAACATATCAGGTGATCTATTCAGCCCAGTTTTATCAATATCCCCGTGTAAAAAGAAGTTAGGAAGCAGTAAGCTTTACATTAGCTGAGTTAACGTTAGATGTTTAGAACTATTGTCACGTTATCTAGAGCTTTAGGAAATGTTTAGGATTTTTTTTTATCATAAACTATGTTAAATATGATGCAGACATTCCAGTATAAATGTTAGGATCAAGACTGGTTTTATATAACAGAAATAACAGAAACATTTAACCTCTATAGGCTACATAGTTTTTTTAACATGGTAATGTTTAAATGTTTTTTTGCTTATGTCTTTTATTCATGTCAGTCAGTAAAATGTGAGAAACATGAAGAGAAAGGCAGCATATATAGCATTCTTCTTAAGAAAGAGTAGCAAAAAGCAGTCAAACGAATCATGAATTGACTAAAAACTAAGAATTATTACTAAACATTTTATGTGAATTTAAATTAATTGTAATTAAAATTAAAGTATTGTAGCAATTGCACATTATACATCATTGTGATTTAGGCACCTACAATACTTTAAAAAGGTATTTTATGGTGCCATGTTTGCTTGTATAACTAAATGAAATGTGCCACCCCAGAGTAACTGCTGACCCCTGCCTGGCCACCCCTATGAAAAATCCCTGGCTCCGCCACTGATCCAAACGCAAGATAACATGACAGTGTTTGTTATTGTGTTTCACCTGTGTGCTCTGAGACCCAAGTAACTTATTATGTAGGGAGAAAAAAGAGCCACAGGCTTCGCTGTGTGCAACAACTGAGCTTTTTTAATTCATATTTTGCACTAGAAGAAATGATTTTATTATCTTGAAAACGTGGAATGGAAACTGTTTTATTCGTGAAGGTTTTATGCAATATTCAATTTTGTGCATTAGTTAAATTCACAACTTTAGCTGGAAACAAAGCTAATGCCAATACCGGACCTTTATTTTTAAGCGTGTAGCTGAACCTCCTAAACCTCACTGAACTGCTAAATCTGTGGATTCCCAAACCTTTGACCTTTGACCAATATAATCTCTATTACCGGGCCAGTACGATGGCATTGATTGAAATTTTCTTAACAAGTCCGTCTACACCGTTTGCCTCAGCGTGAGGTGATAGAAAGTGACACGCACAGTGCAGTGGACTTTCAGGTTGACATCTTCGGGTGCGGAGCGGACAGGTGGCTCCAGTCTCCCAGCGGGAGCAAAGCGCTCTGAAAGACCTTCATCTGGAAACAGCTGCTGTTTCCCACGACAACAACAACCTGTCCTTGAGAATCTCCGGTGGCCGAGCGGATCGAGTTCTCCTCACAACAGCTCCGGTCCAAACCCGATACCCCGTCGCTTTGTCCGAGCTTTTAGCGCATGAGGTCGAAGGGTAAATTAGCTTTAGTCAAATGCTAAACGGAGGGGAGTTCTCTTTCACTCCCTGGGAACAACAACTTGTACAAAGGTGCGCAAGGAGTCAAATGTTACCTTGCCACTTAGGTGGTTACGCCGTCAGCCAACTGTGGCGAAAAACAGCAGCAAATAAAGCTATTCAGCCCAGCTGGAGCGAGGAGAAAGGGAGGATGTTTATGGAAACGTCAGCCGTTTGAAATGGAGCGGAACAGGTGATGGACAGCAGTGGGATTCAGGTGGGGGGGGATAGACACAAAAGCAGACGAGCGAGAGAAAGAAACCAGACAGTAAAACGCATCCTGCAGAATTTGTTTTACCACACTCTATAATAGGACTATAATCAATTACCATACAACAAAAGAAGTCTTGGACTAAGTCACCAAGAAGATTTCACATACTGGAAGACATTTATATTCACACAGACTGAAATAGTAATATCTTCAGTGTGAAATCTTAATGCAACTCAAACAAGGTCATGGGTTTGATTGCCAGAGAACACGTAAACTTCAATGCAGTCGCTTTGGATAAAAGCGGCTACCGAATGCATAAATGTAAAATGTAAATATTTAAGATAAAACTGCATTCTGATGTACTGATACCTTGACACCAAGAGTAAAATCAAATCACTCTGAGAAAAGGGGGAAATTACTATAAAAAAGCCAACAAAGGAACAGACAAAATGAGGAATAAGGCTGATGAAATTGGTCTACGTTTGGCGTGAATAATTTCAGTACACAATGTGATGTCAAAATTACAGGTTGGCACGTGAAAAAAAAATAAATAAATAAATACCCAAAAGATTGGGAAAATGCCATTTTTATTCATCAAATTACAGAAAGACAAAGCTTTAAAATTGTAGATACAAGATCTTCAAGATAACATTACTGTATGTACAAATCTACCACAAAATTAAAAATCACTTTATAAAATTTCCAATCAGATGAAAACATCTGATCAGATTAGAAATTTGATTAGAAATGAAGAACTGAATTCAGAATTAATATTTGCTGAGAATTTACTCACCCATGTCATCCAAGAAGACGTCTTTCTTCAGTCAAAAATAAATTAAGGTTTTTAAAAGAAAACATTCAAGGATTTTTCTCCATATAGTGGCCTTCTTCGATGGGGATCAGTGGGTTGAAGGTTCAAATGAAAGGTTTCAGTGCAGCTTCAAAGAGCTCTACACGATCCCAGCCAAGGAATAAGGGTCTTATCTAGCTAAACAATCTGTCATTTTCTAAAAAAAAAATAAAAATGTATATACTTTTGACCACAAAAGCTCATTAATTAAAGTTTTTTAGATTTTGGTATGAATATGTTATTTATAAGCTAATGTCTCATCACTTCCGCCAACATGAATCAAAGATTTTGATGACATCATGCTGCACTTCAGCTTCTCATCAAATCTTCTGTCCAATCAAATGCTCTCTAGACTCCGTAGTGTCCCGCCTCCTCTGCAGTGAAGCTGCGGCTGAGATCGATCACTTATTCACAGAGTTAGTACTTTCTGTGAGGTGAATTGCAGGCAGTGCGCAATGTAGGCAATATGGAACAATTCAGACAGCGTAGATATGCTTTCCGTAGGGGCAAATGAGGTCTTGTGTCGCATTGTGTCACGCGAACCGCGGCAGCGTGCAGTCTACTCTGGACTTTGGATCCAGTCCAGAGACGCGATAGCACAGAGCAGATCATAGGCGCCGATTTATGTTTTCGCCCGTGGGTGCTCAACCCTCACCCCAAAGTTTGCATTTTTTTTATTAAAACACATTTTCACCGCTGTACTCGTACGAATTCATACATTTTTGGCTAAATCGTAAGTATTTTACGGGTTCCCAATTTGTATGAATTCATACGAATGTCCTTCACCTAACCCCGCCCCTAAACCTACCCGTCACTGGAGTCTAGGCAAATCGTACAAAATCGTAAAGTGAGGTTTTACGAATTCTACGAATTAGCCACCTTGTAAAATAAGTACGAATTCCCATGAGATATATAATACATGGGAAACGAATTTAATATTTTCAGATATTTCATTCTCATTATTCAGTAATTTATTATACTGGGTTTTAGTTTTTTTCTTGAGTATACTCCGTTGGATGGTGCATTGTTAAATTCACTACACAAAATTTATCTTGCAAAGTGAAACACACGTACTGCAAATACATTATTTAGTAACCAACACACACTCTTTTTCTATGAGGGCTGTGCTTCACTGAATAAAATGATTTAATATATACCTGTTTACAATAAGGACTTATTCGTGTGTACACAATTAGAGGGTGCACAGGTAATATCAGAGGAAGCGCAGAGCCCCTCACAAGCCCGCTGCAATCCGAGATATTCGTACTGGCACCCTCTCATATTACAATAATGCATTTTTACATTTTCCATTACAAAAACGCCAAAACCTGCCTCAAATAAACTATGAAAACGAGAATACGGACGCACAAGCTATTGGTTAAAATGAACCGAGAATATCTCATGTTTTTCCGTGGGTGCTCGATCATTTCCATGGGTGCTCGAGCCCCTGAGGGATCGGCGCCTATGGAGCAGATCATATGCTCAAGTCGGCATGTATTAAACTACACAGCCTCAGCATGATTGTGATCACTATTATATTTCATATATATGAGTTTCATATTGAATCTAAGGGGTAATCTATTAGACTGTGGCTGTTATAAGCTGTCAAATGCGGCTTTACCGAGCTCAACGGCTCTGGTCCAAACAGATATAAATGTAAAGCTACTGGCTATTTTAAAAAGTGGGCGGGGCTGCTCGATATGGCTCGCTCTGTTTTCCTGTTTCATTTGAAATGACGTCACCACATAGAAGAATGCTGCGTGTTTCAAGGCACTTCAGTGGACCCTTAATATCATTGAAAAGGTCACCCATGATGTAGCCAAAAGTACCAACCCAGTATTTAAAAACCAAACGTGCAAAGAAAGTAAAACGCCCTTTACAAAAAAGTGAAACAACAGTGTTGGAAGAGAAAATAACATGGAGTTTTCGCCCTACCTTTTTGAACCGAAGTACACCACATGTAACCTTTCCAACATGATTACGCAATGTGTGAAATATGCGCATGAAAAACAAGCATTTGTGGTTAAAAAGTATATACATTTTTATTTTTTAGAAAATGACAGATCGTTTCACTAGATAAGGTCCTTAGTCCTCGGCTGTGATCATGTAGAGCCCTTTGAAGCTGCACTGAAACTGAACTTTGGACCTTTAACCCATTAATCCCCATTAAAGTCCACTATATGGAGAAAATACTGGAATGTTTTCCTCTAAAACCTTAATTTGTATTCGACTGAAGTAAATAAAGGAACTGAACTGGAATTCAAAAGACATTGTAAAGTCAGTTGAATGGTATGTATATAGGTATAGAGCGTACATGTGCATATAGTCATGTTTTGGGAAGCGAGTCTTGCTGTAGGGACTTGAAGAAGGAGATTGAAGGAATCTGGTAGTTGTGTGATTAAACTGGCAGAGCCCTGGAGAGGTTTCAGTCTGCCTCGATTGGCAGGGAGAGAGGTAGAATGGGTTATGACAAGAACAGCAGCGGTAACAGGGCTTTCATCTGGAAAAGGTCCTCATTAGAGAGGGAGACGAGTATGAGAGCGCAGCTGCAGTCTACCTCCACACACACACGCACACTCCTTTGCTCGCTAACTACACTCAACTATACTGCACACCAACCCACTCAAACTCAATAAAACACTTTCCAAAAGATGCAGATTCCAAAATAAACTGGCATACAGGACTGTATCACATCCTGAAGAAACACACACAGACTCTTTCTCTCTCTCTCTCTCTCTCTCTCTCACTCACTCACACACACACACACACACACACACACAGGTAAATAGATTTCCTCTGGGGTTAGAAATGGGGTGGTCAGAACACTAATGATGGTGAGATGGTGAAAGGTGAGCGGTCAGGTTTCTCTCCGCTAGATTACACAAGTCATTAGGAAAACGTTCAGTCACATACAACCACAAAAACTCTGTATGAGGGGACAAATCCAGACATGAATTTCAAACTATAACAAATTCTTCCCTGTACCACTTTTTCCAAAACCTATAGTAAGCTGTCTTCATAGTCAGCATTTTTAGGCATCAACATATGCAAGAAAAAGTAAGAAAGCCATTGTGAGAACAAACAAGAAGATAACATGCAAATGAGGCTGTCAAAACATAAAGGCAAGCTAAAAATGTAGACAGAATGATTATGATGTCTTCTAATATATCTTCTTTTGACCAAATAAGACAGCATTGTATGTATATGCTGAGAAAAAAATTGTGTAGTTTGTTTTATTAAACAATTTCTAAAAATATTTTTTACAGTGTATACTTTGTTGAGAAATCAATCCTAAAGTGAATATGAGAGGCTTAGTGAATATAATTTATTTAAGGTGGTGGACAAAGCGGGAGAAAAATAAAATATAACATTTACTTAAAAATGATATTATATAAAATATTAAAATAAATTAAATGTTGACCTTATTGTTCCAAAGTTTGAGGTTGTAAGCTGTTGTAATTATTTAATAAAAGACATACAGTAAAAAATAAAATAGTAATATTGTGGAACATTATTACAAAGTTGTAACTTTTTTTTCATATTATTTAAAATAAATGTTCTATTTTAATATATGTTAAAATGCAATGTATTTCTGTGATGCAAAAACTGAATTTTTAGCCTCATTACTTCAATCTTCAGTGTGACATGATCCTTCAGAAATCATTTTAACAAGCTGAATTGCTGCGCAAAGAACATTTATTATCATTATCAATGTTGAAAATGGTTGTGCTGCTAAATATTTTAACATTATTTTGAATAGTAAGTTCAAAAGAATAGCATTTATTTGAAATATAAATATTTATAAATGTATTTAATGTGATCTGTGATCAATGTAATGTTATGTATTTTGATGTTTATTTAAATCATATCATTAGCTTTTCAATGTTTGATAATAATAAATTGTGAGTAATGTCTCCTGTGCGTTTTATGTGAATAGTGATAGTTATACAATGCACAGATTGAGATTCTAGACTGGTCACTTTTGAGATTCAGTTTCTATTAGGATGCTGTAGAGCAGCTCATTAAGTTTCTAAAAAGAGCTTATATCGCTTTCTCCGAGAATGGCTGCATGTTAACATTTTATAATTCACTTCATGACATTTTAGATTGAAAAAGAAAATTAATAAATAACAAGCAGACATTCCCTGAGACACTCACTTCTAAAACTGTTACAGTCTGTAATTCAGTTGCATGCAGCCTTCACCGAGTTATCTTTCCCCATCTCTGAAGAAAGACTCATTGGATCGTCGGGCTCTGAGCTCAGGTGGTTCTGGGAGGAAGATGAAAGGATTGAGGGGGAAAGGTTAGCTGCCTTCTCTGTCTAAGCCAAGGTAACAAAAGCACCATTGTGAGGGTGTCAGGTGCATTGTGGCAGCCCTGCGAGGCTTTAAGTGAAGCAAATTCAAACAATGCATTGAAGGACAGGAGAGCTAGAGAAAGGCAAGAGGGAAAAAAACAGCAGGGGCCATTTTAAACAGCCTCGACAACAGAGCATTAGAAGTGGAAAATCTGGCGCACTTCGAAGGATGTTAGATTACCTGGAGGAATGCCATCGTCCGAATTAAATGACTTCCAGGATTTACATGCATATGGATTTTTACATTGAATCTCTCTGTGTATCTGCAATTTCATGAACTGACAGCAATCCACATGCACATATATGAATACATCTGCACATATTATTAGATTTTTTTCTGAGGAAAGTATGAGTGGTGCTTGCCTATGCAAAATTGTGCTGGATGGTTTCTTGGGTGTTTTGGACTGTAGTAAAGTAGCAACCATCTATCATTTTTGTTGTTGTTGTTGTTGTTGTTGTTGCTTAGCAGTCAAAACAGCCTTTATGTTTCTAAGGCTCCATTCACACTGCAAGATATGATTGGTAAACCTGTTTGCTAAACACTACATTTAGGTTATTTTAGTGATTAAAAATATCCTGGAACTAAATTCAGGTTTTAGCATTTACACATTTGATGCTATCTTTCTCCACCCAGCAACGATGCAGCCTTACAACTACCGATAACAGGCAAGAGAGAATGAATACTTTAAAAACAGCATCTTAAAGAGCATAAACAAAATACAATGCCTCTGCCAGTTGTGGTTTACTACTAAATACTAGATTTTAATTCATCTCTGGTTATTATTTGTCATTAACACCAGATTTTTATACCCATATGCAGTGCCTTGCGAAAGTATTCATACCCTTAGATTTTTTTTTCCATGTTATATGTTGGTGCCTTATGTTAAACTGTTTTATTTGTATTTATTTTTTTCACAACAGTCTACACTCCAAGCACCATAAAGACAAAGCAAAAACAGAATTGTCACAACTTCATAAGTTATTATTATTATTTATTTTTTTTCATACCCATAACTCAGTACTTAGCTGAAGCAACTTGACAGCATCAAGTCTTTTTGGATATGATGCAACAAGATTTGCACATCATAATTTGGCAATTATCTGTCTTTCTTTGCCTCAACTCTTCACCTCTCTAGCTCTGTCAGCTTGGATGGGGTCTGGCAGACATTTTCAGGTTTCTCCAGAAATTTTTGATTGGGTTCAAGCCCAGGTCACTCAAGGACATTCACAGAGTTGTCTACAAGCCACTCTTGCTGTGTGCTTAGGGTTCATTGTCCTGCTGGAGATAAACCTTCTGCCCAGTCTGAGGTTCTGAATGCCCTGGACTGGCTTTTCATTCAGGCTATCTCTATATTTTGGTGCATTGATCTTTACTTCTACTCTGATGAGTCCCTCAGTCCCTGCCACTGAAAACCTGAGGCTGCTAACAGCACACTTTACTTTTGGGACAAAGTAAACATAAGGCAGCAACATAACAAAATGTGAAAAAAACAAAATGCGAAAAAAACTGGAGTACGAATACTTCCACTGTAGGCCTACACCAAAATTAACAAAAATGTCCCATAAATTCAATACAAAGGGACAAAAATGCCCCTGCACAGTCCTACAGCTGTCACGATTAAAATAAAAAGTACAAATAAATGAAAAGTGTCAATTCACGGAATTTGATTTGCTCACATTGCATCAGGTTGCTTTTACATATTTTGTGCAGTGTTGAGCCTTACAACCAATCAAACGCATCTCTGTTGATTTTAGGAATGCATGGCCATCAGAGGCTCTTAGATTAGTCATTATCATAAACAACAGTGCAGATACGATGTAAATAAAAGATGAATTTTGTAGCTTCAGTGATTAGAACTGGAGTTTCTGCTGGTTTGTGGTAGACTTGGCCAAAGTCATGGGCCGACATGTTTGTCTACAAAGTCAGAATGTGACCTTGTCCAAAATGAAAAAAAAGGTTTTATATTGTTTCTGTATTGATATTTCCTGCTGAAAAAAAGCTGGTTTAAGCTGGAAGTAATTGGTTTTAGCTGGTTTTAGCTGGTCTCCCAGCCTGATCATCTAAGGAAGTGGCCAAAAACCCTCTAAAACCAGCCTGCTGACCAGCTAAAACCAGCCAACCAGCTTAGGCTGATTTTAGCTGGTTTTAATTCATACTTCATTCATTATTAGAATATAGCTCCCTAATTCTATGTAAGTCTATGGTATGGACAAAAATCCTAAGTCTCTCCATTTTCTCTCAACATGCTGCATGATTTGATGAACCGTCCATATCTGTAGCACAAATGGTCCAAGACGACTCACCCAAGTTTAATACTTCAGGGTAAGGGTTTGTTCAAATTCCATAGCAGTAGTATAGCCTAAGCAATAATAGCGATCCTTGCCTTATCAAGCACCACATAAAGCCAGCTCACGTCGCCACAACTGGGCACAACTGGGCCAATTAAGAGGTTTTTTTTTTAAGTGAAGTGTGCAAACAGGTCTGAGCACAGCGGGAAGGATTACGCTTCATTTTTCCTCAGCGCTCAGAGAGCGACTTAAGTGACTTGTGCTTTCTGACATGCGAGGAGCTCTTGTGCAGGCTTTGATGTGTTAAAGAAATTCATCACGCTCGCTTGTGTAATTGCATATATGTGCCAGACAACACACCACACACACACACAAGCACTCACATGCATAACAGCGCTAAAATGAGGATGAATGAATGTGTCGCTGTTATTCTGCAGCTCACTTCACTCCACTGATCCCGCGTCTATGATTCCAACCTCCCTGCCATATTGGAATATTAATAGTCTTCATTACATGAAATCTGATTTCATTGTGGTGCTGCAAAAGCTCGTAACATTTTAATTAACTTATTGAACATATGGCCCAGCTCGCTGAGATGCAGCGTTGCAAGTATTACAGACTCTCTGCTGCTGCTTCAAGAGACAAATAAACCAATTCAAGGGGTGAATATCAGCAGCGTCGTGTTGAAGATGTGAGGGTTTTTTTTTATTGTAGCCTACATCTGCAGCATAAACACGTCTCTGCAACAGCAGGCATGAGATCTGTGTTAGGAATTAATGCATGAGTGGAAAAATCAACCCACATGTCCTGTGCAGCTCTAAAAACCTCTACATTTATAACAATCACACACATTATCATCAGGTTTGAATTAGAAACAAAGACAGCAGAATAAATCAACTCATTCATGCGAAGACGGCAGCTCATTTTCATCGTTTTGTGAAATAATGCAGCCAAATCTGTGAGGCTTCAGTGCAGCATGAGATAATGAAAGGGTGTGTGTGTGTGTGTGTGTGTGTGTGTTATCGACCCACTTGCTTTATTGGCTCCATTCAACACACACCCGGACAGTTATGATCATTCAGTCTGGACCTTGGATATGCACCACACAAATGCACACTATTACAAAGGTCTATCTGTGAGATAATGCCCTATTTTATGTGGCAAATTATTTTAGATGAGCATAAGAAACACCAGTGTCTCGCTTTATTTATTTACATTCTGTTCAGAACAAACTCTATGGGAACAGATTCGCTGCTCACTTGAAATGTAAGGGGAACAATGTAAATTCTGTCTTTATTTACTATTAGCAGTGTTACAAGTAACACGAGTTACAGTGGGTACGGAAAGTATTCAGACCCCCTTAAATTTTTCACTCTTTGTTATATTGCAGCCATTTGCTAAAATCATTTAAGTTCTTTTTTTTTTCCTCATTAATGTACACACAGCACCCCATATTGACAGAATAACACAGAATTGTTGACATTTTTGCAGCTTTATTAAAAAAGAAAAACTGAAATATCACATGGTCCTAAGTATTCAGACCCTTTGCTGTGACACTCATAAATTTAACGCAGGTGCTGTCCATTTCTTCTGATCATTCTTGAGATGGTTCTACACCTTCATTTGAGTCCAGCTGTGTTTGATTATACTGATTGGACTTGATTAGGAAAGCCACACACCTGCCTATATAAGACCTTACAGCTCACAGTGCATGTCAGAGCAAATGAGAATCATGAGGTCAAAGGAACTGCCTGAAGTGCTCAGAGACAGAATTGTGGCAACGCACAGATCTGGCCAAGGTTGCAAAAAAAATTCTGCTGCACTTAAGGTTCCTAAGAGCACAGTGGCCTCTATAATCCTTAAATGGAAGATATTTGGGACGACCAGAACCCTTCCTAGAGCTGGCCATCCGGCCGAACTGAGCTATTGGGGGAGAAGAGCCTTGGTGAGAGAGGTAAAGAAGAACCCAAAGGTCACTGTGGCTGAGCTCCAGAGATGCAGTCGGGAGATGGGAGAAAGTTGTAGAAAGTCAACCATCACTGCAGCCCTCCACCAATTGGGGCTTTATGGCAGAGTGGCCCGACGGAAGCCTCTCCTCAGTGCAAGACACATGAAAGCAACACCTGAAGGACTCCAAGATGGTGAGAAATAAGATTCTCTGGTCTGATGAGACCAAGATAGAAATTTTTGGCCTTAATTCTAAGCGGTATGTGTGGAGAAAATCAGGCACTCCTCATCACCTGTCCAATACAGTCCCGACAGTGAAGCATGGTGGTGGCAGCATCATGCTGTGGGGGTGTTTTTCAGCAGCAGGGACAGGACGACTGGTTGCAATCGAGGGAAAGATGAATGCGGCCAAGTACAGGGATATCCTGGATGAAAACCTTCTCCAGAGTGCTCAGGACCTCAGACTGGCCGAAGGTTCACCTTCCAACAAGACAATGACCCTAAGCACACAGCTAAAATAATGAAGGAGTGGCTTCACAACAGCTCTGTGACTCTTCTTGAATGGCCCAGCCAGAGCCCTGACTTAAACCCAATTGAGTATCTCTGGAGAGATCTGAAAATGGCTGTCCACCATCCAACCTGACAGAACTGGAGAGGATCTGCAAGGAGGAATGGCAGAGGATCCCCAAATCCAGGTGTGAAAAACTTGTTGCATCTTTCCCAAAAAGACTCATGGCTGTATTAGATCAAAAGGGTGCTTCTACTAAATACTGAGCAAAGGGTCTGAATACTTAGGACCATGTGATATTTCAGTTTTTCTTTTTTAATAAATCTGCAAAAATGTCAACAATTCTGTGTTTTTCTGTCAATATGGGTTGCTGTGTGTACATTAATGAGGAAAATGAACTTAAATGATTTTAGAAAATGGCTGCAATATAACAAAGAGTGAAAAATTTAAGGGGGTCTGAATACTTTCCGTACCCACTTTACGTAATCAGATTACTTTTTTCAAGTAACTAGTAAAGTAACACATTACTTCTTCATTTACAATAAAATATATGTTACTTTTTTTTATCCTTTATGTGTTTAATCCCATTTTATTAACCAATTTCTTTGTTGCTGACCTTTGTTGTTAAAAAAAAATCAACAATAAGCAAAACTTACTTTAGGTTAACTAACGTTTTCTTATTGCTGACGAGTGTTGAACTTCCGTTTTCTACAGTTACTGTGAATTTACTTTTCCTTCAGCTGGAAACTGCAGTGATTTGTACATACAGGTATGTTTTTTTTGTTTTGTTTTTTTTTCAGTTTTGCAGAAATGTATATAGAGGCACATATTTCCAATAAGCCTATGGTGCAAAGTTTTGTAGTCCATACAAATGTGTGTCCTATATTTTAATGTTTTAGAGTAATACAAAAGGTCTGCTTTGAAGTTGTTACAGTGAAAATCAATGTTTTTAGTGTGTCTAATGACTAATGACCATATCTTTAAAATCAAACCTAGTGCCATGTTCGAGTATTTAAGTGAATAATAAATAATAATAACGTATTTTAAATGGGTTTGGAATGATATCAGACTAAGCAAATGACTGAATTTTCATTTTCCTTTAAACTGCTGCCGTAGAAAAACTGCACTTAGAGAGTAGGCCTATGATGGATTTACAAACACGTGGCCCATTGTTTTCTTTTGTGTAGAGTAAGAGCCACCTTTTGTATGCTCTAAGTCTTTTCTTCTGGTGCGGTTTGGGTTATTGTTTACTGTTTACTTTGAGATGATAGCGAGACTCAGCAGGAACGCAGCGAGGCAAACAAAAGAGATGCTGAGAAGTGCCTGCTGAAACAGTTCTTTGGTTTCCAGGAACCAGACTGCAGATCGTCCGTGAGATGCATACAAAATAACACACTAAAATGCAGTTTGATAAATTAACCATCTCATGAACATAACACTGCTGAAAACACTTGAAATTAGGTGGTCTTAATTGGTGGTCTTTTACTGAAGTAACCCAGCTAAAGCTGTGGTCACACTAGACTTTTAACAGACACTGCAGTGGTTGTAATATGAAGCCTTTCCAATGTATTTTTTAAAAAACATAATTCTTCATACAATACATCCAAAATGTAAGAATATGTAATTACCTAAATTCACTGCACTGCTGCAATCCTGTAAATTGTCTCTTTTTGTTTGTTTGTTTGTTTGTTTGTTTGTTTTACATAGTGTATTTTATTTTTGTTTTTTGCATTTATCATTATTATAGTAATCAGAAAAAATAACATTTCTTCTCTCTCTCAACGACATCTCTTCTTATCTGACATAAAACTCAAAAAAGAGGTTGGACTATGATGAATGTCCAATAACCAGGCTTTTAGCACCCTTCACTGAAGCTTCACTGACCAATTATAACACAGAATCCATTATTTTGTTCCTCAAACAAACCAGACAGGAAACTTAATAGATAATATATGAGACAACATACCATCTGATGTTCATTCATGTGTATGTCATGATAGCAGTAAGGGATCAATTCACATTTGACCTCTAGAGCTGAGGCGCTATAGCGATCTGTTACAATAAAGAGACCTAAAAATTAACCTAGTCAATTTATTGTTTGAATTTTTTTTAAAAAATGACAAAATTTGAAAGCCAAGTCTTTGTTTAATACCAAAAGTAACCTGCTGTATCCTTTCTGTCAGCGTGTTTGCTCTGCAATGTATTTTTCATGATGTTATGTGGCATAAAAACACAATCGTTTCACTTTAAGGGGCACGTGAACGTGTCACGTCTTCCTATTTACTACTAGTTATAGCATGAAATAAACATAAATGAACATTGGAGTTGAACATAACTGTCCTGTTTAGGATTGTTTTTTCAGACAAAATGGTGGATTCAGCATCATGAACCTGTCAATCAAATTCCCTGCATTCCAGAAGCCGTTTCACTCTAATATATTGTAGTCAACATTTGAAGTGGATTAAAACCTTTCATCAAAGTTGTCCTAAAAACAAAACAATACCCGTTCTTGTCTTAGGACAACTTTGATTAACTTTTTTGATCCACTTCAAATGTTGACTACTGTACATCACAACAGGAAAGAAAAGACTATTGCAACTTCCATTTAATTGCTTTTAATTCAGCGAAGAGGCCACATCGATCTTCTATTAGACTCATGCCTTCATTTGATACAAGTTCACCCAGCTTGAACTTTGGAACACAACGAAATTTGCGAAAGCTTGCATTTTCTCTACATTCAAATGTGTATGAGTGGATGTCAATAGAACAAAGGGTCATCTGACCAGTTCTTCACACAGAACGTTCTCAGAACTTTGGCTAAAATTCTGGCAAGGCTCTCTTCAAGTTATGAACATGTTCTTCCAGTAACTTTAATAGTTCGTTCGTTATCTGGTCTTTAATGTTCTAAAAACGTTAGCACTAAAACATTACATCATTTTATGTGTTTCTAACGTATTTTAAATGTTGCTACTTGTTTCAGAGCCTTTTTTTTTCTTTTCAAAATGATAAAATGGAATGCTTCCTTAATGCTAGTATATAACCAAAGGGGGAAAAATTAAAATAATGTTTTCATAACTCACTGTGAATGAGTTGTTCACTAAATAAATACCATTTATATGCTTTTTTAATGGATTAAAAAATCCATAAATCTGTCAAATAATGCAAATAAGGCAAAAATGCCAGAGTGAAAATGCCATCATGTAGCTACTTACGTAAATGTCAGTATAGTCTCGACTGGAGTCTTTAACATTTTGTATGTGCTGATTTTCATGGACACTCATTCCTGAGAAAAAAAAAAAAATAAAAATAAAAGAAGAAGCTGGCAGAGCCTGAACAGTTTGTCCTAAGCGCAATATGTTATCGAGAATCCACAGGACGGCATCATGTAGAATGCATTTAGCTTCCTGATTAGATTAGCGCATATGCCACAGTGTTGGAAGTGAAGGCTATTTGTATCGACAACACGGTGGTGAACTGGACGGATAGTGGAGGAGACCGGCCCAAAGACATGGTAAGTGGTGAAAAATGACTTTTTCCCCCTCAAATTGAGCCCATAATCATCCTCATGTTGGGAATCGATAATGTAACCAGCAGGGATTAGACTTAATCTGTACTGTCACACAGATCAATACAAGAACAAGAAGCATGTCTTGAGAGCACTGGGAGGAAGAAAGGGATGGAAAAAGGAAGAGACGAGGGATAGAAATGCTACAGCCACTTAATGTGTTTGAGGTTGACAATGGACTACTACATCAACTGTCCAGACATCTTATTAACGGACCTAATCATCAGCAAACTCTCACCTGCAGTGGCCATTTTGTTTGACACTGTTTACACAGGTTTTGCCATCTGTTTTATGCAAAATGGTCAGTTCTACAGCGAAGCACAGAGCTGTAGTATCACCCCAGCAAGCCCTGTTCAATATACAAGTCAAATGTGATGAGAAAGATAGTGGCGATTACAAATGCGGAAAACTAGCATTTATAAAGTGTTTTAAATCCACTTCATCAGCTTCTGTTGACTGGCCTGCAATTAGAACCAGATCCGCGTACAGGAGTTAGGTTATGCATCAAGCTAATGCAAGCATTACGCTCAGAGTGATGGGCGCAACAATATATCTCATTAAAAGTAAATGTTTCCCTTGGTCAGCAACTGCTTGTGCACTCATCAGTTTGTCAGCTCGAACCACTAAATCAGTTTGCAGCAACAGACGCCATACCGGTGCCATAGATCATTCATGGGCTAATGTGATTCCCTGTTCAGTGCGGGCAGGCTTTCTCCAGACAGGGGCTGAATTAGCGCCGTTTAATGGATGGATATTAATTCCTTTGAGTCACAACAAAATTAAGTAATAATGTGACCATTAATATTTCAGTCAGAGAAGAAGAAGCCCCCCCAAGATCTTCAATCATTTGCAATATTGGATATACAGTAGCTGGAGGGGAAGGAGAGAGATGCGGAACTTATCACCCAACTCTGCAACTCTTTAAACGATTCTGTCAACTCAAGGGGAACATAGTAAAGGTAGAAGCTCTGACGGAGCAGAAACCTTCCCGATAAGAGTCCTCCTGCTTCGTGCTGCTATGTACTGCATCATTTGGTGCTATAGAGAGCAGTGCCCCGTGGAGACTCCCGGTTGGATATACCGCTGCATAATTGATGATGCCGATAAATCAGACAGTCATACCAAGGGAAAAACGGAGCCTGTTCTAATTTCTCATCCTGTCTTATGATGTAATGTTGCAGCTTTATGAATATAGTGCAGTAATGACGCTGGATAAGCCCCGAAGAGTCATGCCACAGAGGACATTTCTGACTTTACTATTGCTAATTTGTAAAATAACCTTCTTGCAGTATTGAGATATTTTTCAAAAGAAATGACTGTGAAGAATGTCAAGAAATTGGAATTATAAGGTTCTGTCAAAATTGAGTTATTCACATAATCTTATTCTGTGACAACTTATTTACATCATGTGATGTTTCTTTTATAAGGTGTGTACATTTTGGGCCTTTTTTTAGAAAACAAAAAGGCTTTGATTTACAGAAGTCTATGGAACGCAAAAACTTTGAAGCTTAATATCTCAAAAGTGCTCTGATCGCATATTGAACCTTATAATTTCAAGACAGCAATATGTCAAGGAAACATTAAAATTAAAGATCCACTAAAGTGCCTTTAAACACGTAGCTTTATTCTACACTTTAAAACAACAACAACAAAAAAAAAACACAAATTGTTGAGTCAACTTGAAATAATTTGTTACCCTGCTGCCTTAAAATTTGAAGTTCAGTCAACTCAAATAAGTTTATTCAAGTTGAAATGTTAAGTTGTACTAAGTGACAACTTAGATATTCAAGTTGATTAAACTAAAAAATTGTTTGTTAAACTTAACAGCTATGTTTGTTATTCAGCTGCCTTAAAATTTTAAGTTGAATCAACTCAAATATCTGAGCTGTCACTTAGTAAAATGCAACATTTCAAGTTGACTAAACTTTTTTTGAGTTGACTGAACTTCAAATTTTAAAGCAGCCAGGCAACAAATTATTTTAAGTTGACTCAACAATTTGTTTTTTACAGTGTATGCGTTGACCAGTGTTGGGCATGTTACTTTAAAAAAGTAATTAGTTATAGTTACTAGTTACTTCTCACAAATAGTAACTGAGTTAGTAACGGAGTTACATCATTAGAAACTAAATAACTAATTACCAGGGAAAGTAACTATTGTAAGTAACTATTATTTAGCATTCAAATTTAGTAATCAGAATAACCATGTATGAATGCATATTTGTCATGTTGACTGAACTTGTTGTGGTGCTTAAGATATTGTTCGTCATTTAGTGTTTCTATAAAAAAGGGGAGAAAACAAAAAATAATACTGAGAAGATAACAAAACTACTACTAATAACTATATAAATGCACTTTTAATGACGCAGGATTAATAACGCAGGATTAATGAGCTGCTGGGTTCATGAATATTAATCTTGTTGTCTGCATTCGTTCGAACTGATTTGCTGAAATCAAAACAAGGACGATAATAGGTGAGCGCCAGCCAATGAGATTGCCATTTGTGCATTAATTACGCCTACTACACTGTAAAAAACAAATTGTTAAGTCAACTTAAAATAATGTGTTACCTGGCTGCCTTAAAGGTCAGTCAACTTGAAAAAATGTTTAGTCAACTTGAAATGTTAAGTTTTACTAAGTAATAAGTTATCACTTAGTACAATTTAACATTTCAACTTAAACTTATTTGAGTTGACTGAACTTAAAATTTTAAGGCAGCAGGGTAACAAATCATTTTAAGTTGATTCAATAAATTGTGTTTTTTGTTTTTTACAGTTTACCGGAGAAACTGGCAGTTCTTAAAAGCTGAATAATCAAAGGAACTCCATTATTTTACCAGGAAAATACAATAAAGAATAGCATTTACATGTAAGCATGTCAATTTTGCATGGTATATAAGACTCTCTCACTCTGTATCTTTCTTTCTCTCTTTCTCACAATAATTTGTTTAATTACTTGTTACTGAAAAAAATAGGTGTCACTGATGTTGACATAATTTCAACTGAAACAGGAAGGCAGGACGGGACATATCGAGCTGCAAACCCCCTTTTTTTAAAAAAATAGCCAATAGTGTTTTGTTTATATCACTGTAAAGTCGCAGGATTACACTTTTAAATGTGAAACTAAAATTGCCAGTAGGTGGCAGTAAGCCACTGTCTTAATGATTGAGTCGCTGTCATTTATTCAATTGATTCAAAATGGCTGATTCATTAAAAAACAAAGTAAGAAAAACTGTATTTATGAATGGGTCAGTGAAACATTGATTAAAAAAACACAAATTCTAAAAATGCAAATTCATTCAATAGGCTACTGAAACACTGCAGTGTGCAGAGAGGCACGACATGGCTTTGCTTAGAACTAGAGCAAAAAGACAATATTTTCTCTATGATTTAAATCACTTAATAATAACTTATTTTTTATTGAATTGTTGCCCTGACACTTAGTAAATCCTGCCACTGGCCATGCGAAATGCTAACCTTGCATATAATCGCTCTAAATGCCTGCGTGTGTCCCAGGAAGTGTGATTTGTTGCTACAGTAACAAAAACCTAATTTAGACAAGATGATGAGATCGGTATTATGAAGTTATACAATAAGACACCTGAAGCAGCTGCATTTTGCTGTTTAAGTGCTGGTTTATAAATGATTTTAATGTGCATGAAAACCCTTGATGAGCAAAAGACATGGTAATAAAAACATTCGGGGCTTTACTGAAAACATTCAGGGTTTCAGCCCCATTAGCCCATCCCTAGCGCCACGCCCTGGAGTAAAAGTTCGTGAAGCTATGGAAACAATACTCTTGCATTTATGATGAGGGACTACAGTGACAGTGAAAAAATGTCAAATAAAAACTATTTTACCTCAGTTCTTTTTGACAGTCCATACTATCCTCTATAGTGTGTCCACTGTTAGGTTTTCTTTCTTTTGGGAGACTTTTCTGACAAGACAGACCAAAACATGCTGTTTGTTAGCTATTGTTTGTTCACACTCATGGCACCTTCTGTCTAGTTCCACTGTATTAATGATAGCATGAACGTCGTTAAAGACAGCAAGCGATAAATGGTTGGGTAGCATCATGTAGTCTCATGTTTCTTGATCACAACACGACAGGATTTTAAAAGTCAAAATCACAAAATCTGACACAGTGACTGTCGTAACCTCCAAAAAAACTGTGATACATTTTGTGGGCTGCGCCGTTTCGCGCATATGATCCGCTCTGTGCCTTAGAACCCAGATTCTACATCAAAACACAGACTCCTGTGTCAGCAGCACCAAGCGCATATGTCATCGTACTGTTGTGAATGGACAAAATTGTTGAATAAAATTATTTTTGTTTTCTTTGTGCACAAAAAGTATTCTTGTAGCTTTATAACCACTGAACCACTCTTTTGTTTTAATGATGTCCTTACTACCTTTCTGGGCTTTGAACATGGTAGTCGCATTGCTGTCTATGTAGGGTCAGAAAGCAATCACATTTCATCAAATCTTAATTTGAGTTCCAAAGATGAACGAAGGTCTTACAGGTTTGGAACCAGTGTTAATTTTGACAGCAAATTTTAATTTACTTTTAGTCATAATCTTTTGACTAAAATGCCATTTAGTTTTGGTCATATTTTAGTCATCTGAATTGTTTTTAGTTTTAGTCTAGTTTTAGTCAACTAAATATCATAAGATTTTAGTCAACTAAATCTACAGTAAATTTAGTCGGCTAAAATGTAATGGGTTTAGTTACAGTGCAATGCATTTATTAAGCATTTCTCTAAAATTTCCAAACTCATATAGATTTGATATTATGGTTTAATTATGATAAACGCAATTTAACTACACAACATGCCTTAATATTAAAATTCAATAAAACTACTTTTCATAAAGAACATGGTCTTCTTTTCAATGAAATACCAATGGTTAAATAGGCTAATTATGCATTCTTTATAGTAACTTGTTTACCATATTCTTCGTTCTTTCAAACAGACAGACAAAGAGCAGTGTGGTTTTCTGTCTTTCTTTTGTTGCTTGATTAACATCAGTGACTCGGACAACAGTAACTAAATGGGGCTGCTATCCCTTTAAAACCGAATAAAGGAATGCAATGGATGCAATGTACGTGAATACGCATCAAAACGGACAATTCGAGATCATTTTGTGTGTATTTCTCAATTCATGCAACGCAGAAGAGTGAGACGTGCTTTCTGTGTGTATGCTTCGGTGTATGCGCTCAGAAAACAAGACCGAATTGAGTTCTCTCTTGTATCGTCAAATTTATCCATATGTCTGCACTTCTCGTACTCCCACATATTGACATTTTTAACGTTTTATAAGATGTGCAGCAAGTGTATTTTTTCCGCATCTAACCTCCTACTAGCAACAGATTTTTTGAATGAATCTCTTTCCATATCGTCCCTCCCTAACTTCTTCGTCTCGTTTTTATTCATTGACGAAAATGCCAGTAGATTTGTGTAATAGTTTTTGTCATTCAGAATAATTTTAGTTCGTTATCGTTTCGTTTTCTGTGAAAAAAAAAAAAAAATGTCATTGACGAAAATTATTCGTCAACGAAATTAACACTGTTTGGAACAACATCAGGGTGAGTAATTAATAGCAGAATTTTAATTTTTAGATGAACTGTTTCTCTAAATGTTGTTGTCACTCCTGAAACTTCACAGCCTGTACATGGCAGATATAACAACTCTTAGAGTGTTTAATTGAACTGGCTTTGAGATCTCTTTACAAACAGCCTGCAAGTCATTCTCTGCAGTGTGCAAACACCTATAGGGTCATTTTGAAACACAGCTCTGCACCTGTTGCCCTCTACATACGACACGGCCCAAAATCTCAACCCTGTACCAAAGGGGTCAAAAGTCCAGACAATGTAGTGCTCAATAAGAAAGAAAAGCCACTAAGCCGAGTGCAAATTTACACAAAGCACATCTTCTTCACCACTTTCCGCTCGGATAAGCAGCAAGGTACGGCATTCTATTGAATTCCCTCTTTAAATAGACTTAATCCTCGGCGCTGGCAGAGGTTCACAGAGCTCTCCTCCACTTTTAATTAGACGTACAGTGGCTGGTGATGGTAGCTGTGCTGGAGGAACCCAGTGTCCACATTCCTGAAGGAATATAATTAATCAGAATAGAGGAAGGCCTTTTGTACTACAGCATGGTCGAGTGTGGCCTCTGCCCACGCTGTGGCAGAAAACACTGCTATCGATAGAAATCGTTCTCTTACGTTCCTCCCTGCAGGGAATACTAATGGTCTCTGTCATTGCATAGATTCTTACTTTATTACTTAGAGGGTTGTTATAATGTTTTTTTTTTTTTCCCCCTCTCTCTCTCTCTCTCTCTCTCTAAAAGCCTCAGTTAGATGACTCTGAGTCATCAAACAAATCAAGCAGAAATACTACAGCAACCTGAAATGCAGTTAGATGTGTGATGAGTCACCACCGAGAAAGGAGAGTGTTGTCATCTAACAGTCATGAGTGATAATTACTGTATGCTTTGAAATCATAAATCGATTTTGGGGGTATCATTTTAAAATGAAGTTAAATAACTATAATAAATTAAGTATATATTTTTATCTAATGGCACTAGCTTCTTGGCAATTCATTAACAAATACAGTGTGTATTTCTTTGTTTTTCCCTTTTTCTTTTCAATAATATATTAAGTTATCAGTAATACACTGCCTTTCAAAAGGTTAGAATCAGTAAAAAAAAAAAAAGTATTTGCTGCTCATTAAGGGTATGTTTATTTGATTAAAAATACAAATAAAAAAAAAACTGTAATATTGTGAAATATTATTTTCTATTTTAATATACTTTAAATATTTATAAAATATAAATATTATATATATATATATATATATATATATATATATATATATATATTGGAACCTATGACACTTTTTTTAGGATCTGTTGATGAATAAAATGTCCAAAAGATCAGAATTTATTTTAAATATATATATTTTCTAGCAATATACACTACCATTCAAAGTTTGGGGTCAGTACCTTTTTTTTTTTTATAATTTCTTTCTTTATTTGAAGGAAATTAATACTTTTATTCTGTCTTAAACTGATTTTAAAAAGTGATATTAAATACTTATATTATAGAAAAGACTTTTATGTTTAACAAATGCTGCTCTTTTTACCCTTTACAGAATATATATGATTAAAGAAATGGAAAAAACAAAGAAATACACAAAACATTATATTTTTATGGTAGAAGCAAGTGCCACACCTGGGGTCAAAATGCTAGTTCAACATAATGTGTGTGTGTGTGTGTGTGTGTGTGTGTGTGTGTGTGTGTGTGTGTATATATATATATATATATATATATATAGTCTAATAAACCTAATATATATTAAAGTTAAAAGTTAGTCTTTTCACACTGATGACAACTGAGGGACTCATATGCAACTATTACAGAAGGTTCAAACGCTCATTGATGCTTTAGAAGGAAAAACGATGCATTAAGATCCAGGGGGTGAAAACTTTTGAACAAAATGAAGATGTGTACATTTTTCTTATTTTGCCACATATCCTTTTTTTTTTCATATAGTACTGCCTTTCAGAAGCTACATAAGATACTTACATATTTCCCAGAAGACAAAATCAGTTAAATTTACCCTGATCTTCAAATTCAAAAAGTTTTCACCCCCAGCTCTTAATGCATTGTGCTTCCTTCTGAAGCATCAGTGAGCATTTGAACCTTCTGAAATAGTTTCATATGAGTCGCCCAGTTGTCCTCAGTGTGAAAAGATGGATCTCAAAATCATACAGTCATTGCTGGAAAGGGTTCAAATACACAAAAATGCTGAAAAACCAAAGAATTTGTGGGACCTGAAGGACTTTTCTGAAGAACAGCAGGCAGTTTAACTGTTGGACAAACAAGGAACTCATGAACAACTATCACTCAACAAAAAAACACAGCTGTGAATCATTCAGGTAACAACAAAGTATTAAGAATCAAGCGTATGTAAACTTTAAAATTGACCATTTTTTATAAATTCAACTATTTTTTTCTCGTGTGGACTATATGTAAATATCTTTTATGTAAATATCCTATTCAGGTCTGTACTAAATTAAAAAATAACATGCATTTTGTATGATCCCTCTTATTTTGGTAAAATAATTAACATTTTGCCGATTCTTCAAAGTTCAACTATATATATATATATATATATATATATATATATATGTACACACACACACACACACACACACACACACAAAGAAATACAAAAAAACTTTTGTTAATAAACTAATATCTTGTCATGTTAGAAGCAAGTGCCACACCTGAAAATGAAAAATGGCAATTCACCATAATATATATATATATATAGCTTGCTACCTATTAGATGTCTAATAAACCTGACAATATTGGTGAATTTATTTTATTCCTCCTGGATAAAAGCGTCTCCTACATACATAAATGTAATGTAAATGTACAACAACAAATGAACAAAGATGAGGACATGAAAACATACTGCATTGTAGGACTGACCTGGATACTTTCCTCAATGAATACTGCAATACACAGCTGTGCCCTGCACTCTATTTCTGGCAGGGCCACAGTGTAAGTGTGTTTACTGTATTGTTCTTAGATCTTGTTATACAAGCTGCAGCACTCCAGAATACCCAATGACGTCATGCCAATTAGACGCTCCTCTGAGCTCGCACAGACCCCCGGTGGTCGGACTGAGCTACTGCATGTATCAGGTGTCTTGCCTTAAACTAAGTTTCTACCTAATTGCAGGAGTACGTGAGCTGTGAACATAATTTCCCGTCTCTTGTAGGCAAGCTCTAAATCAATCATTTAATATAACCACACTTAATTTATTACAGAGACGTTCTGTGACAGACACGCTAGGCTATTATTTATGTGCGCGGGGTGCAGAAATCAGCTGCTGTGCACCTGTGTCCCCAAATCATGGGGTCTCGAACAAAATACAAAAAATGCAAATTAGCCTTTTGTTTACCCAAAGATGAGTTAATTTGGCGAGACACTCATTACATGTCTTTCTGGCCAGTGTGGGTTTTGGAGCGAGTCGGAGCCAGGACAGCTCGTTGAGCCAAGAGCCTGTCGAATAACGACCCTCCACCATTGCAGGCTTTCAAACAGAGTCAAGGCCGCAGCAGGAGGAGCATAAAAGACCTGCAGGCTCCAAGCAAATTTACTGACATCTGAGCTGGAGCCTTTTAGTTCTAAGACGCACAATCCTGAATCTCATTCTAATTGCATTTGATGTACTGCAGGATGTAATGTGTGGTTATTGTCTCCAAATCCGCCTGCTTATATTATTTTACCTCATAATAATCACAATAGAGGGCAATCATAGGAGAATGCACCATATTTTCTGTTTATAATAACCCTCATGAGCTCTTCAAACATTTAAGGAACCATACTAAGCATTAAAAGACTATGTTAATAATGTATGACGACTACCAATCTGGAAAACTGGTTTTATAAAAACAAGTTCAACTGATGAAATGATGAATTAAAATTCTGTCATCATTTACTTACCTTTATTATTTTATTATTTATGATATTTTGAAGAATGTTGATAACCAAACAGTCTGGGTTCCCATTGACTTTCAGTATATTTTTTGGCCAATGGGAACCAAAATTGTTTAGCTACCAACATTCATCAAAATATCTTCTGTTGTCTTCCCAAATATGAAAGAATATCATACAGGCTTGGAACGACAACCAAAAATGTGTAATTTATTAAGAAATATTACACATTTTTATCTTTCTCTCATCAAAAACGTAATTTTGGAACTACAAAAACTACAGTTTATATTCTATATCTTCAGTGTCATATACTTCAGAAATCTTTCTAATATGCTGATTTATTATCAATGTTGTAACTAGTTGTGCTGCTTAATATTTTTTTGGAACCTGTGATACTTTTTTCAAGATTCTTTGCTATAAAGGACAGCTTTTATTTAAAATAGAAATCTTTTGTGTATACAAAACAGTTTAGCTACCAACATTCATCAAAATATCTTCTTTTGTCTTCCAAAGAAAGAAAATCATACAGGCTTGGGACGACATGAGGTTGGGTCATTGGGGGTGAACTATCCATTTAACTAGTTTTAATAATGTCTCAGTTGAGTTATAGAAACATGATAACACAAAGAAAAAAGAACATATATATCATTCAAAAGGAAAAAGTGAAATGCCAAAGAAAACATGCTAATCGGCAGTAAAATCGACTCCGTGCCTCTGGCCTGCAGGTGCACGCATGGCATGTTTTCAAAGAACAAAGAGCCCATGTGCGCCCACGACCCTCTGTTTCTAATGACACATGTGTAATCTGATCGCGTCACGTAATCCTGAACACATACAAACTGCAGCTCCCCTCACTGCACTGTAAAGACATGGCAGCGCACACAAAGCCCAGTATCTCACACCAAAGAAAGAAGCTACTGTGACTGTGAGAAGACACCGAGATGGGAGAGGAAATCCAATGTAATAATGTATCATCTGTGAATAGACTGCAGTGGTCATTTTCCCTTCATATTTTGCCAGTGGAGCATTTGATATAGTTGAACTAGAGCTGAATCTGCTTGCATTATGCAGGCATGCTTTGAAACGCTTTCACTTTTAAGATTAAAGTAGTTTTGTGGCATGTTAAACAAATGTAACATAATAAATATGCTTAGTTTTGAAATCATTTTTCATAAAAAAAAAAAATATATGAAACTCTTTGTCAATTTCAATGTGGCACAACAAGTATGCAGGAAGCCATTTTGCTGTCATGTGACAAGATAACCACAAAACAGAGAAGACCCCTTTAGGGGTAAGAGTATTTTAATGTTTCTCACTGAATCAAAACATGCATGCAGATATTACTTTTATAAGTATGAAGAACTTGTAAGTTAAAATTCCGAAAGCAATGTGTTTTGGTTTTAATTAAATAAATCATCTTGAAAGTGCCACTGACCCCTAAAATTAGGAAGGAAAAGAAAATATGTGATATAAATAAAGCGTAGTCTCGCACTAACGAGCACGTCTTGGTGTGTTTTGCCATCACAAAGCAGTGCCTGGTGTCATTCCACTGCAGTGAACAGTCGCTGGTCGTGCAGGAAGAAAACACGCTGTGGATCTGCTGCTCAGAAACTTGGTTTGAAAAAGAGCCCCGCCCTCCTCCTGCCTCTCTTCTGGAGCCTTATAACCAGATGCCTGTTCTTCAGACGCACATACCCAAGAAACGCACTGGACTTGAGCACAGTTACGACCCCGGAGAGCAGGCAGAAAGCAACCTGACGGAATATACGCGGTCCGCGTTTGTTTGTTTTCCTCCGAGAGCAGCATCTTGGTTGAGCGAAGAAGACATGGATTTTTTGAACCACAACTACTTGAGCGCGCGCACCCCCTACGATTACACCTTCAATTTTTGGAATGACTATCTCGGCCTCTCCACGCTGGTCACCAAGAACAACAAGCACAGCGTCCCGCAGAGCCCCAACTCCATCACGGAGTCCCTGAAAGCCACTCTGGGCTTGGACGACAGCCCTCCGTGTCCGTGCGTAATCGCGGCCGGTGGCGGCGGCGACGGCGACAGCGGAGGACACCTGGACTCCTGCTGCTGCCCCCCGCCCGCCTCCATCTCCATCCTGGACCTGAAAGAGCGCTTCTCCATCCTGAGCCCCTTCCAGAACCAGAACCAGGGCACGGGAGGGCTGCTGTCCTCCTCCCAGGAGCGGGAGATGGGCATCGGAGGGAGCTTCGCAGGATTTGACCTGTTCGGCGTGGAGAGGAAGATGAGGAAACCGGCGGCGCGCAATAAGCAGGAACCCAAGATCTGCGTCTTCTGTCGGAATAACGGCGCGCCAGAGGAGGTGTACGGCTCGCACGTCCTGAAAACCCCGGACGGGAGGGTGGTGTGCCCGATCCTGCGGGCGTACACATGCCCCCTGTGCAGTGCCAACGGGGACAACGCGCATACCATAAAATACTGCCCTCTCTCCAAAGACCAGCCTGCCCAGAGAGTGCTAAAGGGAGGCAGAGCTGTGGGTGGTAAGCGAGTGAAAATCTTCTAAAAAGACTCCTATAGACTTACACGTATTGCACTGAACATTTTCTTTCAGATGACTGTTCTGATTGACTGGCTTTCCGAGTCTTAACTACTAGGCAAACAAATAAGATGATATCAATGTTTTGTTAAACGGAAGAAGAAAAAAAAAAATCTCTTATATTTTTATAGATACTTTATTTCCATAGTTTATTGCATACTTTATTCATAAAAAGCTATTTTTTTCCTTTTCACGCATAGGTTTTTAGATGTTTATTCACGACTCATAGTCACATTTTGTGTGAAATAAGATGTTATTTTTCTTTACAACGGGAAACGTGAATGTTGGCACCAGAGGAGTTGCTCTTCTGTTCAACTCAAGTATTTTCTTTACTGTAAGCTAAGCTTGCACCTCGTTTTTGTCTTTAAACCAAAGTTTATTTTGCCATTAAGCGATTTTAAAGAATGTTCCACATGTCTTCATTTATGAACTTTAGTCCCATTCCGCTCTCTCCTGAAAGTCCACTCCGCAATTTCCTGACATTTGCCAGCACGGACGCGCAGAGCAACACAATAGAGGCTCTGTTGCGCGTTCATGTTGTCAGCATAACTTCATAATCGGCCAAATTATTTCCAACCCCACTGACAGAGCTGGGCATTTTGCATTGCAGAGTCCTTGTTACATTACTCATATTAAGTGAATTTCCAGCAGTGTCGCTCGTTAGCGTGTAACACGAACGCTGTAATGTAAAGTGTGCCCGCAGGCTATTCTTCTGTATGAGGTGCCCTTTCAATGTTTACACCCCTAGTAAGGGGAACACACACTGGAGGAAAAAAAATATATATAAAAATAAATATATCCTATGGGTGCCTCTCTTCAGCTCCATGCAAAGTTCACCTTTCTCCAAAACATCCTGGGTGAGCAAAGGGGAAAGGGAGAGGTTTATGACAAACAAACAAAGGGTCCACGGTGGAATATAGCACGTATGAATGTTCTTAATAAAAAAGCTTTTTGTAAAAACAATGTATTTGCCCCTTTTTGCATTATGTACAAGAATAAACCCCAAAAAACAAGAACAAAAAAAAAAAAAAAAAAAAAAGGATGCAAACATATTGTGAATGTACAATTTGACACTTGCAGGACTGCACATTTCTGACAGTTATGTTTACCAAAGGAATTCAATTTTAATGAAGTAAGGAGCATAGATTTGCTGTATTGTAAATACTTACCGAAAAAATGGAAAAGAATTAAGTGATGTCTATTCAGTATTTTACCGTTTAAAAGTGACTTCAGAGGGAACTACCTCACCAAGATTTTGTACTTACATGTAAAATGTCAACAGCAGTTTATTAATATAGTGTACCATTTATAACAAGGGTTTATAATAGTATTTTTGATCTTTGTATAACATAATTGTATTTTTTTCCCAGTGCATTCTACCGACGAAAGTGAAATCCCAATAAGCTCTAAGCATTGTTTGCTAATAGGTGACAGCTGTACATAATATTAATAATGATGATGATGATATCATGCATTTTAAGTTGTTGTTCAATGTGACGTTCTTGGCTCGTGAGAGAGAGACTAAGAATCAAATGTTGAAGACATCAGCCAATTTGCCACTTTTAACTGAGGTTTGTAATTAAATTAAAAGAGTAAAAAAAGAAACACTGTTGAATTTTCTTATTTATATTTTGTCACAATTTCCCTGTATGCTGCTGTGCAGAAATTCAAGAGATGAATTCACTAGATAAATAAACGGCTTATGAAACGGTTCAACTGGTGCTTCGTCTTGTCGTCCCTGCCGATTGTGTTTAGCAGGCCCACGTGAGCCTGTGTCATTGTCACAATCAGGGTCTTTGTGAATCCCACCTCATTCCCATCACCACTCAAGGCCTCTCTTCACCTACACAGGCTTTTCCTCTCTCAATGTTACAAAAACGGAAACAAGGACAAGGAAAACAAAGGAGAAGCTTCTCTGATCATTGTAAAAAAAAAAAAAAAAAAAACATCAAATGAGAACTGGAGTTTTAAAGCATCTATGCTAGTGTATACCCACAGAATATACTATAAGACTTTTCAAATTTGAACTAAAGCACTAGTCATCAAAAACTTGCAGATTTTGTAAACGATTACTGGAAAACTGGAAATCATACACTAAACAAATGTGGATCACAGATTACCAGACTTTCAAGTTGTTCCAAAACATAATGCATGACAAATGAAGACAATATGTTGTATAAAATCGCCTCAGAAGGCATGTTTGATGTCCTCCGAAAGCCCATCAGCTTTCCTGAATCTGAAGTACAATTCACAGTTTTCTCTTCCACCAAAACAGGCCAAAAACACTGATGTCTAATCTGGCACTATTCAGATTTGTGTCCAAAGATGCAGTGTCAGTGTCAATATAAACAACAATATAAACTAGCAAATGATTTTTTTTTTTATCTGACTCACGTCACCCATGAGAGTGATGTCATCACACAACCCCTGATCCTCTCACAAAGGGGCGTCCATGAGAGGACAGAGGGCCTCTCTGTCAACAAGCCTGTCCACATCTTTCCTTCCATCCCTCTCTCTTTTTCCCCTTTCTCATCTCATTCAGATACACACAGCTGAGACACTTCATTAAAAATGGATAAATACAAAGTGCAAAAGGGATTTATATTACAGTTGCAGAGAAGCCTGGTGGGTATGGTATCACACACACACACACACACACACACACTCACGGACGTCTGGATAACAGCTTTTATTCCCCTGTTACTGCCGCCCATTTTCAATGCAGCAGGAGGATTTTCATAATTAAGTTAGTTCCGCCATTTATACCGAGAGTCTCATATGATTTTGAACCAGAACAATGGAAAAGGAAAGATGGTTTTTATTACAACAGGGCCTTGAACTTGTTCCTCTTTGATTTCACTTCTAGACATTTATGGATTAATGGAAGGTTTTGCACTGGTGTAATGTTTTTAATCTACTCCATGTGTGTTTTTTTGCGAGAGTTGAGACCACATACTGATCATCCTATCAAGTCAAAGTGGCATTTGAAGAACATTAAAATGATTACACTCTATTAAACATTGTCGATCTGGGAGTTTAAGTGGAATGATTGGAGAAGTCTAATTTCACCAGAAGATTAAGATATGTTGATTAAAATTTAAGAGGTCAAAAGAAAATGTGAAAATGAAATGTATGCATGGATAAACCATAGGTTATAGTGCGTTAACGCAGGCGATTTTTTTTTTCTTCAGCTTAACGTTTAAAGTTCCACATTATTTAACGCAATTAACACAGCTTTTGCCAACACATTCACAACTGCTAAAGAGCTGCGTTTATTTAGACACAGAACATCTTTACGAGCACATCAAACGGAAGACTTTTCAGACGCGGTTTCAACTTCACCTCAGCGGCGGACGCGAGTCAAACGAGGAGCTTCAGTAGAACAGTAGTGAGCTGCGGTCAGATGAGATGTTGTCAGGCCATATGTCAGTAAAAACGAATCTTTCTGTACTGTCAGCCGGTATACTGTGCTCGTAACGCGTCCTCTTCAAGCGCGCGCACAAATATGCCGGCGCGCGCTATATGGTAGGCTATATTAAAGCGCTATCATAGGCCTATTTAAACCCAAATGAAACTACGAGAATGCTGAGTCGTAGTTATGTCGTCATTGAAGTCAAGAAGTTACAAAAAAGGCTATTAAAGCTTCCTAAAAACGGTTAATGTAAGTATTTATTATTTATGAGTCACGTTTAAAGCAGTTTCAGATCTGCATCAAGTTCAGCAGCGGCAGGTTTTTAAAGTAACAGCAGCCTAAATATCCTAATAACCAGCTGATGAATGACTATATTCAATGGTTAAATATTAGGAAAAAATTAATACTTGCATTCAGTCATAAAAAATGGCATTAAACAAATATATAAAAAAAAAAAAAATATATATATATATATATATATATATATATATACTTGTTGTTTCTACATTAATTTGAAGATGTAATGTGAAATTATTGCAATATAAAAGTATAATTAAAAACTTTAATGTTAGATGGGACTAATCGTAAAATGTGCAATTAATTAGTACTTTTTTATCGATTGACAGCACTAATAGGTTATAAAAAGAAAAAACAAAATCACATTGACACCAGCTGGTTAACTGTAGTTGCAAAAACGGTTCAATTTATTCTGAGAAAAGCTTCAGAAATATTTGTCTTGTTATCTAATGCAAAGACATTTATGCATTTTTAATTGCGGCTCCACATAAAAAGTCTCCAAATGCCTCTTGGAGCCATTGCAACTCTCACATTCAGTATTTCAGAAGCACATAGTCTAACAGATGGGACAGTATCTATCACAGCAGTGTGAAGACAGGACCCTCAACCCATAGTACAGTAAAAAGGAAGTGATGTGACCCCATTCGCAAGGAACAACTTTGAAAAAGTGAGGTGTGTTTCATACAAAACCAGCTTTGACAGGACCTCCTAACCTGGTGGAAGTGCAAGCAGTTGTACATGGTAATCAGGGGTGCGACCTCCGTGCTAACCGGGTCTGTCTGCATGGCATCCGGCCCTGCTTGAGCGTCCCGGGCTCTCTTAGACTTGGCTGCGGGCCAGCCAGATGCACTCTGCCCTCATCCTGCACTGCTGTCTACCGTCAAACGGAAACTTCCAGGGCTTTTGAACAGAATGGAAACATATGCCGCTTCTGAGGCCTACAGCGGCTGCATACATGTGGCTGAATGTTTTGGATCAGGTTCGAGAGCTCGCTCCAAGAATTTGTTGGGTGGATGAGCTTGGTTTTAAAGCTTGGTTCGAGCCAGTTTCTAGGGCAGAGGGGTTAACTAGACTTCCTCTGCTTTTCTCTGAGATTAAAGCACAGAGCTGTCATAACCTATTTCAGCAGTCACTGAGCTGACGTGTTTTGCTATACGGTATAACACAATAACAGGAATTCTTCTTCAGGAGGAAAGGTCTCTGTGGTCTTTAAGTCAGAACGCTTTAACTTGAACTCTTAAGTAACGAAAATGAGTTTTCCTCTCAGTGGCCACCAAATGATTTCCCATGAGTCTTCGTTTCACTCTGCGGTCGCAAATACACAACAAATGAGGTGACCCGTGATCCACAGAGCCAAAACTTCTACAAGCTTCTACAACTTTCAAAATCGTTCTGTGTTGTTCATCCAGAAAGTTGTCAACACACAGCAGTGGCACTGTGATTACTTCTGGAAGGTAATGTAAGTAACTAGTCAAGCAGATTTAGCTTGTACCTGTGATTTACATTCACTTTTGTGTGTTGCATGGATGTAGAGTGAAATGGATCATGTGACTCTGACTCTTGTGGTCACTTCACCTCTAATTCGGAGGCCTGCCTGCCGGCTGATGGGGTGAAAGCATAGAAGGAAAGAAGAAAAATCAGTAAAATGAAGAAATGAGAGTAAAATAGTAAACTGAATGTTTTAAGATAATTTTTTTGAAAGAATTATTTTATGCTCACTAAAAAATACAGTAAAATGAAAAATAAAGTGCATATATTTTTTCCTGTTTTAAAAGGGAGATACACTCTAAAAAATGGTGTTTTTTGTTGTTGTTTATTTTGTTTTGTTTTTTTGCTGGGTTCAGCCTGTTGGGTCATTTTATTGAGTTGTTTTCGATATTTTTAGTTATTTTTAGAGTTTTTTTTTTTAACCCAAATTTTTGTAAAATGTTTTTTTTTTTTTTTTTCTGTAACTAAGCTGCTGGGTCTTTTTTTAATGCTGGGTAACGCTTTTTACCCAACCGCTGGGTTGAGCCCGTCTCTGACGAAACAACCCAGCTGTTGAGTTTTGTGTCCTCTACAGGAGAGAGTGGCTCTCAGCGCTGCTGTGCACTTCTTTAGCGAAATAAAGGTTAATTTATAAAGTCTTTACTGTTTATTATATTATTTTACTCAACACAACACAACAGGATGAGATGAACGTGTGAAACACGAGGTGGCAGTCTGAGGTTCGCAGTTCTCTCAATGAACAGCAGCCCATCACCTCAGATTTCGCCGACCCACCGGCACAAGAATTACTGAAAAGTGATTACACAGAATGGTTGAATACACTTAAATTAAAATGCTACTTTAAAATGTTGCATTTTTTGAATTTCTAAAATAATTGTTAAACGAGTTTAAAGGTGTGTAATATTGTAAACTATGCTGTATTCACCCAAATAAATCCAATTTGTCTTATATTTGTGTCCATGGGTTTTCTTGCTTAATAATAAATGTTTATCTTTTGATTATTGCTGTTGCCTCTATAATTCTGTTTCTGATTTTTAATTTCCATCCCATTTTAAGTCAGCAATATAGTATTTTTTAAACAATAATTGACTTAAATAAAACATTTAAACCATCCAGCTGGGTCAAAATAACCCAGCATGTGTTCTGTCCAATATTTACCCAGCGCTGGGTTGCCAAATAACCCAAGTTGGGTTGTTTTTAACCAAGTGTTTGTTTAGAGTGTAGGATACCAATTTTAACTTTTACATGGTGTTTGCATATAAATATGTCTTAGCAGTGTGTGGACACAACCACCCTACAATGATAAAAATCCACTAACTCCTTTTTTAATCCCTAAAAAACCTAAAGAGTCTCAATTATCAAGCTGTTTTGATTTTCTGAGCAATATGATGTCATACTGCTCAGGCCCCGCCTATGACTGCTGATGGCCTGTCCCGTATTTGCATATTTCAGCCCTCAGGCATTTGTATGCTGTCTGCCATTTTCTCCTCGCTCGAGCAGCTGTGGCGACAATAAGGTCTTGTAAACAATGCAGGTGTTTTGTAGTTGGTTGTAAAAGTGAACATAAGAGTCTTCGTTTTCTCCCGACATCAGAGCCACTGAGGATGCAGTGGATTATTATTCTTTTTGATGGTAACGTGCCACCAAATATACAAAAAAAAAAAAATCAAGAAAGGGACGGAGTGAGCAGTAGCTCATTAGCATTTAAAGAGACATTCTAGACAAGGTAAAAAGGGGGTTGTTTTAAATAACCATTGAGGAATTTCAACCAACAGACATTTCATGAAGACCCTTTTCATACCAAATTCAGGAAATGGGCATCGGATGTCCTATTAAATATATTTAAAATGATTTTTTTTTTTTTTTTTTTTTTTTTTTTTTTTTTTGCTCTGATGGCAAAGCTAAATTTTCAGCAACCATTTCTCCAGGCTTCAGTGACATGGTTTTTCTCATTATTATCAGAACAGTGTGTATTTGAAACGTGTTTGAAATGAAACAGATTTGAAATATGTGTAGTGTATACAGTAGCTACTAGTCAAAATACTATTTTTGAATGCATTCTGATTAATAAAGATGAAAAAAGTCACTGGTAACTTATCTAGAGTAACTAGTCTAATCTGACAGAAAGACTGTGAACTGTTGTACTGCACTGGACCTGCAGGGGGCGTCCTGCAGCTATTAGAATTACCACATTGGCGAGTAAAAATCCTTTAGAAACATCTTTTGGAATTGTAGGGATATATAATTTATAATTCATAACTTAACTTAGTCAATAAAGAGGAATCAATGGAATAGACTGGATGGATTTGGAGATCAGAAGCTTATGCCTGTGTGTATACCATAGTAAACTCTTCATGTAGCTCTGCTTTTGATTCCAATCAGCTGTGGCCTGCCGTGAGATCAGAGGAATCAGTGGTAAATACATATTTCTGCTTTGATGTTTGGCTACAAAGAGGCCCGACTCGAACACGTTGTTCCAGAGCAATCAGATGCTTTCCAGGTTCATTATCAAACAGAAAGCCTAAATATCACACTACCGCCCATCAGACACACTAATGACGCTTGGCAGAGCAAGAACGACTGTGTCTCTGGTTTCTATATACTGTTTGATTTGTGTCCCTCCTTCAAATCCTAGATTTATCATCCAGCAAGCAAACATCATAAATCTGATCACTAGAAAAGTACTAAATTCACTTCTCAGACAAGTCACTGGATTCAAGTTCATGTCACAAACAGACAAGTTATGAGCCTGTAAAAGTTAACCCTTAGTACTGTAGGAAGAATAGTTACAGTGCTTAGAAATTGTACTCGTCACTATTTACAGTTCAAGTCGAAAGTTTACATACATCTTGCAGAATCTGCAAAATGTTAATTACTTTACCAAAAATAAGAGGGATCATTCAAAATGCATGTTATTTTTTTATGTAGTACTGACCTGAATGAGACATTTCACAAAAACGTTTACATATAGTCAACACGAGAAAATAATAGTTGAATTGATAAAAATTACAATTCTCAAAAGTTTACATACACTTGATTCTTAATACTCTGCTGTTATAGGGATAATTGTTCATGGGATAGTTATGTTGTAGGGATAGTTGTCCAAGAGTCCCTGGTTTGTCCTGAACAGTTAAATTCCCACAAATTCTTTCGGTTTTCAGCATTTTTGTGTATTGTGTATATAGGTGTGTAGATGACATATGCAACTATTACAGAAGGTTCAAACGCTCACTGATGCTTCAGAAGGAAAAAGGTGCATTAAGACCCAGGGGTGTAAACTTTTAAATAGAATGATGAAGACTAAATATAATATAATCTTTTTTTTTTTTTTTTTTTTTTTTTTTTGTTAGTACTGCCCTTCAGAAGCTACAGAAGATACTTAGATGTTTCCCACAAGACAAAAATTTAAATTTACCCTAATCTTCAAATTTAAGTTTTCAACGTTTTTTGAACATTGTAATTTGTATCAATTCAACCATTATTTTCTCTTGTGGACTATATGTAAATGTCATTTATGTGAAATATCTTATTCAGTTTAGTACTAAATAAAAAAATAACATGTATTTTATATGATCCCTCTTATTCTGGTATAATAATTAACATTTTGCAGATTCTGCATGGTGTATGTAAACTTATGACCTCAACTGTATTTACAATATAACTAATTACAGTCTGTGTAAAATAATATCAAACTTTACAGCTTTGTTAACAATAAAAAATAACCTAAAAGGAACAAAAATACTTTACAGTCAAATAATACAAAGTTTTAAGAGTATTGTAATGTAATTTACTGTAACAGCAAAAAAAAAAAAAGGCCATTTTTGTGGTAATCAAAATTGTATTGAGCCTTGTAACCAGTATTTGTTAACTTGTACTGAATCCAAAATATTCCTTTAAATAGAAGTTGAGGTTCTTTTACTGGACTATATTACTTTTGGTCACTGGGTTCTGGAATGTTCCCACTGAGCGAATGAGAGCTGCGATCCCATGTGGTTGTGGTTTGGGCTCCGGGTTGATCGCTGAGGATGGAGGAAATTACTGCAGCTTCCTGCAATATGGTGCCACCAGGTACACACACACACACACACACACATACACACATGGTAATAAATATAGTTTATGCGTAAGTTAAACGAAGTCTTCAAGAGCACACAAACCACACACACACATTCGGCATAACTGTACAGAACTGCCTTGAAAACACACGCAAACAGAAGCACACAGTGCGGAAACACACACTTCCCACATAATTGTACCCTGTGCAGGCTGCAAGAGAACAACACATGCACTGATATACATGAAAAAATGTCATACTGTGCCTTCAGTGAAACACACATACTTTTTTGGATTTGTAAAGGTATGGTAATTGGTTTTATATTGTTCTGCTTTGGTACTGTTCTTTGTGAGTCTGGGTAACATAATTTGTATGAATAAATTTGCATTAATGTTCTTAGGGGACACTTTCTTACCAAAGTAGCTTACAATAAAACACGCAAATCATGTTAACTACCTAATTCCACAACAGAAAGCTGAGGATACAGAAAGCTTAATAAGACAGGCCTTAAATGGCAATGAGAAGTCTATTACAACCTCAAATTCCTAACGTGAAAATGATGATCATACATACAGTTTTTCACTATATACAAATAAGCTAATTAAGCCAGAATGCTGTTGTTTATGAAGTGCATGGACAGAATCCCATCCATACATTTACCAATAGATTCACACGGTTTGACACGTTATCAGTCATGCAGTTTACTTGGGGGTTTTCGGAGAACCTGCACATTGGATTCACATTGGACACAAAGATGGAGCTCTCCTGCCATCTAGTGTTACGTTTGAGGTAAGAAAAAAAGTTTTTTTTTTTTTTTTTTTCCCCCACAAAAACTTACGAAATCCAAACCAGCTCCAGCCTTGCTAAATCTAAATAAAAGACATCTGGAAAAATAATAATAATAATAATAATAAAAATTATATATATATTGGTGTATGGTTTGTTATATATATAATTATATATATATTGGTGTATGGTTTGTTAGGATATGACATTATTTGACCGATATACAACTTTTTGAATATCTGGAATCTGAAGGGGGCCAATAAATAAATAAATAAATAAAATATATTGAGAATATCACTCTTTTACGGTTGTCCAAATTAAGTCCTTAGCAATCCATATTACTAATTTTTACAATTTATATATATATATACATATATATATATTTATATATATGTACCATTTACAAAATATCTTCATGGAACATGATCTTTACTTGTTATCCTAATAATTTTTGACATGAAAAATCGATAATTTTGACACATACAATGTATTGTAGGCCTAACAATATTGAGAAAATGTATAGGCCTAACTATATTCACTGTATTCAGTAGGCTACGTCAATAAAAGCTTGACTGCACATTACCTCATATAACAGTAGATGTCACTGTTGCGCAAGTCATAGAAAAGACTACTATATAAGACCGCCAGACGTTTTCCATTTGGATTAACAGTTCTACACTAATTTATGTGATTCATAATAGTTCAAGGATAACGTAAAGTTGTATTGCAAAATCAGGATTCATCTTAAGGAATTCAAGTCCGCAGAAATCATGGTACTAAAAACATCTTGGAAAGTGTCCTTGGCGTCTTGCACCTGTCGAGAGCCACAGGTAAAGCGCAGTACAGTCAATTTCATATTAATGGTAGGCCATACAGTATAAATTTTAGAGATGTGGCATAAGGTGAAACATACCATGTAGGCCTAGCTATTATAACATTCAAAGCGACATTCTTATGCCGATGGTTTACTGTGGTTTAGGCCTAGGCTACTCTATTTACAGCGATCAAACCGCCGAATATCATTCAGTTCCTCTCCCGATAACAAACTTCTGACAACACACCTCACAATTGGCGCGAAAAGGAGAATATGTGAAAAGTGACAGATAGTTAACATACATGTTGCGTTAATGTGTCTACAAACGAAACTAGAAATCGAGTCAGACGCAAATATTTTGGTTAAAGGCACTATTGGTAAAGTCATGAACTCGGTGTTGCGTCATTAAAACCGTCCAAACGCAGAAAACACTATGACAACAATTTACTGTATGTAATCTTAGGCCCATCATCCACCACACTAACAGAAGGTAAAGACATAATCATATATTTATTTTTGAAATATGTTTACATATGCTGATTGATTCTGTTGGTCAGTCATGGCATGTGCAGGTTACATTCCTGCATAACGTTAAAGTGTCTGACTTCAGGTGTCATTTGCTTCCAGCTATTTATAGCTGTACAAAACAGCTCATTTTGCTGATTGATATTGCAAACTGGTGTTTCATACCATATTATTTGAATGTATTATCTCAATTATGAACACACTGGTTTGTAGTGCAAACACGGTGTTTTAATGTTTACTGCACTTTGATATTCTTCTCACTTATTCCCCACAGCGGCTAACAAACTGGAAGTCTCGCACATTCACAGAAAACAGCTTACTTCCGTGTTGAAAAATAAGGTGGATATTGTGTGATTAACTGGCCATTTAGCTAGAAAATCTGTTTCTGGTTCTCTCAGCAGTCTTTATGAGGAAGATGGTCAAAAATGTCAATTTAAATCAACATTACATATTCCTGTGTTTATTTTTATGTCACAGGATTGTGTAGGTCATTAGCCTACATCCACTAGTCGAAAAATAATTTCTTCACTTAGGATCCCGAGCTCTTCCATAATTTTTCTTTACGATATTGACCAACTGGCTGTACTGTATGTAATTGTTGATTTAGTGTGCACTAATAGTGACCTAGCTGATAGATATTTAAATTCACTCCTAGGAGAATGTGGTGTCTAACTGTTTGTATGTATCCCCTAGTGAAAAATAAATGTACTAAAATGTATTTAAAATACATTTATTTCATGCTAAGCATATTACAAATACATTTACATATTATGTAAAATACCCATACAATTGTAGTTTTAGAGTACTAAACTGGTATATTTAAAGTCTGCTATATTGGAACAACTAATCTTGTACTTAATGCATTTTAATTGTGTGGTAGTAGCGCTGAGGTTCAACTAAAGATATTGTGTATATATTGTGCTAAAGTGGAACTATTGCAAGTATACTTTAGGTACACTTTAAATATTTTGCATTTAAAGACAGATGCTATTTAAAGATCACACAATCCTCATCAATAGTGACATTAAAACATATTTTAGGCTTAATATTTAAAAAAAAAAAAAAAGTGTGCATTGTGCACAAGTAGTACTCAAAATAAAGTTTAATTACATTTTTTTATTCTTCATTTATTTATTTTATTATATCAGTAAGTCTTAAGCAATATGTCAGTAATTTTTTTTTTTTATTAATTTTTTTTTTTAAAGGATTTAATCCACTTCAGATGTTGACTACTGTATACTTAGTATACAATAAATGCATTTTAAATATATTACTTTTTGACTAGGGTCCATTTATTTATTCATTTGAAACAGATTTGCTTTTTGATTACAATTAGTTGATGTATTTGGTATAAATTAATGTAAAACTTAAATAGTACTATGCTTTCCTAATTTAGTTCATTACAACGAATAAATACAGCACAACTGTTGAACACTGTGTCGTAATTTAATTTCACTGTATGACATCCATTTAAATGTGTAAATTAGATGCTTAATCAATTTGTGCTAGCATGAACTGAATTTAGGTAGTAGATATGTAGTTCCTAGTATGCCATTTCTTCAGGAAAAAAAAAATATATATATTAAAAAAAAAATATTAAAATAATATATATATATATTGTTTATTTTTTTATGTGTGTTTTTGTGATATATAGGGGGAGATTTGATCATGTTTAATGTTTTCTTATTTTGGGATTTGAAGAGATTTCTGCTAGGTCTGCAGATAGATAGATAGATAGATAGATAGATAGATATGTGGAAATTTAGCATCCACAAAAAAACACCTGATCTAATGCTATTCATTCAGGTGTAAAGATTTTGCATGTTTGTAAAGATTTATCATTGCATGTGCAAATATTCACTCAGTTCTCTTAAAATGGTTGTTTTTAGTGCATATGGATTTGTTCTGTATTGTGGAGAAATGGCAAAATATTGGATATTTCAGGTATCTTCTTGATGCGATTGTGCTGTGGGAATCTTTTATCTTCATTTTTTTTTTTTTTTCCTCACTAACACAGCCCAACAGAATTAATATAAAAGTGACATGTACTGGAAGCCCAAAGTCAGGCTTGGAATTCTCTCGTCACATTTTCACCGAGGAATCCCATAAGAGCAGTCATGCTTTTGTAGTGGGACCCTTATGAATGTAAACGCAATATGGTCACAGCCTGGCGCAGGGTGGGGTGGGTTTGTTTTCACATGCTTAATTCAGTTTGTCACCTTCATTCAGGGGGCTTTGAGTGCCCTAATTTGTGTTAATGAGGGGTAATAAAGTCATAGTCCCTTATATTAGTGCCAGGGGGGCAGGAGAAAGAGAGAAAGGCTGACTGACTGCTCCCCTTTCTCTTTTTCTCCCCACCTATCCATCGCTCCTTCCTTCCGTCAAAGCCAGAAAGCCTTGATCCGCTGTTCCGTCCTCCCGTGCGACTCGCCTCCATTGTTCCTCTAATTAGATCTCCTTTGTTGGGTTAGTGCCGACGCCATCTGCTCTGCTGTCACGAGCACGGTGGGTCTGGGGCAGGGGCATTGTGATGGTGCAGCCCATCTCCCCGCTCCCCACAACGGGCTACAAAAGAGCTGGCGTGTCCCCGGCGCACTCGCATAAGGGCCCTTTCACACTTGATGGAATTAGGAAGAGATTGATGTCCCTGTGCTCAGGGAAGACCATAAGAGATTTGTAGAGCTGCAAGCAGGACAAGCAAGGCACGTCGCACGTTTTTACTAAAAGACTATGCTGAGATCTCAGCTGGTTTGAGCAGAGAGTGTGTGAGGGGTTAAGGAAAGTTATTGTAAGCTGTTAGCTGGTCATGTTAAAGAAAACAACGGTTACATAGCACGTGTCAGCTGTTGCACTGGGTAGACTGACTTCAGGAAACCTTTTGAGCTGACTAAACATGTTGTCAGAGCTGTCAGAACTTGCCTGTGTAAACGTGAGGCCTGAAATCTCGTTTGAACATGAGGAACGTGTAGATGAAAAATATCAAACATGTTTGATATTCCCAAATGCTAAAAATTGGAGCCTGTGCCCATCATACACTACACAGAAATCTGTCAACTCAAATCTGCTGTGACTTTTGGAAACCAGGATCAACTAGTTCTGTAAATTGGGTTGTGTATTGTATTCCAGCCTTTAGCTTGGCATTAAAAACTCCTCTTTACTCAAAATGTTTATTAAACTTAAGTAAATATCTTTCACTTAATCTTAATTTTCATTTCAGACCTCAGGGCATTGTTTAGATCACAAGATTTGAGCAAGATCAACCTGGTTATGAAGGTCTGAGAATGTCGTGAGGAAGTTGTTCTGCCTTCTGTAGGTGGCAGTGTGGTCTCGTCCACATCCTCCGCTAACAGCTTACAGCTCTTGCAACAGGAATTGACCACAGGTACTGAAGGACAGTTCAATCATCTATCCGATGCATGAGAGGTATGCTTGAGAATGCAGGAGAGACAGAAACAGAAAACCAAAGAAACCGCTGTGAACCTGCAGGGTACATGTGATATAGCCGCGTCAGGTTTGATGTGTTTGCTAATGCATAAGAGCGTCGTAGCTTCTCTGTGTTTCTAGTCTGGAATACATGAAATGCTATTGAGAACAGGAGTCATCAAAAATGCAGTGAATCAGTTTTCATTTTAAAAGAGAGTGTGTTGTGTTTTTCAATGGACAACAAGGGCGATCCAACATAGTAGCACAATTCTACATATGTAAACTAAATTGGCTCAAAACCAGTCATAAGGGTCAATTTTTTTGACAAATTTTTTTTTTATTTATTTGAAAATCTGGATTCTGGGGGTGCAAAAAAAAAATCAAAATATTGAGAAAATCGCCTTTAAAGTTGTCCAAATTAAGTTCTTAGCAATGCATATTGCTAATCTTTTTACTAGTCTTAAGTAGTTTCTTTTATGTCAAAAATCATTAGGATATTATGTAAAGATCATTTTCCAAGGAGATATGTAGTAAATTTCCTACCGTAATTTTTATTTTATTGTATTATTAGGTTTTTTGCACCCAGATTCCTGATTTTCAAACAATTCAAATCTCGGCCAAATATTGTCTTATCCTAACAAACCATACATTAGTGGAAATATACTTAAATATATTTTAAGTTGGACTTCAGCGTTAATTCCACAAAAGTAAAGTGCATTAAGTACAAAAATAATTGTTCCAATTTAGCAGACTTTAAATATACTAGTTTAGCATACTAAAAGTTCAGTTGCAGGGTATTTTTATTAAGTACGCAGTAAGTAAATGTATTTGTATATTTAGCATGAAATAAATGTATTTTAAATACTTCTTTTTTTTTTTTGTATTTTCCTCAAAATATACAGTATGAGGTATTTCCATTTTTTTTTCTAGCATTTTATTATGTGCATTTGTATATTAATTAGACTTTTGAGCCATTTTTGGGTCATGACCCACTAGTTAAAACCATTGTGAGATGATGCATTTAATGCATTCTGTTTTTGCATCTGTCTGTTTTATAAATCACTATACTGGCCATCTGAAGATAAACGACCAAACGATGATGTAACATGATACATTTTAGAGTTATTTATCACAGTACTTGCAAGGCAATTTTCTGTACTAAACAGCGTACTATACTGTCAAACCAAAATGTATTCAGACACCTTCAACATTTCTCACATTATCACAGTTTATTCGCTATAGTTTAGAAAGTAGTAATAAAATATGACAATAAACTCAAGAGTTAAACTGTGTCAGAACAAATTCATCTTGATAACTTGAATAGAAAGGTATGTAAAAAAACATGTTCATGTCAAAGTGTCAAATCAAATTTTTGGTCCCAAATGTTTATCAATTTTACTGGTAGTCCTCTGTATGAAGATTTTTTGGGTATAATATGTCACTGTTTACTTTATTTTGCTATCCTCATTTATAAATTAACTATAGTGTCCTGCACCCCCTAGTAAAAAAGAAGTATCAAAAATTACATCTGGTGTTTGAATAAATTTTGGCTTGACTGTACATAAGAGAAAATAAATGTACAGAACTTTATGTAAATTATTCCTATGTTATATGATATACTATTATATTTTTTTATATCCACCTAATTTTTCTCATAAGAGCAGGCGTGGCCATTTGTAAATTTTATATGTATGGCTTCCGGTTTCATCCATACGGTTTCATTTTTAGCTGTACAAAACAGCTTGTTTTGCTGCTTGATATTGCAAATTGGTATTATTTTAATGTGTTATCTTACTGATGAACACACTGGTTTGTAGCGCAAACAGTTTTACCGTTTACTACACATTATTATTCTCGTTATTTCCCTATAGGGGCTAATGAACTGGACGTCTCACCCATAAATCTTAAATCTGCGTTGAAGAATAAGGCGGATAAATGGAAAGTTTGAAAATATTAATGTAATTTACTTACATTGGTAGAATGTTCTCTCTTTAAAATTTAACCAACAGCTGTAATGGTTGCATACTAAATTCTCATTGGTCTTGCTTTCTTGCATCTATTTAACCATTTATAGCCACCCTTACACTGTAAAACAGTGCTGACGTGTTGATTCTTACGTAGCCGACAAAAACAAGACGTGCTCTAATGGCATGATAGCGTCAGTGCTGCCCAGACATAGTGTTTCACTTAAACAGAACTTAAACTAGCAGTTGCTTAAAACTTTATTTTCCTTTTTTGTTGCACTAGTGTATTTCCTTTAGGACATGCAGACATAGTTTATTTTGTCATGTCAAAAGTAATCATACCTTTAAGAGACCAGTTGCTTGACAAAAAAATCACAATAACAGAATGATGTGATGTAAAAAAAAAAAAAAAAAAAAAAGGGCTCTGGTCTGTTTCTCTTTTCAGTTTCTCTCACATTTTCTGTTGTCAATCAGTCAATGTAAGTTATTTTACTCACATTCTTATTCCTCTCTGCGCAGGCGTTCTACATACTCCACGCCTGCTTTCATTCCAGTCCGTTCTTCCCTCCTCCATTTTTCTCACCCCCAAAAAATCCACAGAATGCTTCTCCGACCCTGTCTAACAACAAACACACGTGAAATGTGTTACTTTAGCTGCGAACATTTGGCCTGGCATTAGTGATGGTGCTCCAGGCTCATGTTGAAGTTCTTATAGTCTGAGAGTCAAATCTGATTAGGTTGAGGGGCTGATCTGAGGCCTCGGGTGCTGGTCAGAATGTTTGCATGTTCATATTTTATTATTACAGAACAAATTCTGAAACAAATTAAAATATCAGCACCATGCCAAAAAAAAAAAAAAAGAAAAAAGAAAACTTCCTCTTAACAAAATGTCAGATTATGTTAGATTAAAATAAGTCAGATTGTACTTAGGTTTTGTTATAATGGTGTATTTTTTAATGATTTTACTTATTTTTACTTTTTATGTATCATTTATTATGTATTGACCCGAATATAAGCTTTTTTCTTCTTGGAAATACATCTGAAAAAACACGTTCGTCTTATATTCAGGGTCTAGACTTTGGCATGTCAGTAATACATCAGTATGTCAGTAATACACCAGTGCATTTTACCAGTCTTTACCATACTTTCAAAACAAAAACTAAGAAAGGAAAAATATATTTTTGTTAATAAAAGTAAAAAAAAAAAACATTTTCAAAGTACATCTTGAAAAAGGGAGGTCGTCTTATAATAACCCGGGTCGGCTTATATTCGGGTCAATACAGTATAAAAAAATATATAAAATTAAATTGTGACTGGAACATAATTTTATCATTTAGTTTCAATAGCTGTTTTCAAGATTTTACTGTTGGAGAAAACACTAAATATTTTGGGGTTTTAGAAGGCTTCTAGACTTACCCAATAATTAAATGTGGGTAATTGAATTTTTTTAAGTACTTTTTGTTTTTAGTTTTTGTATGGAATATAAGATATAATTAAGTTATGATTGGAATATCAGTTTTTCATCCGTTTTCAATTGTTGTTTTCAAGATTTTATTGCTAGACAAAACCATATTTTGGGGTTTCAGATGTGTTTTAAATTGACCCAATGATTCAATTTTATATTTTTGAAAGGCAAACACTGAAATAGATTTTCAAACATCCTATGCACCTACATAAACACACACTTAATTACATAACAGATATAAACAGACACAAAAGGCAGACACACTTAACTCTATCCATTCTGTACTGTGTTCAAAAAGCAAAAGGAGGAGGGGGAAAAAAGCTCTCATCCTTGCAAACACAAGGAATCTTTTTACAGATTTCACCCTTGGTTGACCATCACTTTCTTTTTCTCTTTTCTCTCTAACCCCTCCTTCTCCTCCTTTCAGGCCTCGGCGGTCCGCTGCTCGCAGGGTTAAAATAAACGCTAGCAGTGAACCATATTGCGTTCCCTCCTCTAATCTCTCCTTATTCACAGGCGCGTAATTGGTAGTCAATTTGCACTCCCCCTTCACCCATTGTGCTGTATTTCCCTCTGACAGAGTGCGGAAGATAAATGACCGAACCGTGCCAGAGGGACCGCAGCTCGCCGAACACAGGCACCCTAAATTCATTACACCAATTTCCTCTTGTCCTGCTCTCCAAAAGAGAATGAGAGGGAGAATAAAGGAATGAAGATGAAGAGAAACAGTCAGATGGTCTTTGTAAATGAGGGGGAAAAGGAATAAAGAAAGAACAGACGTGAAAAAGGAGCATTTGGACTTGAGCACATTAAAAAAAGAAAAGCTGGTTTAACCATTTAGTAGGACTGAATAAATGTTATTTTTCTTCTCCCCAAACTAATATAGTAAAAAAAATAAATAAATAAATAAAGTCGTATTCATCATAATTTGTGGTGCAATAAGACAAAATATTTTTTACATTAAAGCTGATTATGTTGCTTTATTTGGAAATGAGTCACATCAAGACATGTTGTGTGTGTTTGTGTGTGTGTACAGACAGGATTTTAAGTTAGAATATCCTCATATTTTCTATTTTCTGTCCACAGTGGACCCTTTGTTTTGGTTCTGTCCTGCTCAGCAGTGGGATCTGCTTCCAGTGACCTGCCCTTGTTCCTGAGGCTGCTCTGTGAGTCAAATGATTTATCTTTTACTCTCACTGGTTCCTTCCTGTCCTCCTCTGACTTGGAGATCCATCTCTTGTTCTCTGTATTATGGATTTTAATAGTTTGATCAATTCAATCTAATTTTCGACATTAACCTTTTCATCCGAATTGGCTTAAAACTTAAACAATGATCTGCATCACCACTGTTTTGACATTTTTATTCTCTGTTGTGTAAAACTATGATTTGTTCTTTCATCATTTAAACTGTTCTCGTTTCTCCTGTAGCTGTCATTTGTTCTGTCATTTATTTATTATTTCTACCTATCATTCTTTTTACAGTATCTTTTTTCTATTCTTGAGAGCTATAGTTCATTTGTGAGCCTGGACCACAAAACCAGTTTTAAGTAGCATCTGCAGCAATAGCCAAAAATACATTGTATGGGTCAAAATAGTTGTTTTTTCTTTTATACCAAAAGCATAAGGATATAAAGATTGTTCCATGAAGATATTTTGTAAATTTCCTACTGTAAATGTATCAAAACCTAATTTTTGATTAGTAATATGCATTGCTAAGAACTTCATTTGGACAACTTTAAATGTGATTTTCTCAGTATTTTTATTTATTTATTCCTTGCACCCTCAGATTCAGATTTTCAACTAGTTATATATTGGCTAAATATTGTCCTATTCTAACAAACCATACATCAATGGAAAGCTTACTTTTGACTGATTTTGTATTCATTTTTTTACATTGCACTGGTTTCATTTCGCTTAGGAACATATATTAGTCAACAAACACTTTTGAAGAAATATTTAACATCTTCAACCCTGAATCCGTTTTTTTTTTTTTTTTTTATGGACTTTTATCTAAAGGCCATTTATCTATTTGTATTTAAAAAATCTAGATAGTATATAGGTTTTAAATTGCTATTTTATCTACCTTACTGTTAAGCAAAAGCCTATAGGGCAAGCTTCCAGTACATTAGCCACTATAAAGAAATATCTAGAAGAATAACAACCGTAAACTGTAAAATTGTTTGCAGTACAAACAAGTGTGTTCATAATTAAGATAATACATTAAAATAATATGGTAAGACACACCAATTTGCAGTATCAAGCAGCAAAATAAGCTGTTTTGTACAGCTAAAAATTGCTGGATGCGGATGAGACTGGAAGCCAGACCCATAAAATTTACAAATGGCCACACACGCTCTTATGGGAAAAATGAGGTGGATAGTAATTTCAAATTTAATTTATCTATCTATTTTGTTCTGTTGTTTCTTTTTATGAATATTATTAGATCCAGACACTTTTAAAGCTTTAGCTAATTGATTAAAATTACAAGTTTGCATAACAAACCAAATAGATTTTATAATTGCTATTTTACACTTACACTTTACACTTTAACACTTTATTGTCAGACGAGTCTGAAATCCACCTTATCCACCTTATTCTTAAACGCCGAAGTAAGCCTATGGGCAAGACTTCCGATACATTAGCCGCTATAAAGAAATAATGAGAAGGATAACAACAGGCACTACTGTAACATTTTTGCACTACAAACCAGTGTGTTTTATAATTAAGATAATACAAATTGGTAAGACGCATCAATTTGCAATATCAAGCAGCAAAACGAGCTGTTTTGTACTGCTAAAAATAGCTGGATACGAATGAGACATTAAAATTTACAAATGGCCATGCCCACTCTTACAGCAAAAATAAGGTGGAAGCTAGTATTTCAAATATTTTAATTATAGTAATTAAAATAGCCAATAAAGCTCTCATTGTGTGAAAACCCCAACCAACCAATCTATTTATTTTGTTCTATTGTTCTTTGTTCTTTTTATGAATAATATTAGATCACCATTAGATCAGGCACTTTTAAAGCATTACTGATTGATTGATAGTAAAAGTTTGCACAGCAAACCAAATAGAACACAGTTTAAAGATGCTTTATTAATAGCTCCAGCATTTTTCCATTTTAAATTAAATCATTTTTATTCGCTACAATATATTTTTTATAGTTTGTGTGTCCCTTAGCACTTCGGAGTCATCACAGACTTACAGAGATTTATGCTACTCTTTCAAGGGTATGTCCACACTTTTGGATGGCACTGTATCCATCGTATCTGTTGTTCATTTTCCCTATTGTTGTATCTGTTCATCTTTCTCTCATTCTGTCGTTAATTTTCCAATAGTTAAGTACATAGTGATATCATTGAAGCTCTATGTATTCTTGTAAATCATCGATTTACAATATATTTTGTTGTAATTTTTTTTATTTATTTTTTTTTTTTTTAAATCGTAAAACCCCAAAGGCCTGAAAGAGTTTGAGATTATGTTTTTATGTGTGTTGTGTATGCAGCACTTAGTTGTGTATGCAGTTTTTTCCCCCGCTGTCTTCACAGGCTGTGCTGTTCATAACTCTTGTTTCAGCCTTCAAAGCCTTTGGCAGATTAACAGAGCCACAGAAGAGTGTGATTGAGCCGCTGTGGTAATTTATGTATCTTCCCTGGCTCTGAGATTCAGCTTCGCACCTGTTGAGCTCCCACAATCAGCTCTGTCTCCCTGCCAGGGCCGCCACGGGTCAAACGGCCTCTGTATAAAAGGCAACGGCCGCCGATGCTCTTTTTACCTTATCCGTAGAGGGATAGAGGAGCGGGATGAACGCGGAACAATAAAACTTGCAGATCGGCACAGGAGATTTTCATTGGTCCTGCTAATGCAGACAAGCTGACGTGCACCTTCAAGCTACTTAGCAACACGGCTGCAGATGCCACGGTTCGGAAGACGCCGCAAATGTTTCGCATTAAAGCCTCACGATGAGAGCGAGACAACAGAAATATGATGGAGGTGTAGGGATGGCCGCTTCGAGCGTTAATAAAGATGTCATGTGAAAACATCAAGAGACACAAAGTCTCATTTTCCGCCAAGGTGCTGCCCTCCAGATGTGCGCGAGTAGAAGAAGCGATTGGGCCGTAACCGGGCCTGTCTGCCACGCCACTTCCAGCTAACAGGCACAACCTTAGCGTACGTTTGAAGTGAGGGCCAAGAAGTGTCCGGGCCCTTAACGACCAGCAATTTATTACAACACCGTCCTGCTGAGAGCAAAAGGTCAGAGGTCACCTGGTGAACCCCATAAAACCCCACTCTCCTGTTCTTTTTTCTTTGCTTTCTTTCTCCATCCAGTTTTCCCTTCAAACCAGTCTTTGCAGTGCATTTAGCACCTGTTTAGCACCTTGGTTCCTTTATGAGTTTTGTCAGGTTGCTCTTAAGTGTTTCATGCGGTTAAGGGGGCAAATAAGGGTTGGATGCGGTACCAAGGGTAAGGTATTTCGTCTTGTTGGATCAAATCCATAACTAATGCAAATACAGTGCCTTGCACACTTTATATTTTTCATGTTTTGTTATGTTTCAGCCTTATGTTGAACTGCTTTAAATATTTTTTCCATCAATCTACACTCTATCATAGTGTAATTACACCATAATTACAAAGCACTAAATAGGTTTGTAACAACTATGTAAATTTATTAGTAATAAAAAACTGAAATGATTCAGTTGCATAATTATTCACACCCTACTTTGGGACAGTTGAAATTTAGTTCAGACACATTCATGTTGCTTGTAGATGCTACTACACTTCGAGTGGAGTTAACCTGTGGCAAATTCAGTTGAATGCGTATGATTTTTAAAGGAACACACATCTTAATAAAAGGGTCAAAACAGCTGAAAATGCATATGAGAGCAAAAGCACTAAGGTCAAAAGAACTGCCTGTAGAGAGACAGGATTTTTGCAAGGCACAGATCTGTGAGTTCAGGAAAAAAATGCTGCTGCATTAAAGGTTCACAGAAGCATGTAGTCTCCGTTACCTTTTATGGAAGAAGTCTGAAACAATCAGGACTCTACCTAGAGCTGGCCTTCTGGCCAAACTGAGCAAATGATGGAGAAGTGCTTTGGCTAGAATGGTGACCAAGAACCTGGTGGTCACTCTAGTTGAGCTCCATAATCATATGTGGAGATGGGAGAAACTTACAGAAGATGAAGTGAAAGTGAAGACACACAAAAACACACTTGGAATTTGCAAAAAAACACCTAAAGGACCTTAACACCATGTCCTAACATGCGACGTGACACGCGACAAAAGGTATATTTTCCCTGTTAATCAGAGTTTTTGTCCTAACTAGCCGCAACGGCGACACATAAAATTTCTATTTTAGAAACTGTTTCTATTTCCGCGACGTAGCGGCTGGAACAATGGCATTCGATCTAATAACGTGCTTTATTCAAATTTAAATGTGTCTAATGTGAGTTTGAATATCATTTTGTGTGACCTTTATAGCCATACTGAAAGCAACAACAGATAGTTTACCTCAGATTTGGAAAATAAATGAAAGCAAAGATGAACGTTCAAACTGTGAACTCAATGCGAACCAACAAGTGTATTCATCACCTGCAGACCACTATCCCAAAAAGTAAAGTGTGCTGGTAGCAGCCTCATGCTGTGAGGGTGTTTTTCAGCAGCAGGGACCTGAAGGACTCGTCAGACTGGAAGAAAATCTCAGTGAACCAAAATATTGAGATAGCCTTTATAAAAACTCAGTCCAGGTCATTCACAACCTCAGATTGGACAGAAGATTCATCTCCAACAGGAGATGACAATGACTAAGCACACAGCAAGTGTGGCTTGTAGACAACAGCACAGCCTGGGCTTGAACCCGATCAAACATTTATAGAGAAACCTGAAAATGTCTGCCAACCCCCATCCAAGCTGAAAGAGCTTGAGCGGTGAGAAGAATGGCAGATAATTGCCAAATGCTGATGTGCAATGCTTGTTGCATCATACCAAAAAAAAACTGAGTTAGGGGTATGAATACTTATGCAATATACTTATTTTATTTATTTATTTATTTATTTATTTATTTATTTATTTTTACCTTTTATACATATGTGACAATTTTTACTTTGTCATTATGACTGAGTGTAGATTGTGTGGGAAAAAAAAAATAATTTAAAGCAGTTTAACATAAGGCAGCAATATAAAAAGAATGAAGGGGTATGAATACTTTTGCACGGCACTGTAAAATCATCATTCCACCTTTCAACTACCCAAGATGCTTGTTGGAAGGTCCTGTGTGAAGTTTTACTTTTGGAAGATGACCAAGTAAGCGTTTTCCCCTCTATATGAATGGACCTCTCATTCTCTAAAGCATTAAAGCATTAATTGCACTGTTCAGTGATTACAATGTGGCAAGTTTACAGAAATGTGAGATTGTAAAAATGTTTTTCAGGGGCTGAGATGATTTTCCTGAATCCTCTGACACAGCTGGCTCTGGCTTCAGCATGTGGTAATGTGAGAGATTCTGGTTAGAGGCCAGCGAATAATTTCAGCACAGCATGGACGGTAAAATTTGGCCCACACAGACTCCAAAATGAAGAACGCTGGGGGGTTCCCTTCCGACGAGCACTACTAATGTTACTGGCTTCCCTTGCGACTGGGGTGAAGCGGTGCCCAAAATCCTCAGCTTTGTCGTGAAAACGTTCATGTGCTGTACAGGTTCATTCAGCGTGGAGACAGGAGAGGGGAGGGCGCAGAAATCAAAGAACGTGTCCACCAGCGAGATTTACTACATGGCTGAAAAACAATGTTTTCGCTTGTCTTATAACCAGAAGCTGAGAGAGAGAAAGAGATAGAGGGAAAGAAGAGAGAAAGAAAAACTTGAGCAGAAAGGAAGAGAGTTCAAAGACTAGCTGTTCTTGTTATCTGGCTGAAGTGAAGCAATAAAATTCCAACTTTATATTTCTCAAGATTTCCTAGTTGCATTGCAACAGTAATTGGACCCGTGAGTTTGGAAAGTCCAGCTTATGTTTGGTCTTGTTATGCTTCCATTTCTTAAATCTGGTTGCTTGTTCCTTGTTTGCTAGGTAGAAATTAAGTAGAAATTGTCTTAATTAAAAAGTGAAGGGTTGATAGGTTAGCTCTTACTACCTTTCTGGGCCTTAAACATGTCAGTTGCATTGCTGTCTATGCAGTGTCAAAAAGCTCTTGGATTTCATCAAAAAAAAATATTTGTGTTCTGAAGATGAACGAAGGGCTTACTGGTTTGGAACAGCATGATGGTGAGTAATTAATGACATCATTGAAATGCTTAGGTGAACTAAAATTAATAACTGACACCAAGAGAAGATGAATTATAGAAGTATATGGGATTCAGATCAAAGAGAGAGTCATTGTTAGATCTCAAAGTATTCAAATGCCGCATAGAGTCTGTCAGAGGTCTATATTTGTCTAGAGAAGTTCCCTCTTCCTCTCAGGAAATGCCTGTGAAATTCACCTGCTGTTACAAACTGGCTTTGTAACAAATCCAGACAATGTGTTTGTAGTCTGTGCTTTGTAAGTACAGATTATACATTGATGTAAGACAGTGGTGACAATGTTAAGCAAAATGAAATGGGTTTGAAATGGGCTAATAGGTTTTTGGCAGACGGGGCCTTATTTATTCAAAGTTAAACAACCAATTGGGCCGCACTGACTGTTGACTAAAGCTGATACAGACTATAATATACATTACAACCTGTCAACACATACACAAACACAGAGCATCGCGGTCCACCTGCTGCACTGACGTCACAGAAATGCTTGTAATATTGGCGAGGTGATGGGTGTGTAATGAGAGTGGGGTGAATGTCAACCTCTAGTGTTTCTGGGTGGTAATAACCATAATTTTCTCAGAAGGAGAGTGAATCTGACTATGACCTCTGACCGGTAGAGAGTGATTATGTAGAGATGTGTTACCGTTTATCACAGGATGTTGATGAATGGGTGAATAGTTTTTTTTTTTTTTTTTTTTTCAATTAGGGTGTGATTTTGAATAAATAAAAAAGACAAAAAAACAAATAGTATTTACTTGTGTATTTACATCAATATCAGCTTAAGAATTCAAAATATGATAAACGTTAACTGTAAAACAGATAGTTCTGGCTGTAATTTCTTAATTTAATTTAAAATGTATAAGAAGTACTTTTGTTGCTATTAATAAATCATTTGTATTTTATTTATTTTTAAAACAATTTAGTATATAAGTAATTTATTGCTGTAATTTTTAAACAGCTTATACTATTAGTCAAAAGTTTTTGAACAGTACGATTTTTTTGTTTTTTAAAAAAGTCTCTTCTGTTCACCAAGCCTGCATTTATTTAATTCAAAATACAAATATTCTGAAATATGTTTGCTATTTAAAATAACTGTTTTCTATTTAAATATAATTTAAAATGTAATTTATTCCTTCTGTGTCACATGATCTTCATAGAGAATTATAGAAACTTTGCAAGGATGCTTTAAATTGATCAAAAGTGTTACTAAAGACATTTACAATGTTACAAAAGATTTCTATTTCAGATAACTGCTGTTCTTCTGAACTTTGAAACCTGAAATATTCTACTGAGCTATTGTCAACATAATATTAATAATAATAAATGCATTTTGAGTGGCAAATCAGAATATTAGAATAATTTCTGAAGGATCATGTGATGTAATGATGCTAAAAATTCAACTTTGAAATCATAAATAAAGAATAAATAACATTTTAAAATATATTCCAATAGAAAATAGCTATTTTAAATAGTTAAAATACACACACACACACACACACATATATATATATATATATATATATATATATATATATATATAAAATAAAAAAAAATAATAATAAAAAAAATAAATAAATAAATAAATAAATTGCTGTACTTTGGATCAAATAAATGCAGGCTTGGTGAGATTAAAAAACTTTTGACTTGTAGTGTAGATCTCATATTCCAGATCTCATATGTTACAATACAGACATGTTTTTTGGCCCCACTGTATATTAGATGGCCTTAACTGCTATGTACTTAAATAAAAAAAAAATATGTACAATGCACTTATTGTTGCTGTTTAGTGGCATGGGTAGTTTTAAGAGTTGGTTAAGGTAAAGAATGGGTCAACAGTTTAAGTACAAATGTAATTACATGCAGGTATTTTTTTATTGTAAGTACAATGTAAAAACATGTATCGTCACAATAAGTGTATTGTATCAAACAATTGATTTAAATGTTAGTACATTGTAGTTAAGGCTACCTAATATAAACTGGGGCCCGTTTTGTTAAATTATTATTTTCTAAATGTGTTTTTTAAGCTTCTTTTATCATATTGTAGTTTTATGGCCACAATTTACTATACAAGTACATTGAATTTGAGCCAAACAGCAATACTTAACCCTAGTACAATCATCATAACATACAGATTCTTGTGGCCTACTGTCTCAAAATAGTATTCTGTTTTACTCTACAATCTTGTAGTAGGCAGTATTTTTAGAGTTGATGTGGCTTTACAAAGCGTTTCCCTAGCAGGCAGCGGAGACAGAAGCAGGAACCTCCGTCACACCGCATCAGAACTCTAACCCAGACAACGCTGTCAGCGTCTTATTCCGTGTCTCCTCCGCTGGGCCGCCATGAATCATAGAAATTGATTACGCTGTCACGTCCCAAATCCCGCTGCCCAGAGCTTGACCGCACTTGTGTGTGACTATTCACGGTCAAGCCTGCTTAGGAGCTGCACAGCCAGCGACCGTGGCGAGGGGCCAGCCCTTGAGGACCAACCTCCAGGGTCAGCAGGCCCGAGAGCGTGGAGAATGGAAGAAGATCGTTCACGTCGACTGTAGGGAATGAAGACGTGCTGCTTTACATACCAGAGCCAAGCACTTCTCTGGTTTCCTCTCTCTCTCTATCTCCACTTGGCCTCTCTGTTTCCTTGTCGCTCGGCGACATCCATCTTAATCAGGTGCTGACGACATCATCTTTGAGAACGAATTCCGAGACTCCATGGAGACCAGACCATCTTTTTTCTTTTTTTTTTAAGCAGCATTTTTGTGGTCACTTGATGACTGCGTATTTCAGTTATTCTGAAATATCTCTGAAAGATAGAAAGAGAACATGAGGAAATGAGGTAATGTTTGTCTTCCATTATTTACACTACCAGTCAAAAGTTTTTGAACAGTAAGATTTTTCTTTTTTTTTTTTTTTTAAAGAAGCCTCTGCTGCTCATCAAGCCTGCATTTAGTTGATCCAAAGTAGAGCAAAAACAGTACACTTTTTAATATTTTTACAATGTAAAATAACTGTTTTCTATTTTAATATATTTTAAATTATAATTTATTCCTGTGATTTCAAAGATAAATTTTCAGCATCATTACTCCAGTCACATGATCCTTCAGAAATCATTCTAATATTCTGATTAGCTGCTCAAAAAACACTTATTATTATTATCAATATTTAAAACAGTTGAGTACATTATTTTCAGGATTCTTAGATTAATAGAAAGAAATTATAGAATTTTTTGGGGAAAGAAAGTATAGAAATTAATACTTTTATTTAGCAAGGATGTTTTAAATTGATCAAAAGTGCTGATAAAGACATTTATAATGTTATAAAAGATTTCTGTTTCATATAAATGCTGTTCTTAACTTTTTTTTGTTCATCAAAGAAAGAAAATAATTTCTGAGTAATGATGCTAAAAATTCAACTTTGTCATCACAAGAATTAATTACATTTTAAAATGTATTCAAATAGAAAGCAGCTGTTTAAAATAGTACAAATATTTCAAAATGGTACTGTTTTTGCTCTACTTTGGATCAAATAAATGCAGGCTTGAAGAGCAGAAGAGACTTTTGAAATCTTACTGTTCAAAAACTTTTGACTTGTAGTGTACTTAATGTCCACATAAGGAGATTTAGTGTTCTTGGGTTATTAGTTATTTAAAAACAAGAATACAGACGCCCACATTTAGCCGTCGTGTCTGCTAACTTAGCACTCTTCCCCTGCTCCCTCGCTAATGGCTTCTGCAGATTGTTGTTCTTTTTTATTGTAAATATAAATCTCCTGTAACAAGCTGAAAACACCCGTAAATCTTGCGTCGGCTTCACAACGCAGGAGATTTTAAGGGGCAGCGCCCTTCCCTCAACCCAAGCGGGCCGCTTTAAAGACGATGGTGTATGTGGCGCTAGAACAAACACAATTTTTTTCCTTAAAGACACCAGCGCTAATCAATTGGACTTTATGTAAGATTCTGCATTGTGCAAAGCATCTGCTTTTGATACCAAGATTGAGTTTCCACAGTGTTTCAATGTTAACCCAATAAAGAGCCACGAGAGCGTAAAGGGTCTTGTTAAAAGCACCTGGCCCTCTCTGTCTTCCGTGTCCGAGGCTAGCGACAAACTGTGAAGGAACCAGATGCAACCGACTCGAGGGGAAACGAGATCCATGGCCTACGCTGAAAAATGCTTAACAGAAATGGACGAATAGCTCGAAGTCTAATTAGTCTCGAAAATGAGCGCAGCACATCTGTCAAAGCATTCCGCGTCGAATGTTTTGCCAAACATCATTTCATGTTAATTTCAGAATTTTATCCAGACCTGACAAAATCTTATCTTTAGTTTTTTTTTCCTCTGCGCGCGAGAAATGATAAATTCATATTACGCACGTCAAGAACTTCTGGGAGTTCTGTCGTTGTTGGCTGCGGGGGAAACATTTTTGTCATTTTTTTTTTCCTCCCCCCTTTCGTAATTTCTTTCCTGAAATAAAGCTGGTATTCTCAGTTGTAGCAATGGGTCCTGTAGATGTCAGGTCGTCGAGCGCAGACTCGTACTTTACTCTGGACTGTGGTGGTCACTCGCCATAAGACTGCCGTTAAAACGTCTATGGTGATTAAAGGGACACTTCGGTCCAGGCTTTTTTGTCGTTAAGTCGTCTTACTTGGGTTACCGCAGCACAAAGAAAGCAAGATAATGTCCACAAAGAAAACTCGCCATGTGTCTGTAATTTGACCCATGAATTTTTCAGGTTATGATATCAAGTGTCTAAAGAATGATAAAGGCCTTTTCTATAACTGCACAAAAGTACATACTTGTTTCTGGATTTATTTTTTAACATTTAAAGTGACAGTGGCTTTTTCCCCCTTGAAAGCATAGTCCAACTAAAAATAAATTATTCAATTTATTTATTTTTGTTTATACTATTTTAATTTCTATATTTTGTCATGCATTATGTGTATGTGACCCTGGACCCCAAAACCAAAAAAGATCATGTTCCATGAGAATATTTTGTTCGATTAGTAATACACATTGCTAAGAACTTAATTTGGACAACTTTAAAGGTGATTTTCAAATAGTTTTACAGTATCTCTGCCAAATTCAGCTTCAGATAATGTATAAATCTCACCCTTATGACTGGTTTTGTAGTCCAGGGTCACATTTTATCTTCTTATATTATTAATTCATAAAGTATGTCCCATCTTTAATCTTTTTACTTTTTTCTGTTTATGTAATATACTTACTGCTTATATTTCTTCCTTATTCTTTCCATTTTAATTTTCCAGACATGGTTAAATTAAAAAAGAAAGAAAGAAAAAAAAAGTGCTGGGCAACTATTAATCGCATCGAAAATAAACATTTTTGTGTACATAATATATGTGTGTGTCATGTGTATATTTATTATGTATATGTAAATACACACATGCATCTATATATGTAAGAAAAATGTTACAGTTATATAAGAAATATATTTGTATATGTTATATGAATATAAATATATATAAATTTACATATTTTCAAAATATATACTGTATGTGTGTGTCTTTATATATACATAATAAATATACACAGTACACACACATATATAAACAAAACATTTTCTTTTGGATGCGATTAATCATTGTCCAGAACTGAAAAATATTAAAAAGTATGTCTAATTAGTTGAAGTCATGAAACTTAGAAATTTACACAATTTAACCATTGTTGTTTTTCTTATTTTGTTTTTTTTGTTTGTTTTTGTTTTTTTACATTTAAATTTTCTAGACTGTTTTTTAATTTAACTGTACATAAAAAAAATAGTAATCAAAAAGCATGTCTAATTTATCAAAATCATAAAACGTACACAATTTAACAGCAATTTCTTAAACATTTAAGAATAATGACATTTTTAAGGCCGTATTTTAATTTATTTTTTACTAAATTCTGCGTTTTCCATTAATTGTTTGGAATTAATTTGCGTTAAATTTTAATAATCCCTAATTAATTAATTAATTAATTAATTAATTAATTTATAAAATATAATTTATTATTTGAGTTATTTATTTTTTCCAGAAATACTGTGTTGTGTATTAATTTTTTTCTGATAAATATTCCTTATAAAATAATGTTTTAATAATAATTTTCTTAGTAGCAGTACTTAATACATTGAATATTATATTTCTGTCACAATTTCTTCAAGTTAAACCACTAAAAAGTTCATTTTTATTTTGACAGGTTGCTGTGAAGACCTTTTTCTCAAAAGAAACTGTAAAATGCTTATGAATGCTTTTTTCTCAAGAGCAGTTCTAGAGATTGTTTATGTGTTCATGTGTTCATATTGAGGCGGCATGTGCATCTGCGTCATTCATTCGCACAGAAACATGCAGGATATTTAGTTAGCTGCATTTTTGCAGCTTAATATTCACAGACACTAGTCATTATCATGTTTTATCTGATTTATTCATCCAAAATTTGGATGACATTCTGCATTATACGGTCAATTTCATTTTTATGACTGGATTCCGTGATTCCATCCGCATTTACCGTATCGCCTAAATTATAGGGCCCTTGATGACCCTTGATTGATTTTCTTCACTTAAGACCCTTGAAAACTCTTGAGACACTTTTCAAGATATCCTCTATTTTGTTCCGCAGAAGAAAGAAAGTCATACATGTTTTGACATGAGGGTGAGTAAATGATGACAAATCGTTAATTTTTGGCTGAACCGTTCCTTTAAGATCATACATGAAAGCATGATGGCTAAAAAGTAGTTTTATTACAGGAAATGAACCTGCGTTGAATTAGCTTGACCCCAATATGAGGACATTCATATCCGTCATAAAATCTCAGGCTTTCAGAATGTTATTCATACCTCTGCATGCGAGTGTTTCTTTAGTACGACTTTACAGCATTATAAATTTTGGCCCAGTCTCAAATTTATCAGCCGTCAAACTTTTCCACACACACCGTCCAATCACCACTTTTCATTTTCTCATGAACGGAGAGGCTAATGTTATGTAAAAGAGGAAAAGAAAGAAAGAGTGGGTGAAGGGTGAAAAATCTCAACACTTGTATAAATTTGTCAGTCAAAGTTTGCGGGGCGGATCCAGCTGACAGTTTGGACCGGAGTGTGTTCTTGATAAAGGCAGCAGTGCTTGATGGGAACCATATGCTGGCCCTCTGAATCAATGAACCATAAAGTTTAATGGAGAACCTCCAGGGTGACCCTGGCCATATCCAGGTGAAGTTCTGTGTATAATGATATATAGGGAGGGTCCGGGAGTGTGTCTCCTTTTCTAAGTGATCCATCTCTCCCACCGCCATTAGCGATAGGAGCTTAAAGTGGCCCGTTGGAAAGGAAAATAGGTGCTGTCCTCCGTTTGATGTGTGGAAGTGTCACTTAAAAATGTTGGTCTGTTATCTGTGAAGTCATTTTGTAATGGCGATTCAGAGGTCATGCCATGTTCAAGTGCTCTGATGTGCTGATGCTCGTTTTAAAGGAGGTGGTTTTGGATGTTTATCGCTGAAATGGATCTGGAGTTGTTCGTCAAAGAGTGTTTTACTGTGTAAGAGAAGATTCTCCGCTCTCTTCCTCCTGTCTACTGGCTCGGAGATCTTCGTGCCATCATGGAAGACTTCCTCACAACTTGTACGCTAAATTTGAAAGTTGCTTCACAAACACTCAGAGGAGCAATCAGAACAATCGAGAGCAATGATTCTGCTCGGAGACGGCCAACTTTCGGCCTATTTGTGATGCGATTGATCCGAAGCCAAACGTGAAGTGCGTGATTGTGTAGCTCTGGATGTACGGAGGAACAACTGGCAGTGATTAGCATGCGTTTGAGAGGATCTCCTCAGCAGGTCAGCGAGAGCGTTGGACTCGCAGTGCCCGGAGCTGGAGACGTCCCTCTTTCAGCACCTGATCTGCTTCGCTGCAGGGGCGCCTTGTTGGGAGTGCAGGATATGGATGCTGTTTTCTAGCCCTCTGCAGGCTCGAGAAACACTAAACAGAATCAGGACCGGGGTCGAACAAGTTCTTTGATCTCCTCGTCTTTCTTCACCAAGAGGGATGCTGGTGTTTGGTTATTATAAAGGGAAATTTGACACCTTCCATGGGGTCGTTGTTGTCCGCCCACGTGATGCAAGGGAACAAATGGTCTTGCGGTTTGAAGGATTGTGGGATACAGACATTCCAATGCGTTTAGTTTTCAAGGGCAATGTTTTCCTACACTATTTTTGTTGTTTTTGACTAGAAGATGCATCCATGAAGTGGTATCAGTGCCGATTTTTAAATAGTCGGGGTATCAGCGTGGGACAGATGCAAATTTTATGTTACTGAAAAAGCACCACAGAAGTTTTTGGGCAGTTTTTGTGAAGTTTTTTTTTTTTCTTCCAATAAATGGTTTGCACTGCAGTGTTTAAATTTTACAAGAATACTGACTGAACATTTCAGCTGGAACTACAGAAAATGGCGCTAATGTATTGTCCTGTAGATTGTATTGTATTGTATGTTATTGTTTTTTTTTTTCACATCTTCCAAAGAGGAAGATAAATTAAGCCCTAATTTAAAAAAGCTCCGCATTAACTTTTTGTATGCACCATTTTTTTTTTTTGCCAAATATGTTCCACTGATAAAAGTTTTTTTATATAGGACCTCATTTAAAAAGCTTTTAATTAACGTATTGTATGCACTTTATTTTATTTATTAATATTTTTTAATGTGTTCTTTTTTTGTATTTATTCTTTTTTTAAGGTTGCAAAAAAAATTTCATTTTTTTTTTCAATAATTTCAAAGTATTTTATTTTATTTTTTATTTTTTTTGGTTTTTATATTTGGTCTTCTATTATATGTATGTATATGTGTATGCCCTATTTTTTTAATATAAAAGTATTTTTATTTTATTTTATATTGCATAATTTTTTTAATAATCTTTTTTTATAATTTTTTATTTTTATTTTTTTTTTTATTAAAAAAGCTCTTGTATTCACATTTTTTTCAAAACATGTTCTTTTGTGTTCCACAGAAGAAAGTATTTTTTTTTATAATATCAAAATATTTTATTTTAGCCCTAATTAAAACAGCTCTTCATTGACTTATTGTAGCCCTTTTTTTTCAAATACATTCTTTTGTGTTCCACAAAAGATTTTTTTATAATATAAAAATTTTATTTTATTTTATTTTATTTTATTTTATTTTATTTTATTTTATTTCACATACTCTGCCTTCTGAACAGGAACATAATTTAAGCCCTAATTAAAAAAAAAAAAAAAAAACTTTAACTCCATTAACTTTTTGTATGCATTTTTCTCCTTTTGTGATTTCTTTTTTTTCACATCCTCTTCCTTCTAAAGAAAAACAGAAATTAAGCCCTAATTGAAAAGCTCTTCGTTAACTTGTCATTAGCCGTAAAGTTGGCATTAAAGTTTGTTTTCCTTGTGCATTCTTCATCCTGAGGGCCAGCATGGCTCCAATCCTGTCCTGCCTGAGAGCCACTAAATATCAGTCTTAAGTGCTCTACAAATCCTGTTTCAGCATCTCAAGGCCGCTGACAGCCACGCCAAACGTACATTTCTTCGGAGGAGGAGGAGGGAAAGGAAAAAGCTGTGGTTTTCAGGCTTTTGACCAAGAGCATCTGCTGCTGATCTGCTTTTATTTTCCTCATTAAACTCGCCGCTCGTGCACAGAAATGGCTGCCGCTGTGCATTAGCTATTCCTGCCCGAGAGGCAGTGCCCACAAATCAGTCCGTGAGAGGATTCCGAGCCAGAACCGGTTATCACCTCCATTAAACTTTCAGCAGCCATTTAAGAGCTTTTGGGAAAAACGGTAGATCAAAAAAATGACACATGCTGGTGATGATCGTCGTGCCCGCCGGCTTTGGTGCGACTGTTTTTCACACGCTCTGATTTGCCATGCAGACTAGCGAATTGTGGACGAGGCGCATCGCTATTGTGCGTGAAGAGCATTGTGGGAAAAAGCAGCAGATACTCAATAACGCTGCTCCTTCACGCACAGGGCCTTCCAAGCACCCAGCTGAGCCGAAGTCTTTAAGATTCTGCCCGAGTCTCCCACATCTTAATACATCTGTCAGGTCTTGTCAGGCTGTCTATGACAAGGTGGATCTTCCAGGCAGTAAAGTGCAATAATGTTCTGTAATTTCCCACATCCTCCTCTAATCTTAGCTAATGAAATTGTCATCCGACACCGTGTTTGAAGAGGACTCGGAAAAGCGGCGCTCTGTAATTGACTGGATGCAGCAGTCATCCCCAGACTCACATCTATCATCTAATCTAGTTATTGCACTCAGAGAAAAAAGACAGCGTTTCGCTGTTTCATTGCTTTTTTCTAGGAAAGCGTCTCAGTAAATAAATTAGCCGAGCCAATATTGCAGCATTTATCTGTTCTGTGTGACGGATTTATGTGCATTACAGAATAATGTTTTGACTGCCGATAAGAGTGATGCCGAATTCTGCTGAAAGCTACAGTGTTGTGCTTTCTGCGATACGTAAACCGAACTTTCTTAATATCGTATACTGAGATAATAGCATTTTCCAAATCTTAAATAAACGATGCCGAGCAGAAGCCTGTCTTGCATCAATCCGTAATGGGATTTATTAATAGTAAAGAAGTGTTTGTGTAAGAGTCAATATTTCACATTTCAAGTCATAAGATCAAATAAAAAGTTAATGCATGCAGTTAATTAAACTCTTTTAATGCAGTTGATTTTTTTAACACATTTGACGTTCATATTGTTTTGTTTGTCCTATGTAATTTCTAGAAACTCACTGAAGCTGCCATGAAAGTGCCATGTATTTATCAGTCCAAGATGGAGAAAGACCCTATTTGTGAGTGATTTATTTTTAAGTCAGTTGAGCTCCTTGATCTTTTTTTTTTCATTTTGATTTTGAAAAAAAAGCTCAGTTGATTACACTGTATTCTCACAAATACTAAAAAAAAAAAAAAAAGAAAAAAAAAAAAAAAACACCAAGTGACAAACTAAATGAAATGTGAAATTTCAAAGTATTAAGACCAAAACAGTATTTTTTTTTTTTATTTAAAATGTTTTATTTTCAACTTTTTAATTTTATTTCTAATGTTTTATATATATATATATATATATATATATTTACTTGGTATTTAATTTCACAATTACTTAAAAAAAAAAAAACAGTATTTAATTTCACAATAAAAAACAACAACAACTAAAAAAAAACAGCAAGTAACACATTACATTAAATGAGAAATTTCAAAGTAAAAAGACAGAAAGAGTATTTTTTTATTTACAATGTTTTATTTTACAACTTTGAAATTTCAATTTATTTATTTTTTAATTTTGTATTTACTTGCTAGTAAATTTCACAAATGCTAAAAAAAGGTCAAATAATACATTACATTACAAATATATATTACAAATATAATACATTAAATGTTAAATTTAGAAGTAGAAAGACCAAAATAGTATTTTTATTTTTTTTTTTTTTTTTTATTTACAATGTTTTATTTACAACTTAGATTTTTTTATTTTATTTTATAATTACTAGCTAGTAAATTTCACAAATACAAAAACAGGGCAAGTAATACATTGAATTAAATGTGAAATTTTGAAATAGAAAGACAAAATAGTTTTTTTTTTTTTTTTTTTACAATGTTTTATTTACAAATGTGAAATTGTGTGTATATATATATATATATATATATATATATATATATTATTTATTAATTTTTTTATGTTATATTTACTTGTTATTCAATTTCACAATTACTTAAAGTATTTTTTAACTTTTTTCAATTTTTATTTTATTTTATTTATACTTATTTATTTTTTTATTTTGTTAAATATATTTGCTTATATTTAAAAAAAAAAAAAAAAAAAAACCTTGGCAAGTAATACATTGAATTAAATGTGAAATTTCAAAGTAGAAAGACCCAAATAGTTTTTTTGTTTATTTACAGTGTTTTATTTACATTTTTAAATTTTATTTCTTTATTTCTTTTTACAATTTATAGTAAATTTTACATATGCTTGAAAAAAAGACAAGTACCACATTGAATTACATGTAACATTTCGAAGTAGAAAGATCAAATTAGTATTTTTTTTTTTATTTACAGTGTTTTATTTACAACTTTTAAATGTTATGTATTACAATATATATATATATATATATATATATATATATATATAATTTAAAGCATATTAAATTTAAAGTTGCTTTGTTTTATATTTACTTGGTATTTAATTTCACACAAAAAACACATTGAATTAAATGTGAAATTTCAAAGTAAAAAGACATAAATAGTATTTTTTATTTACAATGTTTTATTTTACAACTTTGAAATTTCATTTTATTCAATTTTGTTAATTTTATATTTACTTGCTAGTAAATTTCACAAATACTAAAAAAGGTCAAATAATACATTGAATTAAATGTGAAATTTCGAAGTAGAAAGACCGAAATAGCATTCTTTTATTTTACAATTTGAAATTGTATTTATTTATTTATTTATTTATTTATTTATTTGCTAGTAAATTTTACAAATACTTAAAAAAATGGCATAGCACATTGAATTAACTGTAAAATTTCAAAGTACAAAGTAAAGGACCGAAATAGCATTCTTTTTATTTACAATGTTTTATTTACAATTTGAAATTGTATTTATTTATTTATTTATTTATTTATTTATTCATTCATTTTTTAATTTATATTTATGTGCGATAAATTTTACAAATGCTAAAAAAAATGGTGTAACACATTGAATTAAATGTAAAATTTAGAAGTAGAAAGACCGAAAAAGTATTTTTTTTTTATTTACAGTGTTTTATTTACAACTTTGAAATTGTATTTATATATATATATTTTTTTTTTTATTTTATACTTACTTGGTATTTAATTTCACAATCACTTAAAAACGAAACGGCAAGTAACACATTGAATTAAATGTAAAAAATAGAAAGACAGAAATCATATTTTTATGGGTTTTTTTTTTCGCATTTTGCATTTTGTATTACCTTTACTGTATTATTTTGTTTTCCTTACATAAAAACAAATAGAATGTGTACATTTAATGTAAAATTAGCTACTATAATTAATTAATGTAAATGCAATTAATTGCAGTAAAATATTAGAATCAACTGACCGTCCTCGTTCAAATAAATTACAGCCTCGAAACAGTCGATCAATCCGACTCGAGGCTTGTTTTGAGTGACTGCGGGTTAAAAGGTCACAGTCAATGTGAGGTTATTACTCAGCCTTTTGTGGGAGTGGTCACGGATCGCTCTTTATTGAGAAAGCATGTTCTCAGCGGACAGACAGCGATTTATGCCATAAAGAAAGAGAAAGCACAGGCGTGCAGCCGCTCTACACATGTGCTCTGCTCATAGCTGTTGTTCAGGCCTTTTCAACTGATTTTCGAGGATATCGTAAAGCAAAAGATAAATTTGTACTCCTGTCAGGAGGAGCTCTGCTCTGAGTGCCGCCTCACGGGATCGAGCAGAAATGCTATATATCCCAGCAAGAGCGCCGTACGCCACAAGCCCCATGACATCATTAGGGTGCCACAGGAAATCAGTCTTCTGTACGCTCACCTGTTCCCCCGACGGCCCGCCGCACCGTTTAGAGTCAGAAAGATCTATGTGGAGTGAAGGAAATTGAGCATGCGTCTTTTCAATGTACAACACGCTTTTAAATTTGTTAGTATTCATGCAGCTCACTTATCTTTGCGCTTAGGGTTTGAACAGGCTCCAGAAAGATCTTGGCATGCGCATATAGCAGAACTGCCACGCCGTATTGCTCGCCTGCGATGGATTCCACGAACACATGGGTCTCATGCATATCTCCGCACGTCATGTTCGATTCAGATACGTATTTATTATTTAACTCTTTGGGCTGAAAATAACGGCGCAAAAGTGAGAAGCATGTGTTCTCGCTGTAAATAGATCAATAAACCGTTTGCATTCCTCCGGGGGCACAAATGTCGAAACGGCCCTGGATTTCTATTGTGCTTTGAGAGATTAGCCAAAGCGAGACTCGCCGTGAAATTTCATGGCGTGAGAACAGGACTGAAGGTGGTTCTGTGTGGCATGGGGTCCTTTTGTTTGTGATGTGGCCGCAGGCAATAAAACGGAGATTTCTACTGTACCTGCCAGCTGAGCTTCTTATGATATCCGAGGCGCACACAGAGCGTAACATTCCCGAGGAAGCCGTATCAAAGGCTTGGGCCCTCTGTAATGACATCAGAGCCCTCTGATGTAAACAGGCGTGACGGCTCTCTGGAGGCGAGTGTGGTTTTGCAAAGCGTGAGTAAATCGTGCACAATTACAGTACCAACAGCTAGTCGGGCGGCCTGCGAGTGATCGCTCACAATGGCCTGCTACTGCGGCCTTCCCCTTGAAATGTATAACGGCTTCTACGCGCTCGCTTGCTCGCCGTCCATCTCGCGGTGATACTAGATGCTGTAACTCTGACTGCGGAGATGGTTGTAAATGTTGTGTGGCATGCGGTATCAAATATTTATGGCTGAAAACGAGAGCGGGCTGGAAATGGCGCAGGCTTTTGGTGGCTGGTGTTATAGGAGATGGAAATATCTGATTAAAGTGTTTCTTCGTTTATTAAATGCTCTGAAATGTGATGCCACACAGGACTGTTTGAGATCTCGGGGTGGTAAATTGTTTCCAGCTACGTTATGAATCGTTTGTTTGCTTTTAAGACATGCATGGATGGTGCAATGTAATTGAACAGTGATAATCTGTCATTTTAAAAGACATTGGCAAGCTGTGTACAAGTTAAAAGCAATTGATTGCATCTGTTGCCTGCTTTTGATTACACACACACACAAAAAAAAACAGGTTTTATATAAACAGGTCAAGCTTGTACTTTTTTTTTATTGAAGCATTTGAACTTTTTTTTAATTACTTTTTAAATGACTGTTTTTGTAGAAAGTTCTTTATATACAGTATGTCTCGCTTTATCGCAATCAACAAGCATCCATACTCTTTTTTTGCGTACTATTTATTAAAACCACATTGAACTCTCATCAAGTTGGTGCATTTTTAAGCATTTTATGTTGCTTAAGCAAGGTTTCTCCTATGGTTAAAGGGTTAGTTCATCCAAAAATGAAATTTTGTCATTAATTACTCACCGTCATGCTGTTCCAAACCCGTAAGACCTTCATTCATCTTCAGAACACAATTGAAGATATATTTAATGAAATCTGAGCGATTTCTGACCCTGAATAGACAGCAATGCAACATTGCAGACGTAGAAAGGTAGTAAGAACATTGTTAAAATAGTCCATGTGACATCAGTGGTTTAACCATAATGTTAGAAAGCTAAGAGAATACTTTTTGTGCACAAAAAAAATATTTATAAATAAATAAATGCAATAATATATTGTAGAGTATCATGACCCATGCACGCGCTATTTTCTGAACCAGGGCAGGGTGATTTTTATTTTTTTTTATTTTATTGATTAAATCAAAGTTAATGTTTTGCCACAAATATTTTTTTTTTAGAAATCGAGGAATCACAATTTTGAATAGAAAATACAAAATATGCTTTTCTTACTTAATTTTTTATGTTTCCAGCCAAAATGTTTAAAATTTCTTAAATCAAGAAGGATTTTCTAGATAAGTAAAAAAAATTATTGTTTTCAGAAAAATGTAAAATTAAGTAATAATAAGCAAAATAATCTAGTTTTCAGCTTGAAATAAGATTATTTTGCTTACTCCACTGGCAAATTATTTTGCTTCTTTTAAGCAAAAACTCACTTAATTTTGACTGTGAAGAACTACTACTGTATGTCTGATGTTTCATGCTTGCATCATGGGTACAAGCTAAAAGCTGCTGTTAATTGTTTTTACAGAACATTTAATATAGTTAATAATAATCTACTGGTAGGGATGTAACAATACACCAATTCCACGGTTCGGTTCAGTTCGGTTATTGGTTTTGGAGCCGTGGTTCAGTACGGTTCAATTTTGTTCTGTTTGCTGTGGGTCTAGGGTTCATGGCACCAGCAATGCTAAAGAACACTAGATTCACTTAAATTACTACTACTAATAATAATATTAATTTCTATGTTACATCATGTTAAATAGTGCATTAACAAAAGAGAGAAAAAAAAATGTTGGTTTGTAAAATGTTACCAAAAATATTTTGCCTTAAAAAAAAAATTGTTGAGTCAACTTAAAATTATTTGTTACCTGGCTGCCTTAAAATTTTACGTTCAGTAAACTCAAAAAAAGTTTAGTCAACTTGAAATTTCGATTTTCTGCTCAGATCTGATTTTTAGTTTGCCTGTTCACATTGTTTTTAAAAATGTGGCCCATATCCGATTCATGTGTGAACTTGTCATTGGCCTGAACTGAAACGCATGCGCACAACGACAGTAACGTAAGGGGCCATTCACAAGTCTTTTTTCCAAAGCGCTCTGTAGCTTGCACTTCCGTGGCATCTGTCGTTGCTAAGCAACAATGACGTATGCTCTCCATGAAGATGTGGAAGTTACAGCAAAGGATAAATGGACTTCCAGCACTAAACATCGCTTGCAGTAGCTCTGCTACTACATTTATTTAAAAATGGTTATCCCTGTAACAGCTATGATCAACTGTTCTTGGCTGAGCTTTCAATGTTTTTACAGGGATGGATAAAGCTGATTGGTTGGTTCTTGTCACATGACCTGCGGTGCGCTTGCAGCATTCTGAAAAGTTAAGATGTTTTTATCTCAATGCGGTGCGGATGAGGCTGAAAAAACGAGCATGCCATACGGCGTGCGCGTCACGACCACGTCGCTTTCAGTATGAGTGCGCATACCGTGCAGCTACATTTGAAAAAAACAAACTTTGGCGCACAAAAGACGCAACACGAACGGCCCCTAAGACGTCATGCATATCGGGCTGTCGTAAGAAGTAAACATGAAGGTCATGGAAGTCGGCGTGTACATGCTAACGCACAATTGTGACGCGTGTCGATCTCGAATGATGTAACAGTCGCATGAATTCTGATCTGACTGTTCAGACTAAGGTCGCGTTGTGAAAAATCCAACCTGTATCGGATTTAGAACCACATATTGAAGTGGCTCAGATCTGACTGTAAAAGATCAGATTCCATGTGGTTTGTGCCGTTCACACCGTCATGCAAAAAACACACCTGGGTCATATTTAATTAAAAAAATCTGATTTTTTTAGCAGTGTGAACATAGTCTGTGTTACAACTTAAATATTTGAGTTGATTCAACTTAAAATTTTAAGGCAGCCAAGTAACAAATACAGCTGTTAAGTTTAACAAACAATTTAGTTTAGTTTAGTCAACTTGAATATCTTTAAGTTTTCACCTAGTACAACTTAACATTTAGACTTAAATAAACTTATTTTCTAGTCTAGTCAGTGAATAAAATGTAGCTTACACTGGAATAAAATATGATAAAATGAAATTATATATATATATATATATATATATATATATATATATATATATAAAAAAAAATGAATATCAGTATTTTTGTTTCAACATTGAAACATCTTTATATTAAGAAACATTTACTTAAAATTCATGAAAATGTGTGTAAGTTTTCCTCTTATTTGTATTTATTTTTTAAAATTTATTTATTTTTTTAGAGTCCATTGGCAGATATTTGTTCTTGTTTTAATCATAAACACACTTTATTCAAATGTTTTAAATGTTGCTTCTCAGAATATCTTGATTTAAGAAAATGTAGGTATTTTCACTGGAAACTAAGAAGAAAAAAAAACACTGGGGAAGAAGATTTTTGCAGTGCAATCAGACAAACAGAAAAAGTTATTTCCATACTCTAGTTGAGCTTTTTCTGTAAAATGGATTAAAAAGAAATGTTGAAAGTTTCCGACTGTTGCTAATACAAAATCTGTTGTTAAGAGCCTGGGGGTGAAAACTTTTGAACAGAATGGAGATGTGTACATTTTTCTTATTTTACCTAAATATCATATTTCTTTTATGTAGTACTGCCCTTCAGAAGCTAGAGAAAATATACTTACATGTTTTCCACAAGACCCCCCCCAGCTCTTAATGCATGTTTTTTCTTCTGAAGCATCAGTGAGGACGTTTGAACCTTCTGTAATAGTTGCAAATGAGTCCCTCAGTTGTCCTCTGTGTGACAAGATGGATCTCAAAATCATACAGTCATTGTTGGAAAGGGTTTAAATACGCAAAAATGCTGAAAAACCAAAGAATGTGTGGAACCTGTAGGATTTTTCTGAAGAACAGCAGGCATTTGAACTGTTCAGGGCCAACAAGGGACTCATGAACAACTATCACTAAACAAAAAGAAAAAAAACAAACAGCTGTGGATCATTCAGGTAACAACACAGTATTAAATATCAAGGGGGTATAAACTTTTGAACGGGGTCATTTTTATGAATTCAACTATTCTTTTTTTCTTGTGGACTATATGTAAACATACGTATGATATGAAATATCTTCAGGTCAGTAATAACTAAACAATAACATGCATTTTGTATGATACCTCTTATTTTGGTAAATTAACATTTGCAACTTTTTGACCTCAAAAATGACTTTTTCCTTTGTGTGTGTGTTTTGTTTATGTGTACTTTGTTGACATTTTATTATTTTATTGAAATTGAACTTTACATATACATATACATTGATACTAGATTTTCTTCATCTTTTGCTCCCTCACATTTGCGGCAAACAAACCTCTGTCTGAACTGTGAATATTTCTTTATTTTAGTATTGTCTATTGTCTTTATGTCCAGTTGTTTTTTGGAAGAGACCGGGTCCCTTGCACCTGTAACCTGCAGAGTTCATAAATTCATCAAAATCGAAATCATTGTAATCATCTTCCTCTACAGAGATGGATAACACCTGAAGATGTTTCCAGAGGACACAGAGTTTTCAGCATGAAACCGAATCCTGGGAGCGTCTCGACCTGAGCTTCAGAGAGCATGAGACCGATGTGCTTTTGAAGACGATGACAGATACAGCGCCTTGATTTCACTTGATTAACTGGAGCAAGAAACGCTGTGATGCATCATAGAAAGGCCATCCTTCTCTCCTGAGCTCTCTCAGGCTTTGAGGTCATTTCGTTAATCACACTTAGACCCTCTGAATCACAGGTTAAAACGCGTCACAGCAAATATGTTTCTCGGTTTTGGGGTTCGGTACATGGAAAAGCAGCTTTCTTTTAAAATCCATGAGCATAATTCATTTTCAGTGATATCAAAGGAATTCAATGCTCCTAATGAATGCAATCTGTTGTCTTCTTAATGCTTTTTTTCTTTTACTGTCCTGGCTTTCATTTTCAGTATGACTCTCGTTTTAACCTGCACAGTTTTTAAAATTAAATGACGAGCATTCGTATTTTAGAGATTTGAGCCTATTTTAGCTTGTTTTAGCTTCATGCATGTGTATTTTCCATTTCAAGTACTTAGATGAGACCAGGCCAGGCCTGCTTTATAGTCTGTTTCTTGCATACAATACTTTTTATTAATTCTGAAGGCAAACATCTTGAAATATGTCTTTTTGGAATATAAATTCTTATTAAATATTCCCAGATCAATGGAAATAAACGTCTCTGCTGGGGAACGTTTCGGGGGAGAGGAACTGAAATGGAACACCACCTTTTTTTCCGGTATGTGTTTCTTGACAAATGGAGTTGTGTATTAGTCTGTTCTATCAAAGCTGATTGAAAACTGCATTTCTGCAGTTTGTTCACATTAATTGTAGCCATATGTTAATGTTCTGCTTTCTTCGCTTCTTTTGAAGGAAACTATTGATCTGGGTTATGGAAAGGCCTCTCTGTCCACAGAAGAATTGTGTGTGATTACCGGCATTGGCAAATGGACATTCTGTGTTTTTGATCTGACCAAAACTATGAGCTGTTGTGGAAACATCTTTTCCTCTTCAGATTCACTCCGTATTTCCTCAAGGGTTTGACATTGTGATTATACAGGTTAATGTTCATATGTTCACATTCACATGTTTATGGTAGCCTTATGGTATTTTGATTTTATTTTAATTACTTAATTTAAATAAGGTTAAAAAATAATTAGTTTAAATTATTATTATGATGATTATGATTATTATTATTATTAATTCACAAACCTCTTTTAAACCTAGTTTTTAAAATTTCTTTTTAAATTTGTATGATTTAAGTAATTATTAGCTTAATTAATTTAAAAATATTTACATTAATCTAATATGAATTTAATAATAAAAAAGTATTATTATTAAATTTTTACATTTGTATGATTTAAATCAATTATTAGCTTATTTCATTTAATAATACTTAAATTCATTTTATACAAATGTAATAATTTATTGTTTTGTTTTGTTTTTATTTGTAAGATGTAATTATTAGCTTAACTAATATAATACTTTAATTTAATAGTAAACTATTATTTTTATTACTGTTATTATTATTATCAGCAATTCACAAACCCCTTGCAGTTTTCTTTTTAATTTTGTATGACATAATTAATTGTTAGCTTAATTATTTTAATAATACTTCAAGTAATGTAATACAAATTGTATATTATTATTATTATTATTAAATTTGTATGATTTATTATTAACTTAATTAATGTAATACTTTAATTGACTATATTAATAGTAATTAATATTATTATTATCGTTGTTGTTATTATTATTATTATTATTATTATTACTACATTTGTATGATTTATTATTAGCTTAATGTAATACTTTTAATTTACTAATCATTTTATTATTATTATTATTATTATTATCAATTCACAAACCCCTTGCAGTTTTCTTTTTACATTTGTATGACATAATTAATTATTGGCTTACTTAATTTAATAAAAAATCATTATTATAATTATTAAATCTTTTTTATTATTTCAGTTAAAATTTGTATGATTTAATTCATTATTAGCTTAATTGATTTAATAAGAATTTATTTAATTATTATTATACACAAACCCCTTGCAGTTCTTTAATGAACACCTGGGGCACCCAGTGCTACACTCAAAGTAGCTACACTCTTAAAAATAAATGTGCTTTGAAAGAACCGTTTTTGGTTCCACAAAGAACCATTCAGTCAAAGGTTCTTTAAAAAACCATCTCTTTCTTACCTTTTTTTTTCCACAAAGAACCTTTTGTGGAACAGAAAGGTTCTTCAAATATTAAAGGTTCTTTATGGAACCATTTAGACAAAAAGGTTCTTCTGTGGCATTGTGAAGCACCTTTATTCTTGCTTACTCAAGACATTATCTTAAGCATGTTCAGTCAAAAGCATCCGATGATGCAGTAATGTAACATCACTAACTGCTGTGATCTCCAGAGAGCCATGAACACAGTGTGAAGTACCCTAAACACTGGAGATCATTCTAGAACATCTTGCCTTCTTGCTGTCGAACTCAGAAGAAGCTGTGCTTTTGGCCGATGAGCGTACTGGCAGAGGTATTCCGATAGAGAGCCGATGTATTCGGGCTGCACATCCTGTATGAGTCCAAGTGAGTGGGAGTTGAAATCCCCGCTGATGGATGGCTGGTATGGGGCCAGCGTTCCGGATGGGAATGGCTGCCCAGTGCTGGGATGCTCTCCCAAATCCCCCCTGTGAAACGGTCGCAGCTGCCACGTCAGTCACCTGAGCATTCCCGCTTTTTCATCGAACAAACTGCAATCAGGCCCTCAGCGGCTGACCTGACAAATTGATTTGGAATCCCTTCTGACGATCCGTCGCTGCTTCGCATTCCCTCTGCGGTCAGCGCCGAGCCGAACGGGGCGGAGATGAAAAAATAACGGCCTTCGCTATCGTTCCTGCTCATCGGGTAAAATGATCAAAGGATGAGTTGGAAAATGAATGGCTGGGTCTAGAGGGCAGACAAAAAAAAATGCTCTTCTGAGTGATTTTTACTCTTCTAAAAATGCTGGTGACATGGGAACTAATCAGAGTTGGTGGGAAAAAATAAGATCTGTTGTTTAAAATAATAGTGTAATGTTGCACTAAATTAGGCATGTCACGATCCTGTCACGTATTTTGGCTGACAAGATTTTTAATTTTTTTTACCGTAGGTTTTAACTTAATACAGGCTTTGAAAAGAAATACTAAACAAAGAATGACATGAATAATATTTTAATTATTAAAATAGCGTTTAGATTATTTATTTTGGGTTCAATCAAATTTCAAATCAAAAGGTTTTTAAAATCATTTTTAAAATATTTATTACCGTAACAACAACATATAATAATAATAATAATAATAATAATAATAATAATAATAATAATAATAATAATATAATAATAATAATCCTCATCATCATAAATAATAATGAATAATAATATTAATGAATAATGATCTTTACTTTTGCATATTATTCTAATATGTATTACAATATCAATATTAAAAACAATATGAATAGTAATAATGAATTTTTAATGTTTATTTTTATTATTATGTACACAAATATATAAATTAACTAATATTATATCTAATATTTGCAATAATTTGTGTGTATTTGTAATATTACAACATCAGTAATGCTGCTAATTAATAATAATAATAATAATACAAATAATAATAATGCATTTTTTACATTTGAATATATACAAAAATATTTAAATTAACTCTAATATTATATAAATAATATTTACTATTGTGTATATTTGTGTATTAATTATATACAAATATATATATATATATATATATATATATATATATATATATATATAAATTAACTTTACTGTTGGGTATATTTGTAATATTACAACATCAATAATAATAATAATAATAATAATAATAATAATAATGGTGTGTTTTTATTTTTTTAATATATACAAAAAATAATATTAATTAACTCTAATATTATATAAAGATTTTACTATAGTGTATATTTGCAATATTTACTACAGCATCAATAATACTACCAATAATTACATTTTTAATATTTATTTTTTTATTTATTTTTTTAATTAGATTTTTTATATACAAAAAATATATAAATTATCTAATCTAATCTAATATTCAATCAATAATATTTATTATTGCATATATTTCTTATGTTTATTACAACATAATATTAATAATTAGCAGTAATAATCATAACAATGCATTTCTAATATATATTTTTTTCAAATATATACAAAAAATATTTAAATTAATATTGTATCAATAATATTTACTATGTGTATATTTGTAATATTTATTATAACATCAATACACCAATTTATTTATGTATGGAATTACTTTTATGGCAACAAAAACTAATTTGTTTTCAAACATTTTTAAGAAATGTATGAAAATATAAATTGAAACTGAATGTAATGTCTTTGAAACTGAAATAAATAATCAATCAAAAGAGAAGAAAACAGCAAAACATGCAGTTTATTAAAACGATAAATATTTATTTATTCTTTCATTCATTCCATTTAAAAGATTTGTTTTTAATTCATTTTCGATTTATATTTTCATTTGTTTCTTAAATAATTACGTCCATGCATACATACATACATACTAAAGTTTTTTTTTTTTTTTGTCTGCTGTCTTCATTATTTAGCTGGCAATATGTAACAGGAAGTGCACAATAATAACATTACAATCAATAATAATGACAAACTGTTTGTTTAGGTTTGTGCATTTAAGTAAAAACCACCCAAATTAAGATTTTTCTCATAATTCCTTCCTTTTAAGGATCGCCTAAGCAGTTTATAGCCATTCTTGACAGGAAGGCAGACAGAAGGAGAGGGTGTGAAAGAAACAGCTCAGTAAAGTAGTTCAGTGAGAATACGGCGTTCCTCGGCACTCATTTGGGAGACATTGCGCTGTCAGGGAGATCCACCACCTCTGAGCAACTGCAGCTGATGAGCACATATCAAATTCAGCTTCTGTGTCTTCCCTTCTCTCTCTCTCTGTCTCCTTCTCTTCTCTCTTGAGGAATCGTTTCGATGTCTTCTCTGACTTGCTAAATGATGATGGCTAAATCTCCACACAGCTGTCATGCCAGATCCACTGCAGGACCCGGTAATGATTGAAAAAAAGTGAACGAAACTGTCAGTCATCCAGATACACTACCGCTTTCCCACGAGACACTAGTTCAGGAGGAACTGAAGAGAAATTTGAAGTGTTGAAACTCATTGTAATACTTATCTTTCATGCCAATAAATACCTAACATACATACTTCAGCATTTACTTACACTTGCACTAAAGCTTAATTTGGTTTATTGGCTTGGTAGGTGGCTCATCTCCAAGCATAACATGTTTCTGCTCAGGTTGGAGAGCTGGGAAATCGGAGATGCAGTTCCAGGATTAAAAGTGAGAGCTGGCCTGGCCTCCACACCCTGCCGGACCACAAAGCGCCTGTGTCCTTTACGCATTACAGTGGAAAGAAGGTGGGGGATATTTAATTTCTTCCGACCCTTAACTTGCCTTTTTGGTAGCTCTGTGCTTGAAAGTTGAGCCTGTAATGAAATGACAAGCTTCTGTTCATGACTGTTGCCAACCTGTGCTCATTTTAATGAGTATGTTTTCTAAAAGTCTATTTTATCATCTGCCAGTTGAAAGTAATGGCACAAGGTTATCTGCTGAGATTATGTAGTTGTTTTCTGTGTCAATGTTTGATATAAAAATAACAGCCTGCGGTATTGTTCCTGTTCATCGGGTACAGTGGTCAAAGAATGGTGACATGGGAATTAATCAGTTGGTGAGAAAAAATAAACATCATGAAATTTTGGGTGACGGGTGTTTATTTACTTTCAACTTCATACAATAAAATAGAAAATACTGAACGAGCAGAATGACATAAATACAGTTTTAATCTAAAAATATTTAATTTTTTTAAGGTTCACTCAAATTCCATTCAAAGTAAAAAAAAAAAAAAATCAATAATAATAAAATGTAATAATAATAATAATAATAATATAAAAACCTAAATTAACCGGAATATTATATTAAAATAATAATATATTTTTTTCTATAATTATTCTAGTATTTATTGCAACATCAATAATTATAATAATAAATACATAAAAACAAAAATGAACAGAATATTATATTTATATAATAATATTTACTATTGCATAGTCTAAAATATATTACAACACCAATAATAATAATAATTATAAAATAATAATACACATTTAATATTTCTTTATTTTTTTATATATATTTTTTTTGTACTACTAATAATTAATACATAAAAAAATAGCTGAATATTATATTAATATAATAATAATAATAATATTGCATATTCAAAAATATATTACAACATCAATAAAAACAATAATAATAAAAATAATAATAATAATAATAATAATAATAATTCATGTTCAATATTTATTTAATGTTGGTAATTCAAGGTCCACAAATTACATGTAATGTATTTAAAATAATAATTTGCTATAGCACATTTCTAGTATTTATTAAAACATTAATAATAATAATAATAATAATAATAATAATAATATAAAAACATATATGAACTGAAATGTAATATTAATACAATAATAATATTTTCATTAAATTAATATTATGTTAATATAATAATAACATTTACTATTGCATATTCTAAAAAATACTATGCCAATAATAATAATAATAATAATAATAATATGTTTAATATTTATATAATATATATATATTTTTTTTCAAGGTTCACTTAAATTACATTTAACGTTTTTAAAATAATATTCAGATAATGCTAAAATATATTAAATAGCCAATAATAATAATAATAATAATTTGTTTAATATGCAATAATGATATTTGTTGGTATTATTGTTTAATATTTATTTGTTGGTATTATGTTGGCAATATTTTTTTTCAAGGTCTACTCAAATTGCATTCAAAATGTTAACATTTTTAATAATAATTTGCTGTTGCATTTTTCTATTATTTATTACAACAACAACAACAACAACAACAATAATAATAATAATAATAATAATAATAATAATAATAATAATAATAATAATAATAAAGATGAAGTGGGATATTATATTAATAGAATAATAATATTTACTATTGCATATTCTAAAATATATTAAATCAATAATAATAATAATAATAATAATAATATTTATTTAATATTGTTAATATTTCAACTCAACTCAAATTACATTCAAGGTTTGTTTTTAATAATATTATAAATAATATTTTCTATTGCATCTTTCTAGTATTTATTACAACACCAATAATAATAATAATAATAATAATAATAATAATAACAATGTTTAATATTTGCAATAATTGCTGCCTTCCATTATATGGCAATATGTTCTGTTTACAGTTCTGTTTAATTATTATTATTATTATTATTAATAAGAAGAAGAAGAATATTGGCTGCCACTTCTTTCCTTCTTTCTTTCTTTCTTTCTTTCTTTCCTTCCTCGACATTTTGATGCTCTCACTGCTTGCTCATCTGTCTTTTCCACCTCCCCTCATGTGATCCTCTTGAGAATGAATTGCAAATGTGCGCTCGTCTCCGTTCACTCAGCGCCGATGGCCTCATGCATACGGTGGCCTGTCATAAGCTGTTTGAATGTTAGAGTTATAAGCGCTTTGTCCTTGTGTCTTTTCTTGGCACCTTATTAACGCCGTAGCATCTCTCAAAAGCACATTCAGTCACGACTGCCACGTGTGCTCCTGCTGGCCCGCAGCCATGCACTTTACCAAAACCTATGTATAACCCGACCAGGTCCATTTAGATCTCGGTGTTAAAAACTCGAGCCCTGCCGTGGGTGGAGGTCACAGCAGATGGACATAGCGAGCTCTCTCAGCTTTCTGCTCCTCATCCACACCAATATCAGCTGCTCCTGTAAAGCAGGGTGGAGTCATCTTGTTCTGTATTTTTTCCATCTCCTCTGATGATATGGCAGCTTATGTGGCCCTTGCAGTTTATGAGGTGCGTCGTTAGATTGCCGCCATAGCGGATAATGTTTTATATGTAAAGGCGTTAATAGAGAGGTGTGTTCTTTAACCGATAAATGCCCAGATTATTCCAAGAGATGAATTACTTTGAATTATTGACAGTGCCTTGTGAAGTGTTCATACCCCTTCATTTTTTTCACATTTCGTGATGTTGCTGCCTTAGGTTAAACTGCTTTAAATTAAAAAACACACATCAATCTACACTCCAGTACACCATAGTGGCAAAGCAAAAACAGGTTTTGTACATCTTTGAAAATTTATTAAAAATAAAAAACTTAAATTACTAATGGCATAAGTATTCATATGGGTTATATGGGCTTTGTGGTGGTGTGGCAAGACTCAATCCTTTCATCAGTAAAGACACGTGAACACTTGGAATTTGCAAAAAAGAGAAACAAGATTCCCTTGTCTGATGAACCTTAATTCCAAGAATTATATTTGGAGGAAACACTGGACTGCTCATCACCTGCAGATATCATCCCAAAAGTAAAGTGTGGTGGTAGCAGCCTCAAGCTGTTGGACTGTTTTCAGCGGCAGGAACTCGTCAGAGTAGAAGAAAAGCTCAATGCACCAAAATATTGAGATTATACCTTAATGAAAACCCAGTGCAGAGCATTCAGAACCTCAGACTGGGCAGAAGGTTTACCTTCCAACAGGACAATGAACCTAAATACACAGCAAGAGTGGCTTATAGACAACTCTGTGAATGAGCCTGGGGCTGAACCCAATCAAATATTTCTGGAGAAACCTGAAAATGTGTGTCTACCCCCATCCAAGCTGACAGAGCTTAAGAGGTGAGGTAAAGAATGGCAGATGTGCAAAGCTTGTTGCATCATACCCAAAAAGACTTGAGGCTGTAAAGGTGCTTCAACTAAGTATGCAATGTTCTTATTTCAGTGTTTTTATTTGTAATACATTTATAAGTTGTGACAGTTCTGTTTTTGCATTGTCATTATGGTGTATGGAGTGTAGATTGATGTGGAAAAAAGTCATTTATAGCAGTTTAATATAAGGCAGCAAAAAAACGAAGGGGTGTGAATACTTTTGCAAGGCACTGTATGTCATTTTCAAAGAATGATTGGTAGTAGCTGGTGTGTCTTTATATGCCTTATAAATCCAAGAGAAGGTGGACACCCAAACATGACAAGTGTGTTGCTTGTTGAACATTTTATTTCTAAACCACTGGCACTAAACAGTTGGTTTTCCCCTCACAACCTCAACTCTTCTGGACACATTGGATGTGCATTTAAGTTATTTATTATGTAAATGTCTTTCCATTAGTAGTTTATGTCTTCTTAATAACTACTTTATCCATCTCCTATTTATCCATAAGTGAGCATTTTAGAAATTTTCGCATCTTGGTGTTTCCATACAGCGTTTTATATGTAATATCCCTGAACTCACATAAAAATATGTGGATGGAAACCCAACAGCTGTATGCCACATCATTAATATTTGTCTTAGAATTAAAGGACTAGCCAAACCCTTAAATCAGAAAGAGGGTGTCCACATACTGGGCAATAAAGTTGTCAAGTTGTAGTTGTACAATTTTACACAGTGTTTGGACATTAACGTGTGTTGGCAGTGATAAAATTCCACCCAATCCTTATTTTTAATCACCATTAGGCCAAACCAGTCTCACTAGGTATGCCATTTTGATTCTCTAAGCAGTGTGACATCACATTGTTTAGCCCACCCCCGCCTTTTCTGAAGTCTGCCGCCCCGAATATGCAGTTTTAAAGTGATACACACCAAAACAGCTCTTTTTTAGACACACACCAAAAATGACATTTTCCAGAAGTTATAATAGATGATCTCTGGGTTATTTTTAGCTAAAAGTTCACTCTGAGAACACCCAATATTACATCTTGCAAAAAGGGGCATAATAGGTGCCCTTTAAAATGCATAGTCACTCAAAACTATTTACAGGTGGGAAAATGTCAGTACTTAGTTAAGAGACGCTGTGATCACATCACTTTGTTGTATTCCTCACTTCAGGTTGCTTAAAAAAAGCATGCAAATGTAATTTTATAGAGCAGTGTATGAATGTTAGTGGTATTTATTAAAAGCTTCTGTTTTTAATTTCTAGCAAACTAAACAGAGTTACAAAAAAGTAATGGCACTTACAATGACAGCTATCTGTCATTGTTCTTTTTCAGGTCAAGAGCGACCGTGCTGATTAAGCTGGATCTTCTAAACATATTTTTAGCTAACTGCCTCAAGACATCCGGTTCACTGACACAGGCATCTGAAAGTAACTCTATCGTCCCTTAGAGTACTGAGGTTTGTTATGGCCACAGCAACACAAGAACTTCATGTATGATAATTATGTATGTATCAGTGGTGTGTGGTCATGTTCTGAAATGAGGAGGCAAAGCCCTGGGAAAAGACATTGCATATTGTTTAGCAAGTCTGTAACCAGCTAAATCAATGCTTGAAAAAATAAAAGAATTTTAGCAAATACAGGTAATTTGGCATAGTTTTGTAACATTTATGACTGTTATAGCGCTAGCTGTGGTCTGATACTTAACATTTTGAATGCTTGTTTAGAATCAAAAGTTTTGAGTTTTCCTTTAGGCTTTATAGGATTTTGGGTAAGTTTGGACAGATCCCTTTTCCAAACAACCACGTTATTCGTTATAGCTTCCCAAAGGGTAAATTTCAACTTTTTTTTTTATTTTTTTTTTTTTATAATTATTGACCTGGAAATTCTAGAGAATTGTACTGCAGTGTTTTTTTCTAGATTGTGCAAAAAACTTGGGCTAGTTTACAAAATGAGGAGTTATATGATATAAATATCGCGTGTATGTGCGAAAAACCGTGCAACGTACAGTACAATTGTTTACACCTTGAGAAATACGATAACGCCCTCAAGTGGCCATTTTTTTGTTTTGTTTTTTTTTTCAAAAATTTCTCACTGAGTTTTGTTCCGATCGACCTCCGTTAACCTTGTCTTATAGGTGCTCAAAATTCATTGGCCAATGGCGGCCATGTTTTTTTTTTAAACTTTAGACACTTATAGACACTTGTGGACAGCGATTTTCATGTTGATAGGGCAAATGGTTGCCTGTTTTTTTCTCTCTCTTATAGCACTCTTATAGCACTCTCTTACATGGGTGTTCTGAGTTTGGTGAAGATATGTCATTCCGTTCTGGAGTTATAGGCATTTTAGTAAAAGTGGCACTGCCCCTTTCGAATGTTTTAGCATCCCTTTGCGATGGTTAGTCAAAAGACTTCTTTTTTTTTTGATAATTATTGATATTACCTCTTCAGAGAATCTTTCTGCACTGGTTAGGTTCCAATCGGGCGAAAAACCTAGGACTAGTTCGCAGAAGTAGGTTTTTCAAAAAATCCACCAGAATTTCACCAGGCTCACGATCAAATCCAAGGCATGCGTTTTGTCCGCCGTGAGTCAAGGACTCCGACAACATAAGACACTTGATATTTAACTATTTTTGAATTTTTTGAATTATCAGTCATCAAAGTTCTGTAAATGTGGTCATTAAAAACTCCTACAGATCATGTTTTTTTGCCATTTGAAGTCTTATTTTGACGTAACAAAGTGGTTATATCACACATAAGTGTGTGAGTTGTTTACTTACTTTTTTAAAAATTTGTCTTCCCATTAACGCCTTATTTTGTTCATTCAGACTGATTTGCGAAAGCACACAAACACGAGGCGGGATTTATCGCATGAACCAATCACAGCCCAACATAACCAGTCATATCTGATCATATCATGATGGAGGCATTGCCTCCTCTCATGTGACTTTCCCCCATTCATTCTTAATTACCCCCCACCAAACTCACCGCACACTTCAGGGGGTCTGTTAAAACTCAGTGGGCTCAGGAGAGGGGAGAGAGACGTGAACTCCTGCTGTAACTTTACTTGCTGGTGTTTCCGTTTGACAGTGTTTCTTTAGAAAAACAAGTGATTTCCACACTTTTTAATGTTATATTTTGTAATATTGCTGTTGTTTTATTTTGGATTGAAGGACATATTCTAACATGGAAAAAGTGACTTGCCTAACCCTTAAAGAATGTATGCATCCATTGGATGCAATGGATTCTCAACGCTCAACCAAGACCAAACAATGGTAAGTGAGCAAACACACACATCAATGCAGCCAGGACCAAACCTAGCAACTAAATCCACACATCCTATACCAAATTAAACCCTAGCAACTAAACACAAGCATGCGCACATACACGGCACTGCTGTGTTCAAGCCTCTCCTGTTACTGTTTTAATAGGGAATTTGAGAGTGTGTGGAGGCCCTGGGGCGAAGGCTGTCTCTGCACATGATCGCCCACAACTAATACATCCCACAACTGCACACGAGTGTGATGGAGCCCCTGCCCATATCACTGTGGAAACAGGTGCTCTCTGCGGCCCAGCAGATGTCCCACAATGCCGCTGTGGAAATGGCCTCTCAATAGTTGTGCACAGAAACAATGCATGATGCCCTGCCAAGGTGGTCTGACTGTTGTTTACTGTTGACGGTATGTGTCTTTTGTGTGTATGCATTGACATAATCAGACTTATATGTTTGTGGATGGGTCATCCTGAGTAATGGAACAAATACAACATGATCTGTGGTCTGCTGACAATTTGTCGCTCAGCTTGTAAGAACAAACCAAGTGAAATTGCGTAATACACTTGGATGTCTAGCAAACAAACAAGCATAACCTCAAAATTATAACCACACTTAGTCAAAGTATGCTGTTCAAAACATTTTATTTGCACAATCTGTTGAATTTCTGAGTTCTGAGAAAAGTTTTTTTTATTATTTTTATTAGGAATTTGCTGGATGGGGTTGAATAAAAAGAGTGATTTGTGACATAATCAAAGCAAATGACTATGATTTAAGTAAAAGATTATGATTTTTAGTTTAAATTATATAAAAAGATTTTTAAAGGATCATTTGACTCTGAAGACTGAATTAATACTTTAAAAAATTATACAAATAACATTAAAAAACTAAATATTATTTATATTAATGCTTGCATATTAAATATATTACTAAAATTATAAAAAAAATAATTATATATAAATTATTTTTATATATACAAACACTAATACACACACATAAAATATATTACTGAAATGATACAAAAATAAAAAAAATAATAAATACAATATTATTAAATTATATGTAAAATATATTAACACACACATAAAATATATTACTACAATTATAAAAAAGTAATATTAAAAAGGAAATATTAAATATATATATATATAAATTGATGTTTTTTATATGCATATTCATACACACACATTAAATATATTACTAAAAGTATTAAAAAATAATTATAATATATATATATATATATATATATATATTCCGAATGCAAACATGGCCTAAATGCAGGTTTCAGTAGAGTGTTTTTATAGTGGTATTTTGGAGCCTGACACTGACAACTGTCAGTTCTATATAAGTTCTATATAAAACAAGAATTATTAGAGTTCAAAATGTCATTTCTTTGTAATTATTTGTGAAATTTACTAGCAAATTCTGAGTAAAAAATGGTTTTAAAGTACACCTACACCTTGTGTCTTGCTGTATCAATTTTATTTACTCCATAAAATTCCTGTATAAAAAAAGAGACGTGCTTATTGTTCCCACACTTCTCTTTTTGACCCTCTCACAGTCTCCCAAAAGTTCACTGTGCTTCCTGTTTACAGAAATAGCCTCCGTCAGTATTTTCTCCTCATGAGTTGAAACATCCTAAACAGCCCGCGTCCCGTGCCAGACAATGAACGTGACCTGTTCCTGGCTAAAAATCTGGCCCTGCTAATGCCGCTGTGTGAAGTCTGCGCTCAACCATTTGCTCCGTCTGTAGAAATAGAAGCAGGCATTACCGGCCTGATGGAAGTAAGGTTATGGCACCATGCCAGCCTCCGGAGCTGCCAAAAGCCAGATGGCATTAGACCAGGGCCCGACACACATGCACACATGCACACACACCTTAATAACCAGCTGTACATGCACCCTTTTGTTCACTGATGCTTAACAAACGCTGTGCATGTTTCATGTAGTAACATGTGTCTTTGTGCATGTGTGTGTGTCTTTGAAGTCTAATGTGTTACGGGGCCGGACAGTGAGGTGTGACAACAACCTAAAAACCCAAAATAACACTATGTGGTTACTGGCAGACAATAGGGAAATGACAGAAAATGCAACACTGAAACAATTTCTTTTTTTTTTTATAGTATATACAGTTGATGTCAAAAGTTTGCATCCCCCTTTCAGAATCTGCAAAATGTAATTATTTTACTACAAAATGCTTGTTATTGTTTATTTAGTACTGGCCTAAATAAGATATTTCACATAAAAGATGTTTACATAGAGAAAATAACAGCTGAATTTCTAAAAATAACCACGTTCAAAAGTTTACATACACTTGATTCTTAATACTGTGTTGTTACCTGAATGATCCACTGCTGTGTTTTTTTTTGTGATAACTTCGAAACAGGTGTACGGTTGCCATTAGAAAGGCTGAATCTGATTATTTTCTTGATAAAACTACTGAAAATTTGACTAATTCTAATAATTTAAATTGTAAAGAAAGGCTGAATCTGATTATTTTCTTGATAAAACTACTGAAAATTTGACTAATTCTAATAATTTAAATTGTTAACCGGTAACAAAACAAATGCAGAGCTTCCCTCTTGTAAAATGATAGATTCTACTAAAATTACAGACAAAAAGCAAATGCTTAATAGTTTTAATAGCCACTTTATTCCATCAGGGTCTTGATTTCAAACAAATAACGATATGACTTTTGACCTAGAATTCCTTGAATCTTAATGTAATTTATGAAGGAGCAAGTTTGTTTCTCAACAGATTACCTCATCTGAACTAGATGTGAATAAATTGCCAGGTCCTGATCGTATTGCCCCACTGTTTTTAAAATTAGCGGCCAGTTTAGTTTCTTCTCCATTGACGTATCTATTTAATCTCTTATTATCAACTAATATAATCTCTAAAATTTGGAAATTTGCATTTGTTGTTCCCTTGTTAAAAGGGGGTGAGCCTTCTTTAATGGATACTTATAGACCTATATCTAAGCTCTGTATTCTCTCAAAACATTTTGAAAATGTAGTTAGTAAACAGTTCACTCAGTATCTAACTTGTTGTAGTATTCTGTTTATTATTCAATCTGGTTTACATAAAGGTCACAGTACCACTACAGTCATGTTAAAAGGTTTTAAACTGTTGTTTTTAGATTAAAAAAAAAAGAAAAACACTCTGCTTGTCTTTTTATTGATCTATCGAAGGCCTTTGATTCTGTGAATCACAGCATATTATTTGATGGGCTTAATCTGGTATCTGCTGATATATAAGGCGATTTTAGGTTTCTTCATTTAGTTTTATTTTGTATTTATTTATTTATTTATTTATTTTTGTCATTTTGTTTGTTATCTCATACAAAGGATTTAGTTTGGAAACTATTCATTACATTATCAATTAAGTTATAATCTTTGTGTGCCACCTCTCAGGACTGAACTTGGTAAAAGTCCTTTCAAATATGCCGTTACGTCAGATTGGCATTTTCTCAAAAAGGAGACTATTTAAGTCTTTATTATGTAATCTAGAGAGTAATTTAATGGTTTGATTGTTGTTCATGAGTCCTTTGTTTACAGTTAAACTGCCTGCTGTTCTTATGAAAAATCCTTCAAGTCCTTGAAATTCTTTGGTTTTTCAGCATTTTTGTGTATTTGAACCCTTTCCTAACAATGACTGTATCATTTTGAGGTCCAGCGTTTCACACTGAGGACAACTGAGAGACTCATGCAACTATTACAGAATGTTCAGACGCTCACTGATGCTTCAGAAGGAAAAACCATGCATTAAGGGCTGGGGGTGAAAACTTTTGAACAAAATGGAGATGTGTACATTTTTCTTATTTTGACTAAATATTGTATTTTTGTCATTTAGTACTGCCCTTCAGAAGCTACAGAAGATGCTTATATGTTTCCCAGGAGACAAAAACAGTCATTGTTGGAAAGGTTTAAATACACAAAAATGCTGGAAAATCAAAGAACTTGCGGGATCTGAAGGATTTTTCTGAAGTATAGCAGACAGTTTAACTGTTCAGGACAAACAAGGGATTCATGAACAACTATCACTAAACAAAAAAGGTAGGAACACAGTATTAAGAATCAAGGGAATGTAAACTTTTGAACAGGGTCCTTTTTAGAAATTCAGCTACTATTTTCTCTTGTGGACAATATGTAAACATCATTTATGTGAAATATCTCATTCAGCTCAGTACTAAATTGACAATAACATGCATTTTGTATAATCCCTCTTATTTTGGTACTATAATGAACATTTTGCAGATTCCGAAAGGGGGATGTAAACTATTGACCTCAACTGTATATGAAGAGTTCAAATCCAACAGCCTCTAAATCCATCTGACAGCTTTCTTTTTAAAAAAAAAAAAAAAAAAAATGTATCAGGCTCCTATAGGTTTCTATGTAAGTAATGGTACTTCCGGTGAGTACATTTTATGTGAATTTTCAATTTTCAACTATTTCTTTAATATATTTAGACCTAAATGTGTTCCATATTTAGTCTAAATTCAGGTTTCAAACACATACTTAGTGAAATTTGAATGTGTCACTGATATGTTCGGTGTTTAGCAGGTGGAGCAGTGTTTAGCAAAGAGTCACGTACGTTGAGTTTCTGTGAAGTGTTGGGTCACGTTTCCATGTCTGCTGTAGATCCACATGTCTAGGGAGCGTGAGGAACCCGTCGCTAAGGACTGCAGTTAGTGTTTGATATCATAATCCTGTTATGATTTTCACTGATCCCTAAAATTTGTCTCAGATGGTGAAACAGTGGCAGAAATCACATGGTATTCTCTGGGTTTTAGATGTGAAACAGACCTAATGGATGTCTAGTTTGGACCAAGAAAAGGACATAGTCAAACTAAATGACAGTATTTATGTTACAAAAGCTTTTCAAATATATATTTTTTTTTTTCAAATTTCAAATAAATGCTGTTCTTTTGAATGTTCTATTCATCAAAGAATCCTGAAAAAAACACATCACAGTTTCCACAAAATATATATATATATATATAAAGCAGAGCAATTGTTTTTCGTTGAAAAAATGTTTCTTTAGTTGCAAATCAGCATATTAGAATAATTTCTGAAGGATGATGTGACACTGAAGGCTGGAGTAGGCTAATGAGTACCTGGAGTAATTTCACAATATTACTATTTTTCTGTCATTTTAGTCGAATAACTGCAGTGTGAATAAGAGAGGTCTTCCACCTACATGAAATGGCCTAAATATTATGTGAAACGGAATGGTAGTGTGAGTGTGATCGTCAAATAGTAATATAGTTTATGCATCAGTTCTTTCTGGTCCTCAAATCTAACTGGTTGATAAGAGTGTGATATTCAAACAATATCAGAACCATTTTACTGTTTGTATCACTCCGCTTGCTGTATTTCTCACAGCGAATATCATGGCGGACAGACAAATTCACTATAATTGTAAATTTTTTTTTTTTTTTTTTTTTGTGGGTGCTACGGAATGTAGATTTAAGAGTTTTTGGAGGGAAATGTACTTGTTTAGACTTCAAATATGGAGTTTGTTAATAAAGATTCTATTTGAAATAAAGAGTCTATTTGAAAATTTGTTGTGAGCTGTGAGTTCTAGATGTGAGCTCCAGAGGTTCAGCGGCCATTCAACGCTCATGAACCCACAGAGAGCAGCCTCACCTCGGCCAGATCTTCTGGAATATGCCGCAGGCTCTGATGTCTTTATAGTGGTTAAACATGAGATATAATTCAGTTTGAGTAAATCTAATTGGGCAGTCTTTGGCCTCATTAATCTATTATTTGTTCCAGAGGAAATAGTTTTGTCTGAGGGCAAAATCTCATCATTTCATATTTTGTGTAACTCCAATGCTGTCTTTGTACTTTTGACTGAATTGCCTAACAACCTTTATGATGGCTGCTGTTGTTGAAAGTACACATTTCGCTCTCTATAAATATATTTTTCATGTCTGTACGGCAAGTATACACAGAGTTGCAGTTAATTTTTTTTTGGACGGACTCAAATTTAGAGACCAAGACACCCTGTTTGCTTTCATTATTTTACAAAAGTGCAACATTTCGCTGTTATTCTGTGCACACAAATAAACGCAGTAAAAGTCTTTACAGATTCGAAAGATGTATTACTCCTATCTATATGACCAATATTTTTTTTTTCTACGACTAAGCGATTAATAAAATTTTGGTTGACCAAGCCTCTTCTCATTGACTAACAGTTAGCTGACTATTAGGAGGCAGCCCTAATTTTATATAAATAATAGTATTTAATAATAGTGTTTAGTATTAAGAAACGGTGTGTGTTTGTGATAGTGATTTTAGTTACATTGTTCCGCCATTAGTAATGACAAGTAAGCAGTAGACTTTTATATTGAAAATAAATGCTCTTGTAAACTGAAGTTATTTTTACTTTCAACTAGGGTTGTCAAAAAGTATAGAGTTTGGTACTTTAGGTGCTGGAATTTTAGAAACGTCCATTTCCCGCTCACATTTGAGCACTGTTGAGACTGTTTTTAAATATCGCTGATTGGCCACAGTGTTGACGCGCTCAACAGACATGACTGTGATTTTCTACAACGATCAGCGCATCACATTCCTCACAGAGGAATATGCAAGTTTTGTTCGGTTCAGTAGCATTGTTTAAGTTAATTGCTGCTAATATGGCCGATTGATGACGTGTCATGAAAACCCTCTATACAGTCATATCTCAGGGCTATGAGTATAATATTGCTCATATGTCTTAAAAAAAAAAAACATATTTGCATATTTGATTTGATTGCTTTAAAGTAAGCTGCCAGCAATAATCTAGCAAAACAGCAATTTTTAAGTACTGTATACGTCACTTTCTAAGGAAAAGACCATCACCCTGGCAACTGAGAGGTTATACTTATATTTTTTCAGCATGATGGTCATTTTTTTTATATAGAAATCAATATCCAATTAATTATGAACAAGCTGAACTGTAATCTGTACTTACTCAAGCGGCACATTCTTTTGGTTTAGCAATATGTCTTCTACAAAAATCAATATTTCCTACCACTGTTGCATTTGGCTTTAATTATGAAATATGCATCACTGAACCATGGAGTGGGACACAATATAGTATATAATGTTCACAGTGTATTAATTATTGTTTTATTTGGATTGACAGAAGAACATTGTTAAATTTGTAGAATAATGCATAGTTGAACATACTGGGTTTTTTTTTTAGTATAGCATTTTGTATTTGCTGCACACTAGGCTATGATTTAATTCTAAACATCGTCTCAATCTCAGTGGGAATTGCTGTACAGCAGGAGGAGGACAAAAAAAAAGAGCGTTGCTGTTCAGGACAGACAGGGGCAGCACTGCCTCACTTCATTATGCTCACAATCACTCCATCCATTGCTAAAGCAAAGAATCTCTGCAGCTCAGCAAGGCTTTGGACAATTTTGCTCTTGTCTCGTCTCTCAATCTGTCTCTTTCTCGGTTTCTCTTTAGAAGGAATTTGCCTAATGACCCAGAGGTGTTAGACTGAGCTTCCTGTCTGACCATCAGAGCCAAACGAGATGAGTTCACTTTACAGGAAATGAAATCATCACACACCGTGACGAGGGTAATTACCTAACATTATCTTCACAGCAGTCCATGGTTTTCCACCACTTTAGACTGGAGGCTTTTTATGGTGTTGTACAATGTCCGTGGTTGTAATTAGAATAATAAAATTTCAATTTCATTTTGTAATATTAGGAATCAGAACATTTATTTATTTAATCTCATTTCACATGGGAAACATTCAGCAATTCAAAAGTGAAATCCTAAAACCCTGTGTTTTATTTTATTTTTATTTCATTGTTGTTGTTGAGTATAGTATGTTTCTTATATATATATATATATATATATATTATTTTTATTTTTTTATTTTTTTTGAAGAACATACAATGTGGATTTTTACCATTATTTACAATGAAATACATATATACAAATACATTATATACAATGAAAAATTATTTTCATTTTACATACACATTTATTTATTTGTTTATTTATTCATTTATTTATTTATTTATTTTTTTGTGTGTGTGTAGGATTTACTTTGAATCTTACTTTTCAAGTATCTTTCAACTTTTCAATTTTTGAATCTTACTTTTCAGGTAAATATCACCAATAATTATAAAAGTAACACATTGAATTAAATGTGAAATTAAGTAGAAGGACCAAAATAGTATTTTCTTCAAAAATGTACTTCACAAATCCGTTTTATTTGCAACTTCAAAAAAACGTTGCACAGCGTACTTTCATAATAAAATGTGAATTGTAAGTAAAAAGCCTGAAGATATTACAGTAAATATGGACTCTCTAAGTTTTTTTGAATGAAAAATTGTGGATCCGTACATTTTTATATACATTAGAAAACTTTTAACTGTTTTAATTGATAACAAATGCAAAAATGCTACATTACTGACCAATAATGTTACCATATACACTGAAAATGATTTTCAATTTACATGCAATAAAATATTTTGGTGTAGGATTTACTTTGAACCAACCTTCACTTTTCAAGTAAATTTCACAAATAATTATAAAGAAATGACATGTAATGCATTGAATTAATGTATTTTCTTTAAAAACATACTCCAATATTATTACTTTTTTTTTTACTTCAACAAACATTTTACTGTGTAATTTCATAATAAAATGTAAGTGAATCGTAAGTGAAAAGTCTGAACTGTCTTGAAGATTACACAAATTACAGTGAAAATGGACTCTCCCAGATATTCCTTGGTGACACATTTAAAAATTATTAATTTAAATATATACATACTTTGTTTTATTGTTTATTGGCCTTAATCCAAATTTGAACTTTAAGTCATTATATTGCTTATTATTATTATTATTATTATTATTATTATTATTATTATTTTTTTTTTTTACTTTATTTTATTTTGTTGTTGCATTTTTCTTTTTCTTTTTCTTTTTTTTCTTTTTTTTTTTTTTTTTTTTTTGAAGAATGTAAAATGTGGATTCTACATACTCCACTAGTCTTTTTTTATTTGCAACTTCAAATTAACTGTAAGTGAAAAGTCTGAATTGTCTTGAAGAAATTACAGATATTCCTTGGTGGCACATTTAAAAATGATTACTTTACAAATATAAATACTTATTATTTTAATTAATTGAAAAGCCAAATTTTAACTCTAACTTTAAGTCATTATATGACCTTTTAAATTAACCACCTGTTTTATTGTGGTCATTTTATTTTTTATTATTTATTTATTGTGAACTTAGTAAAAGGCAGATCGGTCAGAACTACAATAAACTTAAATTTTAAAGATACCTGTATATGGTAATGAACATTGTCACTGTATTTCATTAAGTCAGTTTATTTTAGCTACAGCTGCCAGTTTGTTTTACCATCAATTTGAGTGTTTTCTTTAGTGTAGGCATATATTCACTGACTTTTTGGGAAGCAGTGGGAGTATTATCTCTAGTCGGCGAGGGTTATCTGTGTGTTGACAGGCTAAATCGAATGGCCCCTCTAATCAGATAGCACTTAGTTTGAAGCACTGGTCCAATAGCTTAAAGATCACATAAACACCCTCGAGCTGTTCCTTTTCTCACCATGCCTCATACAAACACTCAGATATTCAAAGCAAAAGCTGCCGTATATCTTGGTAACAACCTGTTTTATGGCTTCGAAGTGTCGACAAATAAACAGTGTCTTCACACCAGCCTCGAATGCATCTTTACTTTCGATTCTAGTGAACTACGACGGCCCTGTTTGTAAAAAAGCGCATCAAAGAGAACATCTCAAGCACTGTCACTGTTATGCTCTCTAATTTTACTATATACACACCTCATTTAGTGGTAGACTTTGGTGCCCCCCCGCTGAGAGGGACTTGGACTTTCCCACGCTGAAATGTTGCCTCACATTTGGAGCATACCACATGTCCTGCTTCAGAGGATTTTCACCCCCGTAGGCATGTGCCTGCTTGTTAAAAAAGACATTGGTTGTTTTGTCAGTAAACAGTTTTAACGAGATCACAATGACATGACTGGCATTCACCTCTTAATTTGGGGAGCTTTATGGAAATCTTCTAAAAACAGCCATAAAAACGCAGTGTGGTCATTGACAGGCCTGTTGTTTTGTCTTGTTTTTATGTCTTCTGAGGTAGTCTTGTACTTTGCTAATATTTTTTTCTGAAGAAAGATGTCATGTATAGTGATAAAAGCGTCGTAATCCACTATTTTGTAGAGGGGGGTCAAAATGTTCACCTGAGATTCAGAGTCAAGTTGCAGGGGTGTAAAAATGACTTTAGAAAGATGTTAGCATAATAATGTTATTTTTACAGAAAGATTGGTAGGTCTATTAGTAAAATCTGTTGACTTTAACAATCTTTGTTGCATTATGTGCCAATGGTGACCATTAAAAATGAGGAAACAGCACTTTTCAAGTTTTTCCTCCAAAGTTTGCATGCCTGTAACTCAAAAAGTATTAATGATAGCTTAATGCCTTTTTAGATATTGGGTTTTAACAAACTTTCCTTTTGGTATCTTTATTTATAATGCCCTATGAGATTCGGATCCAGAGATATTGGAATTTCAATATGGCTCCAGGAGTAAATTGTTAAAATGTACACATTTTCAGTGGTCAAAAACCAAATGTGGGTCACTTTGCAAAATATATACTATATAAATAATTAATACTATATATATATATATATATATATATATATATATATATTAATAATACTTCTTTTTGTTTTAAAGAGGAATATCTGAAGAACAAATAATGTTGAAGCTAGAGATGTATCTCGTTTCCTTCTGTCAAGACAACTGTATTGAACAGAGCTGAGTGCCATAAATATTATTTTTCCAAAGTTAGTGTGCATGTAACTCAAGAAGTATTAAAGATATTGCAATATAATTTTAGATTCTATTTGTTAATAAGCTTTTCTTTCGAAATCTCAATGAGGCTCAATGTCAAGATTGTTAAATATTACCAATTTTCAGTGTTCACAAAACAAATTTGGCCACTTTGTACACTCTTAAAAATAAAGGTGCTTCACGATGCTGTAGAAGAACCTTTTTTGTTTAAATGGTTCCATAAAGAACCTTTAACATCTGAAGAACCTTTCTGTTTTTGTGGCAAAAGAAGGTTCTTCAGATTATAAAAAGGTAAGAAGGAGATGACTGAACGGTTCGTGGAAGCAAAAATGGTTCTTCTATGGCATCGCTGTGAAGAACCTTTTAAACCACCTTTATTTTTAAGAGTGTATACAGCTGATACTTATTTTATTTAAAGAACAATGTAACAAAAAGAAGAAATGTTAAAATTAGAATTGTATCTTGTTTCCCTCTAAATACCTATAATAATTTGACGAGCACAAATTATTATAGCACGAATTGTGAGATTTTAATACTCTCCTTCCATAAATTTTGCGTCTAAAAGGGAAACTCCAACATACATATTTAATTAGGTCAAGTGCAAAAATAACTGTGTAAATTATGTGTAAATAACAGTCTTTTCAGCGCTAATTCTTCACTGCACATCTTTAGTAAATCTTGACAATACTATTCTAAATTAAGTAAATTTTACTTAAAACTAGTCAAATCTGCCAGTGGGGTAAGAAAAATAGTATTGTTTTAAGAGTAATTTCCTTACCCCACTAGCAGATCATTTGTTTTAAGCAAAAAAAAAAAAAATAATAATAATAAAAATCAGAAGTGGATGAATCTGAAAATGACACCCTTGCATTTTCGTGTGTATTTTTTAGCTCTGGTTTCATGTGGACAGGATCTTGCCTATAGTAAATGTATCTTGATTTAAGATTTTTTAAATATTTTGATTAGAAACGAGACAAAAATACTAAGTAAGATAAGCCTTTTTTGCAGTGTCCCGAATTTGAACTGAGGTAGCAAAAAAATGACAGTAAGGAAGTTTGAAAGTTCCAAAGAAGTTTCCTAAAGGCATTTAAGGAAAGAAATACAGGAAAATTAGTACCTTTGTTTATTTATTTATTTATTTATTTATCTCATGCAATGAGATTTAGGAATATTTTACATTCATTTTCTCTTAGACTGCTTGAGAAGATCCAAAATATATATTCGTAAGTGTTCATTTCAGTGTCTAGAGTTCAACTGCAATACATTTTAAGGCTGTTTTCTCTTTCCTTTTTTTTCCAGAAATCTCCCCTTCAGTAGTACTAACATAAACAAAACTTTCCGTGCTTATTCCTCTCTATATTATAAAGATTTTTGCAGATGTGTTTTTGCATCTTGCACCAAATGCCTGAAAACATATTTTGTGTGTGTGTTTGTGTGTGACTGCTGACAGTATTTTTGTATTTATGGATAAATAAATATGATAGAAATATGTATCCAAAACTCCCTCTGGAAAAACCTTTAAACTCAAAACAATGCAAGAATTTTGAATCTGGCTTTATGCAGTGTTCAGATCTGTGCTGGAAATTTACATAAATTGGTGCATATTAAAATATATAATGCATAATTTACAATTTAAAATATTTACTGTATTAGCTGGTATTTTGCCTTAAATGGATAGTTCACCCTAGTGTTGTTCCAAACCTGTAAGACCTTTGTTCTGCTTCAGAACACAAATTAAGATATTTTTGATGAATTTCGAAAGCTTTCTGACCCTGCATAGACAGCAATGCAACAAACACGTTCAAGGCCCAGAAAGGTAGTAAGGACATAGTTAAAATAGTCCATGTGACATCAGTGGTTCAACCGTAATGTTATGAAGCTACTAGAATACTTTTTGTGCGCAAAGAAAACTGAAATAACAACTTTATTCAACAATTTTTCCTTCCGTGTCAGTCTTCGACACGCATTCACGAGAGTACCACAGCGCATGTGGGGCTGCTGACGCAGGATCCGGCATTCTGACATTCTGTCTGTATATTCTGGTTCAAATAATTTTGCAAGTCACCCTCTCCGTCGAAATCTTCAGACATGTTTATGAAGACTTGAGTATTCTCGTAGCTTCATTATGGTTGAACCACTGATGTCACATGGACTATCGATGTCCTTACTACCTTTCTGGGCCTTGAACATGTCATTTGTTTTGCTGTCTGTGCAGGGTTGGAAAGCTCTCAGATTTCATCAGAAATATCTTAATTTGTGTTCGAAAGATGAAAGAAGGACTTACGGGTTTGGAACAACATGAGGGTGAGTAATTAATTGGATTTCCATGTCAAAACATTCATACAGAAAATCCCAGTCATATTTAGAGAAGTCAGTGAAGATATTAATAATGCTACTGCCTTTTTCGGGAGCTCTAATTCTGTAACTGTGCCAGTCAAACAATACGCGAGCGCTCGCCGCGGATACATTTCACATTCATAGCGGAACACACGCTAAGCCTATTTTTAGTGTCTCGAGTTAATGCTAACACAGGTTGAGGTGCAGAAATACTAAAGTAATAGCCAACAGTAATTCTGGCTTATACCAATTGAAAAAAGCAGCTGTGTCTGTGACACTGATACGTCTGAGCCGTCGTTAGATTGGGGGTCTCCATCCATCAAGATGTTGGGATCCACAGTGACAATGCTTTGGCCCATTCATCTTGGGGGTCTTTTGATGTGTTTGTCTAAGGTATCTGAATTGTCCCACTTAGCTGAGACAGCCATGGCTGAACCTTTTATAGTCACCCCACCTCCCCTTCCCAGCATTTCCCCTCTGCCACAGTTAGGCGGCTCTGAAGTGACTTTCAGATAAACTCCAGTTGAAATCAGTTTCTGAATAAATGCCAGGTGGATTTTTTTATAAATCGCTGAGAAGAGTTTAAAGAGAGAGGCTTATAGTCTCACTACAGGACCTCTCTTAGGTAAAGGACACACTCAGCTGCTAGATTAACTCATCAACGCCGCATTGCTGGGTGTCAACAGAAATGTTTCACGCACAAGACCGGCAAGGAATGAGCAGCATTTGGAGGTCAGCAGAGCTTCCCCCCTGAGTCCCCCGGCCCTTTCAAATGTTAGTGTCTGCCTTTCAAAAAAGCCGGGGTGTCACGCTGCCACCTCCTCCAGGAACTGCAACGCAGCTGAGCGCTGCTGGTTTAGGTTTGCAGGCTACTAATGATTACAGAGAGATTCATTACTGATAATTGATCAGCTGAAATGTTCTGTCAATAATTTCATTTACGTTTTCTCAGCTAGAACATGCTTCGCGGGTGTTTTATGCTTCGGTGTCGTCAACAGATGTCTTACGCGGTGTGTGTAAGATGTGGATCAGATTTCAGAATTGCCGTTTCTCCATTGCAGAGAGCACGGATAGAAAGGCTGAACTAGATTTGTACATGTTCTGTTAAGGATGGATGGTGTATGCTGTTTTAAGATGGTTTGGGTGATCTTCTGTTTTGTGTAGTTGTGCACATCTTAGGTAGTTTTTAGGTCAAAATGTCTACTCAGGCTTGTATTTTTTGAAAGGAATAAATACTTTTATTCAGCAAGGACACATAAAACTGATTGCAGATGACAGTAAAGACATTTTTTATTGTTACAAGAGATTTCTATTTCAAATAAATGCTGCTCTTTTGAACACTCTATTCATCAAAGAATACTGAAAAAAAAAAAAATGTGTCCACAAAAATAAGAAGCAGCGCAACTGTTTCCAACATAAGTGTTCAAAACCTGGCCTATTATAAGAAATTCTGAAGGATTATCTGTTACAGAAGATTGGAGGGATGATGCTAAAAATTGAGCTTTGCATCAGGAATAAATTACATTTAAAAATATAAATTCATATATGCATAAAACTGCATAAAATGTTTTTTTTTTTTCTTTTAAATATAGCATTTAAAGGAAATTAAAAAATAATAATAATAATACTGATAAATTGAAAAATGTTGGCAACCAAACAGTTGCTGGTTCCCATTCACTTCTATAGTATGTGAATAAAATAAAATAAAAATTGTTTATCTTCTTTCTATAAAATTCACTTCCATAGTATGGGATTAAAATAAATAAATAAATAAATAAATAAATACAATTAAAAAAAATAATAATAATAATTAATTGATTTAAAAAATGCTATAGAAATTGGTTACCTGCTTTCTTCAAAATAGTGCTAAAAGTATAAAACTAACTAACAGAAAAAAAGAAAAAAAAAAAAAAAAAACAGTTGCTGGTTTCCATTTACTTCCATAATGTGGGAATTAAAAATAAATACATAAAATAAAATACTTCATTAATTAATTAATTTAAAAATGGTATAGAAATTGGTTCACTTTCTTTAAAAAAAATCATATTTTGTGTTAAAAATTGATGAAAAGAAAAAAAAAACACTAGAGAAATTGATTACCTATACTTTTCTTTAAAATATCATCTTTTGTGTAAAAAAAAATAAATAAATAAATAAAATAAAAAAATATATAAATAAATAAATTTAAAAAGTACTATAGTAATCGGTTACCCACATTCTTTAAAATAACATCTTTTGGTAATGAGAAAAAAAAAAATAGAATAATGTTGGTAACCAAATAGTTGCTGGCTCCCATTCACTTCCATAGTATGGGGGAAAAAAACTTAAAAACAAAATAAACTATAGAAACTTTCTTTAAAATGTCATCTTTTGTGGTAAAACTTTAAAAAATATTAGTAACCAAATAGTTGCTGGTTCCCATTCACTTCCATAAAATAAATCAAAATAAAATACATTTAAAAAAATACAATAGAAATTAGTTACACACTTTCTTCAAAATATCATCTGAAAAAGGAATTCGTATAGCTTCAGAACATCTTGAGGGTGTTTAAATAATGGCAAAATTTTCAGTTTTCAGTTTTCATTTTCAATTTTTTTTGGGGGGTGGGGGGGTGAAATATTCCTTGAATAATTTCCAAGCTATTGATATGAATGCTCAATTATTGAGGATTTCTGTTTTAGTCCAATTAAAATCAACAGAAATGTCTGTGCCTCAACAACAGATGAATAGTGAGTTTGTCAAAGACCATGAACTAGATTGAACTCTGAGCTAAAACTGAACGATTAAACCTTTCGCTATGCTTTCAGATATCCAAGACAAGATCACTGGATTTCCCATAAAGCCACAGTAAACACAAGCGACATGAATCTCATACCACACTGGTTTATTTTGAAATTGAGGAAGATCTGGTATTCGGGGTACAGGAGACCCAAGAGACTGATGTTGGACGTGCAGGACTGAGGTATGCACACAATGTGTTTGCTCGGCCACACGTTGCAAATCTCACTTGTGATCCTAAAACAAGTACACAAATCTCTGCACAGCGGCACAGTCATTTGTGAGGCCAAATTACACCTGGGGTAATGGCAAAAGTCATTCTCTAGAGGTGTCACGGACCAATTCTGTGGCGCAAACACGTACAGCGCATTTCTCATGTCAGTTGCTGCTGAGGAGCCGCCGCTTGACCTGTCCTGACAGTGTTCTTAGTGTAGCGTTCTGTTCGGCTCCCAGGAGGTAAGGGGTTGTGGGAGGGTGCAAAGGGGCAAGTAACCACACCGGCTCTGTCGGCTCTAACACCGCAGCTCCCTAGGGCTGGCGCCAGAAGAGCTTCGGCAGCCGGTGGGCAAAAATAGATGTGACACCTCCGCCCCGCAGTTGCTCAGGCTGGGCGGGAGGAGCACGAAGTGCAACAGCATCGAGTTTCCGTGGCTGTCATCGTAGCTTGGTCATTACTTCTGGCTAATTATCTCAGGCCATGTGTAAATAAACATGCTGCCTGAGCACAGCACACAATGTATGTGCAGTTCCGCTGTACGTTTATGCATTATCAGCAGGCTACCGCTAGGCTACTTTTCTTCTTAGCTGAACCAGCTATTAAAAGAAGTGTCTGTTGGTTAGCTCAAGGTACAGAAACATCCTGAATGTGATATAACCTGATTTTATACTTGGTGAGTAGACTTTAGCCGAGGTAGACAGCATATATGATTTATTTGTGGATTAAATCAAGGTTGTGAAGGATACATAAGGGCACCCGCTCTTGTTTAAGGGGAGACAGGCAAAAACGCTGTTTTTCATGCACCTGTCAAGTTTGAGATTTTGAACTCTATTTTTTTTTTTTTGTTGTTTTTTTTTTGTTTTTAGACTAGTGGGAAGAAAACATCCAAAAGACACTGTTAAGTGTTTCTTTTATAGCACTTTATCTATGTGTGTCCATAGATTTCAATTACAATACATACTTTTAAAGGCCGTTTTCTCAAAATGAGTTTTTTTTTCTACACTGAGCCATAAATCTCCACTTCAGTAGCATTTACACACACCAAACTTTACATTTTTATTCCTGTCTAGATCCTGAAGGTTTTTACAGAGGGATTTGTTCATATACAATTTGCTTGATTGTATACAACATTTTATTCCCCCTAAAATTTAAAATATATTGTTGTCTGCCTGTTCTAAGTATTTTCTGAATTATGGAGCGACAAAATGGCATACCCAAAATTCCCTTTGTAAAAACATTTGCCAAAAAAATTAAACAAGAATTTTGAAACTGACTTCATCCAGTGTTTAGAATTTTGTACTAGAAGTGTATGCATATTAGCGATATTTCATTAAATAATGCATCATGGTGTTTCATATATTCAGAGTTGTTTACAGTGTTAAAGAGTTGGATTCTCATGCTAAACATGGCCAAAGTTTAAAAAAATAATTTAGACGAATGACAGAGAATTTCTTTGCCGAAAATCTTACTTCCAGGTTGGAACAAGTTTCGGCTGTTATAAGATAACTTTGCTCAGCTTCCAGAAGAACCCAGCGTTACGTGAACCGTGGATGCAGTTCCTTTTTCCGGGGCAGCAATGGAGTTTAGCAAGTGTGTGTTTGCTGACGAACATTTCATATACAAGGCATAGTTCGATGCTGGATTTGCACATTGTTTGATACTGAAAGACGGAGCGGTCCCAGCTATAAAAGATCCCGGTCATGATTCAGAACTGCAGATGGTAAGTGAAAAGCCATCAAATGTCTGTTTTATTGGCAATCCTAGCGCAAGTGATCGTCGAACTTAGCTCCGCCCACGGCGCGCCTCCAGAAGCTCGGGTTTTTCTGGAGAAAATCGGAAAGCTGTATTTTTCTTTTATAAATATGATAAAACTAAAGACTTTTTGGAGATAATAAGGATACAGTACTACTCTATAGGTACTCAGGATTAACATGAGATTAGGTGAAACTGTGTATGTTATGTACCATTTAAACATTTTAGAGAGCTTGTAATACAAAAAATTTTTGCATTTATCAATGTAATCAATCAACTGGGTAAGGCGATAACTGTTAGTTTTTTTTTGCTGTTGTTGTTTTTTGCCCTATTCACCTGCAGTGTCTCGCCTTAATTCAATATGTGTAAATTTTGAACTGAATCAAGTAAATAAATAGCAATTGTGTTGTTTTTCTGTTGATTTGGACACTTTTTGTTGGAATTGTTAAGAATTAAGAATCAAGAACAAATGAACAACTCAAACCTAAAATGTACAAATTTCATTCCACATGTAACATTCAAGTAGACTTTGTAAAAACGGTTGCTTCAGATTGAATATGGCATCAAAACTTACTATGGTTAAAGATACAAGTTAAAAATGTGAGGCTTGTTTGTTCATAACCAATTATGACTGTAATGACTTTATATTAAGCAGTAGGAATGTGCAAAAATAGTTGTTTTCAGAATTAAGTCAGTGGGTTATCTGTAAATTATCTGTATACAGTATTGTTAACTTGAAACTATTAAAATTGATGTTCTTTAATTGAAAGAAAAAAAGCTTAAATAAAATCTAATAATAAAATTAATTACAAATACTAGATGAAAATGACCAAAACACATAATTAAATTTCTAAAACTTACTAAAAAAAAAAAAAAAAAAAAAAAACACGTTTTTTTAATTTAATTTAAATAAAGCTGAAATAATTACAAAAAAAAAAAACATTACAAATACAACGTAAACGTTACAAATGAGAAACGTAAACTGAAAAAGAAATCATTTTCTTTAATTCAACTGAAATAAAGTTAAAATAAAAAACAAATACTTGAAAAACATAATCTTGAAAAATGCAAACAATTTGAAATTAAATTAAATAAATACTAAAACTGAAATGAAATAGAAATAAAAAATGACCAAAGCACGTAACTAAATTATTAAAACTTTAATTAAAAAAGAATGTTCTTTAATTCAATAGAAATAAAGCTAATAAAATAAAATAATAAATTACAAAATTAATTACAATTAAATTAACAAATAAATATAAAACCTTAATAGATAATAGAAATATGTTTTAAAAAGAAAAAAAATACCAAAGCACATAATTAAATAAAAAAAATAAAAATAAGAATAAGAATAATAATGTTCTTTAATTAAATTGAAATAAAGCTGAAATAAAACAAAACAATAAAATAATTCAAACACAATGAAAAACTTAAACAATCAGGAATAAAATTAAATAAATATTAAAACTGAAATGGATATAAATTAAATATATATTAAATAAATATTAAAAAAAAAAAAAAAAAATTAAATGACTGAAGCACAAAACTAAATCGCTAAAACCTAAACTGAAAATATAAAAATAAAAGGTCATTTTAAATAGTATATATATATAATAGTACATAAAAAATACTAAAACAGCACTGTCTCTATCAAGTAGTCTACCTAACTAATTAACCTTTTTTTATTGTATTAACTATTTGCAGAATGAATGACAATTCATCATAATTTATAAATATTAGAGTTAAAATCATCAAATCACACTTTCTGTCCTTCCAGAGTCTTCATGTTGTTTTTGTTGTTTCTTTGTAGTTTTACATTTTCTATTTTCATTTTATTTAATTTTACTATATATAAAGTTTGAATTTTATTTTTAGTTGACTGTAATATCCCCCGGCCCAACTGCAAAGTCCCATCATCTCATTCAAGTTTTGTCAGAGCTGAGAGAAAGTCTATGATGAAAGCTTGACATGTTGCCAAACTACTGTGAGTTGTCACATAAATGCTTAAACGGTTATTAGATGACAATGAATCTTAAATCAGACGGCTCTTTGGCACATCTCCACTGTCAATTATGAGTATTTGTCAGTGATTCGGCTGTCAGGACTTACTGAACTTCTTATGCAGAGCGGATCCACTTAGAATGGACATCGCTAGTGCTCGGTTATTCATGGATGCATCAGAAATCACATTATAACATCCTCTGACATGGTTAAATAGCTTGTTTGCGTGCTGTACCTTGTTGAGAGGGTCATGAGTCAGCTGTAAACCCAGGAAAGCTGCATGATGAGCAGGTGCCACTAGTTATTCCCAGCTAATAGACAGACGCTGAGAAGCTAAGCACGGATTCAGCCGTGGAATTATGCGATCGCTTTGATGATGGCCGGAGTAACCCTATAGGTAATTAGCATTTGAGAACATATGCGTATATTCCAATCAATCCCCATTTAGTGTGGTGTTATCCTCTATTAACTAACCGAATTAGTGTAGTGTTTGGTTTTAAATTTGAGAAGAGCTCAGGCTGGAGACGTGCTTATAGCATTCCGACTGAGCGCTGGGATTAGTTTATGGTATAATTATGAAGTGCCACACACGGACCTGATACGACCTTCATCTGCAATGCATACATTTGGCTGAAAGCCCCATTCCCACCACTGGACTGTTGACAGTCTTCATGCACAGTTGAGGTCAAAAGTGTACACCCCCCTTTCAGAAACTGCAAAATGTTAATTATTTTATCAAAATAAGAGGGATCATGTAAAATGCATGTTATTTTTTTTATTTAGTACTTACCTGAATAAAATATTCCACATAAAAGATGTTTACATACTGTATAGTCCACAAGAGAAAATAGTCCCTTGTTTGTCCTGAACAGATAAACTGCCTGCTGTTCTTCAAAAAAATTCTTCAGTTCCTACAAATTCTTTGGTTTTCCAGCAACTGACTGTATGATTTTGTTGTCCTCAGTGTGAAAAGATGGATCTCAAAATCATACAGTCATTGTTGGAAAGGGTTTAAATAGACAAAAATGCTGGAAAACCAAAGAATTGGAGGATAATAGCAGATAATTCAGATAACAACACAGTATTAAGACTTTTGAACGGTGTCATTTTTGATAAATTCCACTATTATTTTCACTTGTGGACTATATGTAAACATCTTTTATGTGAAATATCTTATTCAGGTCAGTACTAAATAAACAATAACATGCATTTTGTTTGGTCTCTTTTGTTTTGGTAAAATAATTAGCATTTTACAGATTCTGATAGGAGCATATAAACCTTTGACCTCAACTGTATTTGTTATAAACTACCTGATCTCATGACGAAAACATTCCTATGGGCAAGTTGCGAAATACGAACCACATTGTACATATCACTGCAGTTTCCAAGAGAAATGAAAACTAGAGCCGGTAAAACAGTGAGCACTTGTAATAATTTTTGTACACAGTTATGATTACAGACTTACATTTTTGGACATTTTCACTTAGGGGTGTACTCACTTTTGTGGCCAGCGGTTTAGACATTAATGGCTGTGTGTTCAGTTATTTTGAGGGGACAGTAAATTTACACTGTTATACAAGCTGTACACTCACTACTTTACATTGTAGCAAAGTGTCATTTCTTCAGTGTTGTCACATGAAAAGATATAATGAAATATTTACAAAAATGTGATGGGTATACTTACTTCTGTGAGATACTGTACATATTTTTATCCACAAATGTTGTCTTGCACCAGCTCGACCTCAGGCATTACGTAATCATGTTGGAAAGGTCACGCATGGTAAGTATATACATTTTTATTGTATTTTTTTTAATTTAATTTTTTAATTATTATTATTTTTTTAATTATAGATGGTTATTCCTCGGCTGGGATCGTCTAGAGCCCTTTGAAGCTGTATTGAAACTGCAGTTTGGACCTCAACCCGCTGATCCCCATTGAAGTCCACTATATGGAAAAAAAAACCTAGAATGTTTTTTCTCAAAAACCTTAATTTCTTCTTGACTGAACATATTACATATTAAATGACATGGGGGTGAGTAAACTATCAGGATTTTTTTATTCTGGAAATGAACTAATCCTTTAAGGTAGAGCACAAAAGTGTAGAGAAGTGTGGTGTTCATTTACATTCAGAGATAGTAAAGAAGGTTAAGAAAAGGAGGGTCATGGTATCTTTCAGCAGTAGAGTGAATCCATGAAGGCACATCATTAACATAACTGCTGTGACACGGCTTTGACCCTTGACCCGTGCTGGCTCCCTGGTTCACAGTGGAGACAGCTCCTCTCTGTTGCGTCTCACGACTCCTGTGACAGAAACTCCAAGCTCTTTCTTTATAAATGAGCTACATTTGTTCAGCTCCACTGAAGACCCTGATGTTGTAACCTAACATCATTTTGTCTTTCAAAAGAACATGCTTTGTTGTGCCAACATTGAGGTTGCATTAGGTAATATGACAAAGTTTTTGCATCAGGAATAAGTTCAGGATTGTAAAACACTGGGATTATTATTGGTTAATATCATTTTTTCCCCAACCATACAGCCTTGTTTGTGTCAGCAGAAAGAAAAGTTGCTTCTGAGGCAGAGAAATATATTAGATTTTGATGAAAGTCTTTTTCTTTAGAATAAAGTTCACTGATGAATCGTGCACAACAAGACCAGGGACATTTATTAATGGAGTCAATACTGATTTGATTTACAGTTTTTGTCATTCTGGGTCGAGTCTGTATTAATAACCAAAAAAGATTTAATCAGAAGATTTTGGATCTTCTCTCCAGAGAATACCTGGAACCGAGCCGGTCGTGCTTCAGAGAGAGAGGATGAACAATCGCACAATTACACTTCGATTGGAAACATCTGACAATTCTTTTTAATTAAAATTTAAGAACGCTCCCTTTCAGCCAATATATTAAAACAGCCTCACAACCGCTTCCAATAGCTGACATAACTTCAGGAAAGAAAAATGGTGATGAAAACGTAAAAGAGAGAATAGCTGAGCCAAGAGACTGCTTATTGTAAAAGAGTACGAGCGGGTCCATCTCTTAGCGAAAGCAATTAAATAGCGGTTATGGGGGTCTGGTAACATATGTTCGGTGTTGGTGCGCAGGCCACAGAAGGGGGCGGCTGAAACGCATAGCCTTCGTAAGCCTGAATAATATGTGGAAATGGTGTGGCATTTGTTGTGCTGTCGGCCTGCCATCCGATAGACACTATCCTCTTACACAGACGAGCCTCTCCGTCGCTGAAGACATTCACAACTGGTGCCAAGGCCCAATAAATCAGCCAGTATCAAAGAGACCATGTAACGCTTTCTGGATTTCAGCATATGTGGAATCAGAACCTGTCTGTCAGCGGGCTGAGCCACTCAGGGGCGCGGGGGCGGAGTTCAGCGGGCCCGTCCCGGCTCTAATGCGGACCATATGTGGACGGCCGCACGGGGCGCTACCTGCTTTCATCCTGTCGTCGGGTGTCTCACAAATGAGGGGAGCCCAGAGCTGGCAATCGGCCTTTGATAAAGAGGGATGCGTTCTTAAATGCTTACATAAACAACAGGGTGAAACACCACTGCTCAGTAGTGCATTCAACATGATGATAGCTGAAAATTACAACAGTACGAGAGATTTTAAAAGATGCCAGATTCTTTTTAAAAAAGTCATTTGATTCAATTCATTGTCATTCATTAGATTAAGTAACTTTATTATTGAAAATAATTATCAGACAGCTGATATCCCAACATATTTGTTAGTTCAACATGTGTATTAATAATAGAAATAATAATAATGACAATAATAATAAGGTAATTGTAAAATAAATAATTTTTAAAGCCTGTAGTTTCTCACCAAATACGCAATTATTTGAACAAAAATGCAGCAAATTCAGAAATACTGTGAAATGATATATATGTATTTTGGAAATGAACAGCAATAGAACAGCATTTGTTTCAAATAGAAATAGCTCATCAAGGCTGCATTTATTTGTTTAAAAATACAGGAAAAAAATGTAATATTGTGAAATATTATTGCAATATAAAATAGCGATTTGCAATTTGTTCCTGTGATGCAAAGCTGAATTTTCAGCACCATTACTTAAGTCTTTAGTGTCACATGATCTTTCAGAAATCATTCTAAAATGCTGATTTATTATTATTATTATTTTTTATTATTATTATTATTTTTTTTAACCTTTTTTTTTTTTTTTACCTTTTTCAGGATTCTTTGATGAATAGAAAAGTTTAAAAGAACTAAGAACTATTTATTTAAAATCTAATAACTATTTATTTAAAATATAAATCTTTTGTAATAATATTCATTCATTTATTTATTTTTATTATTATTTTTTTTTTTTTTACTTTTTTTTAGAAAGGATAAGAAATTAATAAGTATTTTTTTTTCTTTTTTTATTATTATTACTTTTATTTAGCAAGGATGTGAGATTGATAAAAAATAGTAATGACTTATATTGTTTGAAAAGGTTTATATTTTTAATAAATGCATTTTATTATTATTATTATTATTTTATTTTTTTTTACTTTTTATTCATCAAAGAATCTGAAAAGTATCACGCAGGTTCCAAACAAATATTAAGCAGCTCAACTGTTTCCAACATGGATAATAAATCACAATATTAGAATGATTTCTGAATGATCATGTGACACTGAAGACTGGAGTAATGATGATGAAAATTCAACTTTTCATCACAGGAATAAATTCTATTTTAAAGTATATTGAGTTATAAAACTGTTATTTTAAATAGCAATATTGTTTTTTGATATATATTTAATATATATATATATATATATATATATATATATATATATATATATATATATATATATATATATGTTATTTAATTTAACAGTAGTGTATGTAAATGTACATGGCACCACGATAACTAAAGTGTAATTAATTATTTGCTCTGTTTTGCTACATTTTTTATCCTTTATAGCAACAGCAGGTATATTTCTAGAGTAAATCATTAGCTCTTCTCTTATTTATGAGCCGTCATCAACAGTTAATACAGTATCAAGATGCACTAGTTGTTGAAATGCTCATTTGTATCAAGAGAGAAAAACATTTAACCATGACTGGCGCTGTCATAAGAAACCAATCCATCTTGACGTTTAAGACGACCCTCGCTGTCATCTGTGGTTTTAAGTTTCCTGAGCAACTGAAACTGGCATTTTGTCCCATCTCTCTCTCTCTCTGCCTCTGTAGCCTCATCCACTCTTTTTCTTTCTCTCTCTCGCTCCATCTTTGGCTGTCTTGCTGTTTTGTGTTTAAGGTTTGTTTTCCATCTCGTCTCTCTGCAGAGGTAACGATCAAACTGTGTTGCAGTTCTAGAATAACTTTGTCTTCTAGAACTCTCGCTGGAGCCCATTTGTCTCCGTGGTATTACATGAGTAATGGTTACTGTAGTTTTTGAGCTCTATGGTGAATATTACATGCATTTCAGAGCTAATATTTCTATTGAACCCTCACATGATGAATGATTTTATAAACTGGACATAAAATAAATAAAAATGTAGGGTATTTTTTTATATTTTTGTTGTTTTGGCATTGTGATGTGAGTTGCTTTTAACTATAAGTTGCCAGTGTTTTTGCTGTTAATTTAAATTTAAAATTGTAATGTTCAAAAATATGAAAGTAAAAGTCACAGGAAAATTGAGCACATATAAATCTTGTTGATGAAAGCTTCATACCAGGCCTTGACGTAAAGCTGTTCTGGTCTGAAACTGGCTGCTGCGGGCTGGTTTAGTGCTTACGAAGGAAGGGCTGCATAGTGAGAATTCCGAAGATGAGCGTAATTGACAAGGAATCTGCAGCTCTCTGGGATTTTAGATCCAGGGATCAAAGTCTTGTTACTTCCAGCTGACCTTGTGGCAAATATCTGCTCAGCAGTCAGTCTCAAATAACAATTTGAAAGGCCTAAAGACAATATCTGTGACATAATGGAACTGTAGTCAAAGCTTGGAGTATTTTTAATTTGTTTACAGTACCCTGTTTTCCGTTAAATATCATTTTGTACAATGCTTGACATTGAAAATTTTATTTTATTTTAAATATTATAATAAAGTAAAATTACTGCAAAATTGTAAAATATTATTGCAAAATAACTGTTCTCTATTTGAATATATTTTTAAAAATATTCCTGTGATGCAAGCTTATACTTCAGCATTATTACTCCAGTCTTCAGTGTCACATGATCCTTCAGAAATCATTCTAAAATGCTGATTTGCTCAAGAAACATCTCTTATTATCAATGTTGAAAACATATATTTGTGGAAACCTTGGTAAACTATTTTCAGGATTCTTCGATGAAAGGAAAGTTCAAAAGAAGATCTTTTTAAAAAAAAATAAAACTCTTGTTACATATAAATGTTATTACTTTTACTTTTGATCAGTTAAATGCATTCTTACTGAATAAAATAATGAAAAAAAAACAGTACCTTTGAATGATAGTGTAAATACAGCACCATCCAAAACCAATCAGCAATTTATCCTTGTTAGAGAACAGATCTGGCACCAGTACACTATGCTAATGCTTCTCATATCCTCATATTTGTTGATTGTTCTGTTTTCTCAGCAGATCTGTATGCTTCGAATGAGAGAGTTGGCGTCCTCCGGCCAGCTCAAGGTGACAGAGACGCGTGGTCATCGATCCCTGTCTCGCCTCCTCTCTGTTATCAAAATGTAACATCATTATCTCCTAACCTTTGACCCCTTCTGATGGACACAGGTGACAGCAGTGCTTACATCAGCGCGGCGAGGTGAGGAGGGTCATTATTATCACATTATTCTCATCCTCTCATCACCCAATAGTCTCTCAAGCGCTTCGGTCTGTCTGTGATCGCGTCTGCTGAGAGTTCTTGTTATTTCTGGTTCTTGCTCAGTAGACAATCTCTAATATAACTCTTATTAGGGCTGTGCCTGAATAGAGGGTTTGCACTTGCGTCATGATTCAGTCAGTTACCCGAATGCGCGGCCATATTGGTGATACTCGGATGTAAGCAACAGCACGGTTAATATACTACTAAATATGTTCTGCTAATTTATGCTGTCTAAACCATGGACAAAACATGTGGAAGCTGCTAAATCACATAGTAAGCAGGAAAGGGCGCAATATTTTGACAAACTAAAGTGAAGAGCTGGTAAAGATATGTACGAGCAGTATTAATATTATTTCACCTACCTGACTGGAAATGATAAGAACAAACACAAATGTTGTCAAGATTCTTGCCCTGGAAATCCTGATTCAGTTTGGCCAACCACAAACGCCTTTTGTTCCTCAGAAAGTTTTTTGCACTCTTCTCCTTGATTTGTTATAACTATTGGCAGTCTATAATAGCCTATTTCAAATGTTTTTACCAGTCTGACCGATTAGTACAGGCCAAAACATGACAAAAATTGACATTTTTAGCAGCAATAATCAGCAAAATATGCAATTATTTTGATTGATATTCGGTTCAGTGGCATTGTTTACATTCTATGCCACCAATATGGCCGATAGATGATGCGTCATGAAAACACATATTACTAGGGGTGTGCCTAATAGTGAATCAGTATTTGGAAAGGCACAGAAAACAAACAGTGCGTTTTATGGAGCCACTAAAGGGACATGGTTCGCTGCTTGCTAGCAATAGCCACATAAACACATAAACATAAGAAGAGCTGACTTAGAGGAGGATGGCGAATGATTTGCAGATCCTGAGCACCACTGACAAACATCTAAACTTGTAGAATATGTGGTAAGTACTGCCGCTCCATATATGCACAGAGTACGTGCAGAGCCAGCAAATGCTAGGGGTGCTGCCGATCCCTAGGGGCGCCAAAATGCGCGATTTCCTATAAATTTCAAATATTACAAAAAATCGATCTTCCCGCAAAAACATAACTATAAAACTACTTCCATACATCAGTTACCTGATTGTGATAGTCACTAATATATTACCACTATGTCAAAAAGACTGAAGCCCTCTGGTGCCCAGGGAATTATAAAAAATAAATAAATAAATACATAAAAGAAGAAGAGAAGAACAAAAAATGGGACAAAGACAGAGGTAATGTGATGTAATGAATGATGAGAAATATAAGATATAATATAAGAAAAAAAAAGTTTGTTAACAAACTTTATGTTGGCCTGTCTAGAAAATGTAGCCCAATAGCCAAATATACTCCTCCATTTCTCTCTTCAGATCCACTTTTGAAATATTTAGCTATGCAGTTTCTGTGTGAATGTTTGAACACAATGCTTATTGGTGGAATGGGCTCAGAGGCAAGGGGCGCCAGGTAAAATCTTGCCTAGGGCAGCAAATTGGCCAGGGCCAGCCCTGAGTATGTGTGATCGCGAAACTCAAAAGTAAAAGTAAAAAACAAACAAGCATTCAAAAGCTATTTCAATGCCCCGCATTTTACCAGCAGCAATTTATATACAGTATAATTAACCACTGCAGACTTGTATGGCTTAATATAACATAAAATTATGTCTCTTACTGAAATATGTAGTGGAAAACCCATTAAAAACTTATGTTATTTAAAAATCCACATTGTTTATACATATTTTGGACTATGGGGGTCACCATTATTTAGATGACATAAAATGGTTGCACTCTGTGAGCTACTGGCATTTCATAATTTTTACCTCAACAGAACTCGGAAAATAAAAATACGTTGTACGGCTTATGGTTGCAATTTTCAGTCGAAGGGCAACAGGAGAAGCGATGTTAGTATTCACTACTTTCCTAGTGATAAAAAGAGGAGAAAACAATGGGAAGATGCCTGTGGATGAATAGAAGTTCCAAAAGACCTGCATCTTTGTTCTCTCCACTTTAGCTCTTATGCTGTTAAGGCTTTTAGTAGACCACAAAAACTGTAAGAGCTTACAAATGGCAGAGACAAGAAACGCTAGATGCCATCCTGGCAGGATGTAAATATGCGACGTTTCTCATGATGCCGCAGAGTTTTTAGAGTTGTGTTTGGGCTACTAGTTAGTGCCAGTAGCTCACCGAGTGCAACTATTTAATATCATCAAAATAGTGGCACCCCCCTCCCTCCTCAAAGTCCAAAATATGTATAAAATTATGTGGATTTTTCTTTTTTTTTAGCAACATATTTCAGCAAGAGATGTAATTTATGCTATATTAAGCCATAAAAAGTCTTAATAACTGGGGTTCCTTTAAAGCAGCATTTTAGCAACATTCCTTACAGCAGTATAACTGCAATCCGTTTATCTCTTTGTCACATTATGATTACAGTTCCAATATGGTGCATAAATGAAACATCTCAGAGGACAAAAGGGAATAATTAGTAAATGGATCAAACATATAAATAAATAAACTTTTTCATGCTGCAGCTGCACTAAATTGCCAGATTGATTAAGTTCTTTGTTGCAGTGAGTGAATGAAAGCGCTCTCCCCTGGGAATGAGTTACAAGACAACATGTCAAAGACAAGCTCACTCCTCCCTGTGTTACACACACTGAAATCCAGTCAGAACAGCTCAGGGCCGTTATTCCCAGAGGGCCGCAGCGTTTCAGGTCTGGGTTATTGGCTCTCTGCTCCACTTCATGTAAATGACTCGTGGTTTAATTGAAAAAAGAACTCTCAGGCGTGTTTGCCCACTTAATCCTTTTAAGATCATTATGAGTGTAGTCAATTGGCTTGACCCAGCTGCAGCGGGACGGGGAACAATGGGGTTTGTCTCCGGAGCGGGTCGATCTCCAGACCCAGCGGGCCAGAGGTTAATGAATGATTATTTCTCACTTTGTAATCTAGCTGGATCCGTGTCTCACTGCAGGGCCCTCATCCCTGGAGAACATTTGAGGAACAGAAGAACAAGCACAGCCAGGCGTAGAGGGACACATTAGACGCACACTGTGATTACGTTGCATTTTTACAGTTTTTTCACCTTACACTTAGTTTATTTTTAAAATAATGCTTTTATTCAGCAAGGAAGCATTAAATTGATCAAAACTGACTGTAAAGACATTATTAATGTTACAAAAGAGTTTCATTTCAAATAAATGCTTTGGTTTTAAACATTGTATCCATCAAAGGATCCTGAAGGATAAAATGTATCATTCTAAAATGCTGATTTATTATCATTGTTGAATATGTTGTGTTGTTTTATATTTCTAATTTGTTCTGACACAGTTTAACTCTTGAGTTCTTGTCATATTTTAGTATCATTTTCCACAACTATAGCGAATAAATGTGTTAATGTGAGACGTTTTGAAGGTGTCTGAATAAATTTTGATTTGACTGTAATTCATTTGTGATTATCAAGATGAATTTGTTCTGACACAGTTTAACTCTGAGTTCTTGTCATATTTTATTACCATTTTGGTTTGACTGTATATTAAAACAGAAAGCAGCTATTTGAAATTATAATAATATTTCACAATATTGCTGTTTTTACTATAGGCTACTTTTGATCAAATAACTAAATGCAGTCTTGGTGAGCGTAAATAATTAATGTTTATGTTTTAATTTTATATGCAACCAAATTAAGCATGCCAAAATGAATATAGTCTGTTGCAATTTATGTTGGAGTAATAATAGGAGAGTTTGCGAAATGTATTATAATCAGGGGTGCACATTTCAGCCTGGTTCTCATAAAAGCACTTGGAGTTTTGGTCTGGTTCTCAGTCTGCACATAGTGTTTATGATTTATTAATAGTCATAATATATACAGTGTGTGATGCAATCTGGGAAAACCCAACACGAAAGCTTTGATACGAAAGCTCTTAAAGCCCTTTCCAAAACCTTTTTATTTTGTCTATAGCTTGAACGAAACAAAAGTTATGGCTATGTGAAGTTGGCTGATAGCTATGATTTTCAAGAACGGAATTTTAAGAAAAACGGGTTTAAAGTGAGAAGTGTTTCACTTTCACTTTATGTGTTTAAGGAGAGCAGTCAAAAGCACTATACTGCATTGTTACACAAACAGACTGTTTTCCGTTGTTTATTATGGGAATAATCTCCGAACTTTGAATCACCCCTTGTTTAAATTGCACGAATAATGTACCTTGTAGTTGTAGTTTACATGTAGAAACACGTACGCAGCACAACTGTTCATGCAATGTTTAATCTGTATAATCCATTATAACATAGTTTAGGGCACTGACATCACCAGGATTGAGACGAGTTAGATCGTTTGCTTGCTAAATTGTATATTCATAAATGTAAATTTTCAAATAAAACTGCTTTTTTTTTTTTTCATGAATGATTTTGATGTGTGTGAACTCTTTAAGAAATAATAATAATTAATAATTATATTGCTTGTAAGATTCTTATATGGTGTAAATCGTATAAGCTAATATGCTTTGGGTTATTGTATGTAACCCTTATTTTCCTTTTTGTTAATATTTTGTCTTTGTAGTTATTTTTGCTGTTAGATCGTTTGAGTGAGCAGCTTATTTCGACTGTGTTGATCTCTTGGGCTCCGCCATCTCACGATATTAAAATAAATAAATAAATAAATAAAAATTTGCATGCCGTAGTTTACACAGGACTGGTGGGAAATATGCATTGATACGCCTTTACTAAATTACATGTTTTTTTTTTTTGTTTTTTTTTTGTTTTTTTGGTGTTAGGAGAAAGCACCTCCGCAGCACGTTCTTAACATTAGAGAAAGACATTTCTGCTTGCTGCAATAAAACGCTATTTTTCTGCACCAAACAAGTACATTTTGCCAAGATATTTTAAGAAATGATAGACAAGATGTTATAGAATAATAATTTTAAGGAAAGCCTAATTTTGACAAAAAAAAAAAAAAAAAATACATTCGACCTATTTTAAAATAAAAAGGGAGTATTAAATAAAAAAAATATATTTTTTTAGTAAACTTACAAATAAAATGCTAATATTTACTTTTTAGTAAGAATTTTCAAACTTAAAATCAGCAAGCTTTTATTTTGGCGGGTTGCCGCGCTGCCGATTGAAGAGTGTCAGTGAATGAAATGTTACGGTTATGCATTAGATTTATGCTCTCAGTTCGAATAGAAATCTTATACAGAATTACAGTTTTTCAGTTTTAAATGGTAATTGTAAATTAACAGCTGTCAACCATGTCGGTATGCAAATAAGCGGTCTGAACTTATGGAGTTTTCGCAAGGCGTCATAGCGACGGTACCGAACGTAAACAATACCACTAAAGCGAAGAAAACTCGCATATTTTGCGGATTATTGCTGCTAAGAATTGTCAATTATGATCGTGTTTTGGGCTGTACTAATCGGGCGGCCCAGGAAAAACATTTGGAGTAACTATAGACTGCCAAAAGTTATAACAAATCAAGGAGAAGAGTGCAAAAAAACTGAGGAACAAAGGGTGTTTGTGGTTGGCCAAACTGAACCAGAATTTCCAGGGCAAGGATCTTGACAACATTCGTGTTTGTTCTCATCATTTCAGGTAGGTGAAATATTAGGCTAATGTCTTATTTAATATTGTGCTTTGCAACCTATTCACTTTGGTTTGTCAAAGTCCTAAGTCATTCTCTATATGATTTAGCAGCTTCCAAACATATTTTTCTGTGGCTTAGACAGCATAAATTAGCAGAACAACATATTCAGTAGTACATTAACCATGCAAATCATGCTGTTGTTTACATACGAGTATCTCCAATATGACCGTGCATCCGGGTAACTGACCAAATCGTGACATATGTGCAAAATTTCTATTTACACAGTGCATTTTTGCTTTGGTCGCCTGGATATGTTAGCAGTTGTTTTACCTAATACTATAAACATGGAAATGCATGTTCTGAGAGAGGAGAGCGCTTAGGATTCACAGCGACAGACGAGGAAATCAGACTTCCATGCGTCTCAGAAATATCTCCATCTGAAATAACACAGAGACATTGTCTCTGCTTCACCTCGTGCCCGGCCAAATGACTAATATCTTCCTAGGTTATTGCGTGCGATGCATACTTATCCATCTAGAGTGGCAGAAAACTGTGCAGAATAGACTGGTCCAGACTATTGTTTGGTGCTGCACTGTTTGATGTCGGAGTGGCTTCCTGGACAATTCCTGTATGAGCGATTTGTTTGCGTCCACTTGGCTGCTAAATAACTTCTCACATCAAAGAGGACCGCTGTGTCCCGCTCACACAATGGGATCATGGCGGGTGATGAATGACTGGACTGTGGACAAGGGTAATGCCTTCCGCTCGTCTGATGAATATCAGTGTGTACAGATTTATGCCCTCAAAAACTGTAAACAAACAGTAAGCTGAGAAAAAGTTGCCTTGATCAAAACATACTATAGAAAAAGTGTAACTGAAAAATTACAATAATAGTTGGACGGAATCTAGATCAATATAATGAAAGGAAGAGTCTATACCAAAAAAAAAAAAAAAAAAAAAAGTGTATTTGTTTTGAAATATTTTTATTACTTTTATAATTACTTTTATAGTGTGTTATTGGTTAAATAAATAAATAGTATTATGTAAAAATTTATTGCATAATAATAATAATAATAATAATAATAATAATAATAATAATGTTGTTGGTGTAGTTATTAATAATAATAATGATAATAATAATAATAATAATAATAATAAATGTATATATTTTTAGTAGTTACTTGTTTTAAGTATTAAAATGAAAATGTATATGAATGGATACAAATATAATACAAGCTCCATATTAATAATAGATATTTATATGAAAGTATTTTATGATTTATTATTCATAATTGTAAATAATAATAATAATAATAATAATAATTACATTAATCTTTCTTTTTTATTTAGAACCTTTTTAAAACTGTTAATGGTGAAAAAAAAAACATTTATTTTTAAGCATTAAAATTGTATTATTATATATAAAAAATAATAATCATAATTGTTACTGTTGTTGGTGTAGTTAATAATAAATATTTAAGTATTAAATTGAAAATGTATGAATGTATAAAAATAAAATACAAGAACAATATTAATAATAGATATTTATATTAAAGTATTTACTTATTTAAATATTATTATTTTCCATTAGAAATGTGAAAAAAAATACTGCAATAATCCTTATCCATTCTCTTTTATTTACAACTTATATATTTTTTACATTGCTATGTGTTAAAAATATAATGTTAAGCATTAAAATTGTATTATTATGTAAAAATGAAATTAAATATAATAAAAATAATAATAATTGTTATTCTTGTTAGTGTCGTTACTACTAATAATAATAATAACGATATATTACTAGTATTACTTGTTTTAAATATTAAAATAAATGTATATGAATGTATAAAAATATTATACAAGAACAATTCTAATAGTATATATTTCATTATTTATTAATCATTTATTAATTGTAAAAAAAAAATACTTCCAGTAAATTTCCTTTATATTTACAACTTACATTTTTTTTTACATTGTTACTGGTAAAAATATATATATTTTTTAAGCATTAAATTTTTTAGTATTATGTAAAAATAAATGAATAATAATAATAATATTAATAATAATTGTTACTGTTGTTGGTGTTAATAATAATAAATTGATATTATTACTAGTATTACTTGTTTTAGATATTAAAATAAAAATGTATGAATGTATAAAAATATAATACAAGAACATTATTTATTTTATTATTTATTAATTATAATTGTTAAAAAAATCAATAATCATTCTCTTTTATCTACAACTTATATTTTCTGTACACTGTTACTTGTGAAAAAAAAATAAGCATTAAAATGATAATAATAATAATAATAATAATAATAAATTGATATATTATTAGTAGTATTACTTGTTTTAAGAAATTAAAATAAAAAGGTATATGAATGTATAAAAACATAATATAAGAACAATATTAATAATAGATGTTTATATGAAGGTATGTGTTTTATTATTAATTAACTATAATTGTGATAAAATAATCTTTTATTATTGTGTAAAAATTAAAATGAATAATAATAATAAATAGATATTTTGTTAGTAGTTAGTAGTATCACTTGTTTTAAAATGAAAGTATTTATTGTATTATTTATGAATTATAATTGTAAAAAGTACTTCAATAATCTTTTATTTACAACTTTTAATTTTTTACTCTGTTATTAGTGGAAAAAAATGTAATGAAATAATTTATTATTATGTATTTGTTTTAATAAATGCCATTCTTTATATAAAATGCTTTATAAATGATTGTTTTTGTTGGTGGTGTTGTCTTTTAATTGACTCGTCAACTGCCAGACATTTAACGACATTCACCCGTCCACCAACACAAACGCATATAAACACTTATTGATTTATTGATCTGCTCTCTTCACCCAGAATGGGCCGCTGTCTTCCCCTTACATCCTTCCTTTCATTGTGCCATTTACTGTCACCAGACTCTTCTCCTCTTCTTCAAGGTGTCTTTGAGACGGCCTCCGTTAAAACCACCAGATGAGCGGTAAGTCAAGCCAAGATCTGAGCCACTTATGCTTTCATTTCCCTCAAAGATCAGCATGGACATATGGCCACTGGGTATGGGAGTTTGGCATCTGCACCAAGTTGTTTGCCTATTAAATCTTAAGAAAACATACATGATGGAAAAACAAAGACAAAGCAGGCAGCTGGGTCAATGTTGAGGTTATTTTCAGTAGTTTCATGCAGACAGGCCAAAAAGAGCACACATTAACTGCGAACCATCTGAAACGCTTTAAAGTGATTGACAAAGCGTGTAAAGTTCAGTCCCACGCTGTAGAGACAAGTCTGCCAACACTTCAAACACACCTTCAGATTGAGTTTTCAGAGTCTTAAATGTCTTTTTCAGCAGACTCTCATTTGACGTTGAGATGATCTAATCATGAGAACTTCACAGCGGGTAAAATTATTGTCATGGTTTTGAGTCCGTGAATGCAGCAGGAAGCTGTATAAATCTTTCTTTCTGCGCCACACACTACTGTAGAGGATCATTTAGGAAGTGGCGTCTGCTTGGCAACAACGCCAACTCTCTCACGCTAAAGGATGTGCTGAGAGCCATATCCTGTGTCTTTACTAATCACAGAAAAGCATTTCACGCTCTGTCATTTCCTCTGGTGGAGCTGCTCTCTCTGGACCAGAGTAAATATAACCTGTCTGACAGAAATACACTGCTATCTCAACCGCTGGAGAAATGATGTCTGCTCGTGCGACAAGGATAAATCTGGTTGCGCTCAGATGAATTGTGCAGTTATGTCCAATGCTCGGCTTGACAAATGTAATTGTCGTATTTTTTATACATCAGTATTGAACCCAAAAATTAACCTATGAATACAGAAATATTTTCTACATAGCTGTGTCCATTTATGTCAGGTTATTTACTTATTTAATCCATGCATACGTATATATTAGGAGCATTAGTTGACCAACAAATGTACATGGTTATATACTGTTAGAAATGTGTAATCTAAGAATATTTATGTATTTATTCATTTATTTATGATTTAACTTCATGTCAGCAGCAGTGACTATATTCATGGCAAAAACAATTAATGTAATAAAATACAAATAATAATAGTATTATAATGTTATTTTGTTATTGTTATTATTATTACACTGCACTGTAATAGATCAATGATATTTCTAATTAGCATTAATAAATGATATAGGTTATATTTATATAAATATTTTATATTTATACAAAAACTATTAAAATTACACTATATATATATAGTTTTATAAATATCAAATATTTATATAAATATAAATGGTTATTATATATTAATAATAAGTTCAATATAATTTCTCTAAAGAAAATAAATATAAAAAAAAATATATATTTATATAATTATAAACAATATAATTTATTCTAATTTAAAAATAGTATCGTCTTTTATCAATAATAATAACAATAATAGTAATAAATAAAGGGTTATTATATATAAATGTAAATTTATATAATGTTTTTTCTAAATAATTATAAATTATTATTAGATTACATACTATAACATAATATAATAATTATCATTATCATTATAATTATTACAATATATTATAATAGACCAATAAAATGTTTAATTAACAATAATAAATTACATTGTTCATAGTTATACAAATATTTTTTATTTATAAATATTATATTATTATATTTACACACACACACACACACTATATTTATATAGTTTGTTTTATGATTATTTTGATCATGTTAGTATTTAATTTAATGTCCATTTATTCACATATTTGGTCCATGCATACTGCATATTATTATCTAACCAACAATTTTGCATGATTATATATTATTGCATGATGAGTATGCAAAATATAATTCTTACATTGTTTTTTAATAAAAACAAAAAAAGTAATCTAATAAAATATGGTATCATTGTTATTATTATAATATTTGTTATATGCAATATACAATATAATGTTATTATATATAGCAATATATATTACATATTAAATATATTAAATATGATTATATTATATTATTGCTATGTAGGGTTTTTAGCTAGTGCAAATATAATTGTATTATTATTATTATTATTTATGATAATTTATTTATTAATCAGTATTACATCAACAAAGTTTATTTACAGAATAGTGGCACTATAGCAAAACAGCTCATAATGTTAATGTAAAAAAAAACGCCATTGCTGGAAACAACAAACAATGTATTATTCATTTTTCAAAAATGTGTAACTATTTCCAGAGAGCAGGAGGTGTAAATTTAGACCCACTCAGACACTTTCATTCTATTCTGTCATTTATCTGAGGAGCCACAGAGGAAGAGAGCACACTTCTCTCAACACCACACAGGAAGTCCCGGCTGCTCTGACGTCAATCAGGGATGCTCTCCTCACCAGTTGGCTGCTTCTTACTCTCCTGAGTAAGCCAGGGGACGATGCCAGTGGGACAGGAAGTTGATGTAGGTGGAGTGAAGTTGCCCAAAGCTCACGGGTACGACACTGAGCTAAAAGCACTCAAGGCCAACAAACGTGCCCATGTGCCCCAATCCACATCCTCCCTGGAAACGCTACCTTCCCTGCCACTTCCTCTTTTTACATGCCGTTAATATTTTCAGTGGGAAAAAGTCAAAAAAGACTTTCAAATTCCTAACGTTTTAAGGATGTTAGCCCTTCATAGCCTTTACAATGCTCTCTCTATAATGTATTTCACAGGCGAATGTCTGTGAGTTTGCATTGTAATACACATTTTCTCTTTTGACAGGTTTGCACTGCACTGTGAACAAGAGCATCTGCTTCATGCCTTGAATGTAAACGTAAATTAAATTTACAAAGCAAATCCAAACAAGGCTTTTCATGCATACAGACTGGCATGCAGGTTTGTGTATTAAGTTTTCTCTAAAAATCTGTTTTAAAGGGACAGTTCACCCAAAAATGAAAATTGCCCCATGATTTACTCACCCTCAAGCCGTCCTAGGTGTATATGACTTTCTTCTTTCAGACGAATACAATTAAAGTTATATAAATATATATAAGCGTCTGCTTGTATAAAAGCGGCTGCCAAATGAATAAATGCTTAAAAAAATGTCCTGTCTCTTCCAAGCTTTATAATGACATGAATGGCTGTTGAGACTTTGAAGAACAAAAAAGTGCATCCATCCATCATAAAAAGTACTCCACACAGCTCCAGGGGGTTAATAAAGGCCTTCTGAAGTGAAGCGATGCATTTGTGTAAGAAAAAAATTATATTTAAAACTTACTTAGGCCCGATCAGACAAAATGCTTTTTTTGCGATCGATTCACTAGTGGAAAATCTCCCCTCCCTTTACGCGTTTCGTAGTCTCCACAGACAATCTTCAGAATGACGCCACTGTTTCCCATACGTTGATTTATTTGTGGCGAGCCGCCACAATGTCCACATCGACTGCTACAAATACTCACCACCCGCTGCCATCAGTTCCCGCATCTCACACAAGCGAGCACGACTTTTGCACAATATTTAGCAACTTTCAGACCCTTTTGGTGGCTTTTTCCGTAACAGATACATACTGACAAACCTAGCGACTTTTTTGAACAACCTAGCTGGAAGATGCAATCGGTACTGCCCTGCGATCACGAGGGTCTGACTTTCCAGGGGCAGTAACGTCTCTCTCTACATCTATTTTGTGCAGTGATTGGCAGAGAAAAGGCAGTTTTTTGCGCCTCGCATTTTCAGACATGAAAAGCATGTTCGGTGTGATCGGGCCTTGCTGTGTTCACAAGAAAGTGGTATTCCATTGGATGATGTAGGATGTAAGCATTTGTTTACAACAAAGGAAAACCAGTCTCCTCTTGGCTTATAACGAAATGCTCAGACATTTTTCTTTACAAATCCTTGTTTTATACTTCTAATTCATGACTGGTGTTTTGTTTTGCTCTTTCCTCTGCGCTTCCACATTTGTCACCATGTTCTGCTTGAACACCATTGGTAAATGTGCATACAACAATTTGCAAAGCTAGAGATTTAGTTCATAAATATGGACATTTTTTCTTACACAAACGCATCAAATTACTTCAAAAGACTTTTATTAAAAGGTTAGTTCACCCAAAAATGAAAATTAGCCCATTATTTACTCACCCTCCAGGCATGCTAGATGTATATGACTTCCTTCTTTTAGATGAAGACAGTTGGAGTAATATTACAAATTATCCTGGCACTTCCAAGCTCTATCATGGCAATAGGTGACTGTTTCACTTCATCAGTCCAAAACAAGTCCAATGAAGCACCTCACATGGCTCCTGGGGGTAAATAAAGGCCTCCTGTAGTGAATGAATGCGTTTTTGTAAAAAAAACAAACAAAAAAAAACATTTTTTTACAGGTAATAATCTAGCTTGCACAAACTCTTGTACATGGAAGCTGCTCCAGGCAGATGACGTATGATGTCTGCATTGTGTATGTGCCGCTCAGAAATGACGAACGAGAATGCACCTTGGAGTAAACACAGCACTCGTCACAAATTAGAAGTTCAAAACAAGGATTTGTAAAGAAAAAGGTTGGGGGATTTTGATATAAACCAAGAGAAGATTTCCTTAGCTAAAGTAAGGAAACTTTGCTTCCTTTGCTTCTGTGAACAAACATTGTTTTTTACAAGACTCACAGACAGCATGTGCAACGCTGACATCATACATCATTCCCCCCAGATCAGCTTCCATGTACAACAGCTGGCGGAAGCTAGATTAAAGTGATTATTACGTTTAAAACGTAGATATTTTTCTTATAAAAATGCATTGATTCACTAAAGGAGGCCTTTATCCACGGCCTGTAGCCATGTGAGGCAGTTTTTATTATGAACGGATGCACTTTATTGGACTTGTTTTGGACTGATGAAGAGAAACACTCGCCTGTTGCCATGACAGAACTTGGAAGTGCCAGGATAATTTTTTATACTACTCTGATTGGATATTATCTGAAAGAAGGAAGTCATATACACCTAGGATGCCTGGAGGGTGAGTAATAGTGAATAATGGGGTAATTTTCATTTTTGGGTGAACTATCCCTTTAACCCCCTAGAGCCATGTGGAGTATTTTTATTGTGGATAGAAACACTTTAATGGGCTTTAAAATCTCAACAGCCATTCACTGAAACTTGGAAGAGTCAGGACTTTTTTTTTAATATAACTATATATATATATATATATATATATATATATATTTGTAAATATGAATATAATTGTATTTGCCTGAAAGAAAAAAATATATACACCTAGGATGGCTTGAGGGTGAGTAAATCATGGGGTATTTTTTTTTTTATTTTTGGGTGAACTGTCCCTTTAAGGTCTGCAGTAGATAAATACAGGTAAAGTGAGAAGCCTAAACATCTATTATTGTTGAGCAATGATAATAAAGATTCTTCCTTTAGCCAAGACTGCTAATAATCTGTGTTAATTATGCTTTTCATTCAACTACTGTAGGCTGGTGCATGTGGCAGCAAAAGTGACTCCATCTCTTCATATAGAAGCAGAGTTAAAGGTCAGACATTCAGCTGACAGTGTCTCTGTCACACACACACACATATACTGCCCTGACTGTGATGCGTCAAGGGTCGCTGGTTCTATTACTAAGGGTACATGAGGGGACGACACTGAGGAGGATGAGGATATGAGCCAAAGATGCTTCAATTCCCCTGTCTCTCTCAGACCCTCAGGCTATGATCACCCTTTCCATCCCCTTCCCATCACTGCCAACACGGCCGTCTACGTCACTGCTGTGTGTGTGTGTGTGGGGTGGGCGAGGGGTTGCAGAGAGGCATGTTGGTCCGTCAGCTCTGCTGGTGTCCCGGGGCTCGCACCAGGTGTTCACACTCGTGCTAATGAAAGAGAAAAGAGCAGGCGAGACACAGGGAGAGCAGCCAAACTGAATGAGCTTCGGCTCTGCTTCGGCATTAACATCTCTATTAAACGCTAGCCAACATCTGCTACCGCAGAACAGGCAAACACCGTTCACTTACTCACCCTGCCGTGAGCGATCTGCCATGTGTGTGTGTCTATCTAGACTGAAAGGCAACCTGCTAGTCAGTTTTGCCTAGAAGTACAAAATATGTAAGTGTGTTAAGACACTATGCATGATGGCCTTGCCTCTTACGTTAATTAGTATGTACTAAATTTGTTGAATTTGTTGATTTTTTGACAATAAAGTAAGAAATTAAGGTTTTTGAGGAAAGCATTCCAGAATTTTTCTCCATATAGTAGACTTCAATAGGGATCAATGGGTTGAAGGTCCAAATTGCAGTTTCAGTGCAGCTTCAAAGGGCCCTAAACGATCCCCACCAAGGAATAAGGGTTTTATCTAGTGAAACAATTGGTAGTTTTCTAAAAAAAAAAAAAAAAAAAACATTTATATACTTTTTATCCACAAATGTTCATCTGAAATGTCATACATGGTTAGTTCTTCATCTGTGTACTTAAATAGGGCAAAAAACTCCCTCTCATTTTCTTGATTCATACTTAATGCGTGAAGTCGAGCTAGAGCAAGACCAGCATTTGTGGTTTAAAAAATAAAAAATAGAAGTGGAGAATACACTACCGTTCAAAAGTTTGGGGTCAGTAAATGTTTATTTATTCTTTTTTTTTTTTTTTTTTTTTTGAAAGAAATGAATAAATTGTTACATTAATAAAAAGTGACATAATAGATTTACATTGCTAGAGAAGATTTATAGTTTGAATAAATGTTGTTCTTGAAAGAAAAAAATACAGGTTCAAAAAAAAAAAAAAAAACATTGGTGGCACAACTGTTTCCAAAACTGATAATTCTACTAATAATTCAGAATATCAGAATGATTTCTGAGATATCATGTGACACTCAAGCCTGGGAAACTGAGTAACAGCTGATGAAAAATAAATATAATTTATTCCTTGCATCACAGGAATAAATTATATTTTAAAGTATATGAAAATAAAAACCATTATTTTCTATTGTAATAACATTTTGTAATATTACAGTTTATTTTCTGTATTTTTGATTAAATAAATGCAGCCTTGACTTCATTAAAAAAAAAATGCAAGTCTTACCGACGCCAAACTTTTGAACGGTAGTGCATATGAAAAAAGAATTGTGGAATGTTTTCCTGATAAAACTTTATTTCTTTTCGACTGAAGAAAGAAAGACATGAACATCATGGATGACGTGGGTAAGTAGATTATCAGGAAATTTAAACTAATCCTTTAAAAGTGTATAAAAACATGTACTTGGAGATAATATAATATTAATGTAACAAAGGCCACTCAAGTGTACTTAAAAGTACACTTTCATGACTGTTTCTTAACAAATGTTGTAAAGTTCATAACATTTTTAAGTACTTAATGTACATTTTTGTCATGCTAAAATGTATAAGAAAAAGTAATCAAATCTTGATGTTTGACTAACATAATAAAGCATGTTTTGACTATAATTTTAGGTAGGGTATGTTATTCAGTATTACATTATATTTTAAACGTACTATGTTTCCCTTGAAAAGTTAAAAGTAAGGGATTCCTCTTAATTTTTCTGTAATTTAATTACAATTACTTCTAATGTTATTGCATTAATTACTATACAGACTATGGAACAATTCAATAGTGGATTTAACATCAAAATTAACATCAAATGTTAAAATGCACTGTATATTTTAATGTGAACTTCTCTCTTTAAATATTTTTGGTCAGTTCAAGAATAATTTTATAGCAATATTAGAAATATTATAGAATTTTATATGGAAATATATAGAATGTATTTGAAATAATTAAAAGAGCATTTTTATGTCTATCCTTGTACAACTGTTTGAGGTTAATGTGCGTTTTCAAAGGAGGTAATTAGTAATAAGTAATGCAATACTTTCAGAGAGTAATTAGTACCGTATTCTAAATACAATGTTGAAGATGTAATTAGTAGCTAGTAATTAATGACTTACTTTTAAGTAAGCAACTTACCCAATAATGATAGCAACTTCATTACAAATGTTTAATTCAAGTTTAATTAGAAATGACTTATTATTATTATTATTATTATTATTATTATTATGAAATTACATAGATGTAAAACATGTACTTAAGTGAACACACACACACACACTACACTTCAGCTAATTGCATTTCATGTAATTTATAACTAGAATACATTTTCAATTATGTGTCTGAAAACATCACATTTAGTTTGCACTTAAGTAGATGTGACCCTGCACCACAAAACCAGTCATAAGGGTCAATTTTTTTTTTAATTGAGTTGAATATAGCTGTCCATTGATGTTTGGATAAGTAAGAATAGGACAAAATTTGGTCGAAATACAACTATTTGAAAATCTGGAATCTGAGAGTGCAAAAAAAAAAGAAAGAAAGTCGCCTTTAAAGTTGTCCAAATTAATTCTTAGTAATGCAAAATACTAATTAAGTTTTTATATATTTACCTTAGGACATTTACAAAATATCTTCATGGAACATGGTCTTTACGTAATATCTTAATGACTTTCGGCATAAAAGAAAAATCAATAATTTTGACCCTTCCAATGTATTTTTGGCTAATGCTGCAAATATACCTGTGATACTTAAGACTGATTTTGTGGTCCAGGGTTTTAAAATATATTATTATTTAGAAAAAAATATGTGCATTATTTTAAACAAATATGCTGAAGTGTACTTTGGGATAGTGTGGTCGACTGGTTGCACACTTCAAAATTTGAGGCAGTGCATTATATGTCTCATGAATATTGATTTATTTTTGTACATCCTACTTATTTGACATGCTGTTTTTTATACTGTGTTGCAGGAAAATGTGCATATACAGATGCAGGATCAGTGCCCTTATTAGAATGGTCTTCATCGCCTAAACAGTGGAGTATGAGTGTGTGAGCGAGACCGAGAGAGACAGAGAAAGATGAAGGAAGAGTGCATCCCAGACTGGGACTTCATCCATCATTGGAATCAGCATGTGCTGTAATTACTGTGTCAAATAGATGGGAAGATGCCTTTGAGGAGGATGGCGGTTGTGTGTGTGTGCGCACGCTTGTGCATCTCCCTCCTGATCATTTTCCTTTCCCGAGTCACTTCCTCCTGCACTGTCATCTGTCATGCCTACATATGCTGTCACCGAGTGCTGGCAGCTCTGGCCAATCCCTCCACTGCAGAAACAGCGGGATTTCATACGCGCTGAAGGTTATATATCACATCAGTCGATGAGAAGGCTATACATTAGGGAAGACTGATGCGATTAGGTAGGGACAGCTATTCCACAACACAGCTGTAACCTTTTATCAGCACAAAATATTGTCAGTGCTCACAGCGCTGGCCTGAGATCAGAAGCTGGAAGGTGTTCATTTACGTTAAAGTGTTAGTCGGAGCCGTAGCCTAGTGGATAGCGTGCAGATTTTAGGCACACTGAGCCAAGGAGCTCCTGCAGGACACATGGAACTTGATTTTGATGTATTTTCCTTGAAATGTAAATTAGCACAGGACATGCAACATGCTAAAATCACATTATCAACCACTTAACAACCATCTAGAATGCCCTAGCAACATCACAGCAATGTGATAAATCTTTGGTTACCACTCAGCAATTAGCGACACGCTAAAACATTGGCAACCATCTAGAAACACTCTAGCAACAGCATAGCAACATGTAAGAACTACATTACATCAAATCTAGAACACCCTAGTGACAGCATAGCAATACGTTAAAACAACATTGCATCAATCTAGAACACCCTAGCGACAGCATAGCAACATGTTAAAAATACAATACATCAGTCTAGAACACCCTAGCAAAGGCATAGCAAAGGCATAGCAAAATGTTAAAACAACATTGCATCAATCTAGAACACCCTAGTGACAGCATAGCAACATGTTAAAAATACATTAGCAACCATCTAGAGCACACTAGCGACAGCACAGCAACACGTTAAAACAACACTGCATCAATCTAGAACACCCTAGCGACAGCATAGCAACATGTTAAAACTACAATACATCAGTCTAGAACACCCTAGCAAAGGCATAGCAAAATGTTAAAACAACATTGCATCAATCTAGAACACCCTAGCGACAGCATAGCAACATGTTAAAACGTCTCGGTTACGAAGGTAACCCTCGTTCCCCGAAGGAGGGAACGGAGACGTTACGTCAATGACGTAATATTGGGGATCGGCAACGAGACCCTATCACCTCTGAGCTAAAGAGAAAAAGCCAATGAACATTGGCGAGTGGAATTTGCATGCCGCGCCACTCCCCCGGACATACGGGTATATAAGATGGCGGCGTGCATCCACTCATTCAGATTTGCTGAGGAGCCGAGCCGCAACCCGGCTTCAGCGCAGTCCAGGATTGTGGCAGGAGGACGTAACGTCTCCGTTCCCTCCTTCGGGGAACGAGGGTTACCTTCGTAACCGAGACGTTCCCCCTCAGTCGTTCTCTACGACGTTACGTCAATGACGTAATATTGGGGACCTCTGGAAAACGCCACAATCCTGAACTGCGTTACGCAGCCGAGACCCAATGCCGGCAGGCAAGCGTGTCGGAACAAAGGGCTCAATGCGTAACCGTCCCAACGCCCTGTAGACCACGTGTGGTGGCCCACCAGGGGTGCCAAGTTTTGAAGCAGCCGTTGGGGGGCGGAGCACAATGACGGTTAAGTCATGTGGAAGCTTTAGAAGTAAGTCTAATCTAGACTGGGGAAACACGGAAGGTTCCGTGGAGATACTGAGACATGATGCCACAACCGGAGGGGGGTGAAGGAGGCCCCGCTCCGGAGCACAGTATGGACTACTCCGTCTAGTCCAGGACTGCGGGGCATGGAGGACCCAGAGTTCAACCTTGGGAACAACTGGGAAAATAGCGCACGGATCCGAGAGGAGTGGCGCAGCAAGCCGACACCTGAGCCGTCCTCCCACAAATTACCTGATGTTACCCAACACACGGGAGGACACTGGCTCAACGCGGAGGTTGTAGAACCGCGCAAAGGTATTGGGTGTCGCCCAGCCCGCAGCTCTACAGATGTCTGCTAGAGAGGCGCCGTGCGCCAGCGCATAGGAGGAGGCCACACTCCGGGTGGAGTGGGCTCTCACTCCCAGGGGGCACGGCTCACCTTGGGCTTCATACGCCAAGGTGATGGCATCAGCTACCCAGTGGGCCAACCTCTGTTTGGAGACAGCATTCCCCTTCTGCTGTCCCCCGAAGCAGACAAAGAGCTGCTCGGAGCGTCTGAAGCTCCGGGTGCGGTCCACATAGACGTGCAGGGCACGGACGGGACACAGCAACTCCAAGGCCGGGTCTGCCTCCTCCTGGGGCAGAGCTTGCAGGTTCACCACCTGATCTCGAAAGGGAGTGGTGGGAACCTTGGGCACGTAGCCGGGCCGGGGTCTCAGGATGACGTGAGAGTTACGTGGCCCGAACTCTAAGCACTCTTCGCTGACCGAAAATGCGTGAAGGTCCCCTACCCTCTTGATGGAGGCCAGCGCAGCCAGGAGCGAAGTCTTGAGCGTCAAGAACTTCAGCTCAACTGAACCGAGCGGCTCGAAGGGAGCTCCCCGAAGGCCCTGGAGGACCACGGAGAGATCCCAAGAGGGTACGAGGTGCGGTCTAGGAGGGTTAATCCTTCTCGCACCTCTCAGGAACCTGACGATCAGGTGATGCTTCCCTAGGGATGAACCATCCACTGCATCGTGATATGCCGCAATCGCTGCGACATACACTTTCAAAGTGGAGGGGGACAGTCTCCGCTCCAGCTTCTCTTGCAGGAAGGAAAGCACCACTCCGACCGAGCATTTCCGTGGGTCCTCTCGGCGAGAGGAACACCAGTCAACGAACAGACCCCACCTCAGGGCGTAGGCCTGCCTCGTAGAGGGGGCTCTAGCCTGAGTGATAGTGTCTATCACGGCCTGGGGGAGGCCAGTGAGGTCCTCCGTGTCCCGTCCAGAAGCCACACGTGTAGGTTCCACAGATCGGGACGCGGGTGCCAAATCGTGCCGTCCCCCTGAGAAAGAAGGTCCTTCCTCAGGGGAATCTTCCAGGGAGGGACTGCCGCGAGGAGCACGAGGTCGGCAAACCAGGTCCGGGTGGGCCAAAACGGCGCAACCAACAGGACCTGCTCCTCGTCCTCCCTGATCTTGCACAGGGTCTGTGCAAGGAGGCTCACTGGGGGAAAGGCGTACTTGCGGAGGCCCCGAGGCCAGCTGTGTGCCAGAGCGTCCCTGCCGAGGGGGGCCTGGGTCAGGGAGAAAAAGAGCTGGCAGTGGGAGGACTCTGGGGAAGCAAACAGGTCCACCTGAGCTTCCCCGAATCGACTCCAAATGAGCTGAACCGTCTGGGGGTGGAGTCGCCATTCTCCAGGAAGGGTGAGCTGTCGTGAGAGCACGTCGGCTGCACGATTCAGCTCTCCTGGAACATGAACGGCCCGCAGCGATTTGAGCCGCGTCTGACTCCAGAGGAGGAGATGGCGGGCAAGTTGCGACAGACGACGGGAGCGCAGACCACCCTGATGGTTGATGTACGCTACGGTCGCTGTGTTGTCCGTACGGACAAGCACGTGCTTGTGGCGCAGCAGCGGAAGAAACCGCCGGAGCGCCAGAAACACGGCCAGCAACTCGAGGCAATTGATATGCCACTGCAGTCGAGGTCCTGTCCAGGAGCCCGAGGCTGTCTGCCCGTTGCACACAGCACCCCAGCCCGTCATGGAGGCATCTGTGTTGACCACAATATGCCTGGACACCTGTCCTAGGGGCACTCCTGCCCGGAGGAAAACAGGGTCCGACCACGGGCTGAACAGGCGGCGACATTCCGGAGTAACGCCCACCCGGAATGTGCCGCGGTGCCATGACCATCTCGGGACTCGGTCGTGTAGCCAGCGCTGAAGCGGTCTCATATGAAGCAGCCCGAGCGGCGTAACTGCGGCTGCGGCTGTCATATGCCCCAGGAGCCTCTGAAAATCTTTGAGAGGGACCGCTGTCTTGTGCCTGAAAGCCTTCAGGGAGTTCAGCACTGACTGGACGCGCTCGTTGGTGAGGCGTGCTGTCATGGTGACCGAGTCCAGCTCCATACCGAGAAAAGAGATGCTCTGCACAGGGGAGAGCTTGCTCTTCTCCCAGTTGACCCGAAGCCCCAAGTGGCTGAGGTGCTGCAGCACCAGGTCCCTGTGTTCGCACAACACATCTCGCGAGTGAGCTAGAATCAGCCAGTCGTCGAGATAGTTGAGGATTCTGATGCCCATCCGCCAAAGGGGAGATAGGGCACCCTCCGCGACTTTGGTAAAGACGCGGGGAGACAGGGACAGGCCAAATGGGAGGACTTTGTACTGATATGCCCGACCCTCGAAAGCAAACCGAAGAAACGGTCTGTGTCGAGGCAGAATCGAGACATGAAAGTACGCGTCCTTCAGGTCGATGGCTGCAAACCAATCCTGGTGTCGTACGCAAGACAGTATGCGTTTCGAGGTAAGCATTTTGAACAGTAGCCTGTGAAGGGACCGGTTCAACACTCGAAGATCCAGGATCGGTCGTAACCCACCCCCTTTCTTGGGCACGATGAAATAGGGACTGTAGAACCCTGATTTCATCTCGGCTGGAGGGACAGGCTCGATTGCGTCCTTCGCCAGGAGGACCGCAATCTCCGCCCGTAGAACAGAAGCATCCGTGTCCGAACGAACAGACGTGAAATGGACGCCTCTGAACTTGGGCGGTCGCCTCACGAACTGAATCGCGTAGCCGAGTCGTACCGTCCTGATCAACCACGGGGACGGACTGGGAAGCGCTAACCAGGCTCCCAGTCGACGTGCCAGTGGGATCAACGGAGCGGTAACTGACGTGCCGGGGGTGGGGCAGCCGGGGGGGGGGAAAGGGGAAGGGGGCTCATCCCAGAAAGCGGGGCGTTCTGGAGAAGAGCTGAGCTGCACGGGGCAGCGCTTACCTTCCCTGGATCCCGCGCTGGCGAATTCAGGCTCCGAGTCCGAGTCCGAGGAGGCAGTGCGTCGCTCAGGAACGAAACTCGGGGCACTAGGCCCAGAGGTGAAGAAAATTGCTCTTTTTGTGAAAATTTGGAGGTCAGTGGCAGCAGTGATGTTGTCTGGCCCCGGCCCTCCCCCGGGGCTGGGGGGACTGATGGTGACGTCCCCCGAAGAGCAATCTCCCTCATCTCCGGGCAGCCCGTGTCAGGGCCGCTTCGCAGACTTGCGGGTGGTTTTAGCGGGCCGCTGAGTCTCGGGCTGCGCCGCCTTCCTGCGACTGGCTCTACGCCCGGGCTGAGAGGTCTTGGGCTCAGCTGGTGGTGCAGGGGGCGGAGCAGAAGCCGCAGCCGCAGGGGGGCGCCCTCGGCGACGAGCAGCCTGAGGCCTGGCACCCGGCGGCTTGCTGGCACTGCGCCGGGGCAGGATGTGGCTTATGGCCTCAGACTGCTTTTGGACCGCTGAGAACTGCTGGGCAAAGTCCTCAACGGTGTCGCCGAAGAGGCCGGCCTGGGAGACGGGCGCGTCAAGAAAGCGAGCTTTGTCGACGTCGGCCATCTGCGCCAGGTTCAGCCAGAGATGGCGCTCCTGGACTACCATTGTAGACATCACCTGACCGAGGGCCCGCGCCGTTACCTTCGTCGCCCGGAGGGCGAAGTCGGTAGCCGAACGCAGTTCCTGCATCATCCTACGGTCAGAACTACCCTCGTGCAGCTCTTTGAGTGCTTTGGCCTGGTACACCTGCAGGGTGGCCATCGCATGCAAGGCTGAGGCAGCCTGGCCCGCCGCATTATAAGCCCTCGCAGCAAGCGCTGACGAGAGCTTACAAGCTTTGGACGGGAGACGCGGACGGTCCCGCCAGGTGGCGGCGTTTTGCGGGCACAGGTGCACCGCAACCGCACGCTCCACCTGAGGGACATCCACGTACCCCCTGGCTGCCCCGCCATCGAGGGTAGTGAGAAGGGAGGAGCCCTGACGTGTACGGGCCGAGTAGGGGGCCTTCCACGTCTTAGTGAGCTCCTCATGCACCTCGGGAAAGAAAGGCACTGGGGCGGAGCGAGGTGTGGTGACGTCGCTACTCGCGCCCAGATACCAATCATCAAGCCGCGAGCGTTCGGGAGAAGGCGCCTTAGACACCTCCAACCCGATACTCGCGGCCGCCCGACGGAGCATGGCCGCCAGTTCAGCGTCCGCCTCCGACTGAGCAGCCGCCACAGCGGGGGGCTGCCCAGTAGAGGCTTCCGCATCAGCAGGCGTAAGCCCCTCCTCTGATGCAGTGATGGACATCCTGTCATCCTCTGGAGCGCCAAAGGTAACACTAGGTCCAACAGGTGGACGAGTGCTGAGCTTTGGCAACTCCACGGGGCCACGCTTTGAGGGACCGGACTTCCGCGGGGGCTGACCCGACGGAACGTTCGGCACTGTCACCCTCAGATCGCCTTCACCTCTAACCAATGCAGCCGAGGAGCCGGGACGGCCCGCCGAACTGGAAGGGGTAGAGGATGAAGGGCGCCATCTCGCGAACGAGAGGCGCGATCGTAGCGTGGCCATGGACATGCGCTCACAATGAGTGCACGATCCATCCACAAACGCCGCCTCAGCGTGTTCTCGGCCCAGGCACGAGAGGCAGCGCTCGTGGCCGTCATTAGACGACAGAAAACCACCACATCCAGCAGCACACGGTCGGACAGACATCCCGGAAGATGCTATCGACGACCGTGTAAGAAAATTGCTCTTTTAGATCGGCGTGCCCCAGGGAAGGCACTTAAGCCAGGAGATCGCTGGTTGGCACAGATGCCGGCAGCGCCGGTAACACGATCGAGCAGGTAACTTGCAGGAAACAGGAGCAGGAACAGGAATGTTTCTTCTCCGTCTTCAACTTCTCTATCTCAGGAACAGCTCACAGGCGAGGCTCCGAAGCAGAAATCTGAATGAGTGGATGCACGCCGCCATCTTATATACCCGTATGTCCGGGGGAGTGGCGCGGCATGCAAATTCCACTCGCCAATGTTCATTGGCTTTTTCTCTTTAGCTCAGAGGTGATAGGGTCTCGTTGCCGATCCCCAATATTACGTCATTGACGTAACGTCGTAGAGAACGACTGAGGGGGAACTACAGTACATCAGTCTAGAACGCCCTCGCAATGGCATAGCAAAATGTTAAAACAACATCACAGCAATCTAGAACACCCTAGTGACAGCGTAGCAACATGTTAAAAATACATTAGCAACCATCTAGAGCACACTAGCGACAGCACAGCAACACGTTAAAACAACATTGCATCAATCTAGAACACCCTAGCGACAGCACAGCAACATGTTAAAACTACACCACATCAGTCTAGAACACCCTAACGACAGCATAGCAACATGTTAAAACAACACCACATCAGTCTAGAACATGCTAACGACAGCATAGCAACATGTTAAAACTGCACTACGTCAGTCTGGAACACCCTAACGACAGCTTAGCAACACGTTAAAACTACACCACATCAGTCTAGAACACCCTAACGACAGCATAGCAACACGTTAAAACAACACCACATCAGTCTAGAACACGCTAACGACAGCATAGCAACATGTTAAAACTGCACTACATCAGTCTAGAACACCCTAACAACAGCATAGCAACAAGGTAAAACTACACTACATCAGTTTAGAACACCCTAACAACAGCATAGCAACATGTTAAAACTAGATTAACAACCATGTAGAACATCCTAGCAACAGCATAGCAACATGCTAAAACTCGATTAGCAGCCACTTAAAAATCTAGAAAACCCTAGCAACTGGATAGCAAAGCACTTCAACTAAATTAGAACATTCTATAATACCCTAGTGACAGCATAGCAACATGTTAAAATAACATTAGCAACTATGTAGAATGCCCTAGAAACACTATAACTTGTTAAAACTAGATTAGCAACCACTTAACAATCTAGAACACCTGAACAACAACATAGCAACATTTTAAAAACATTAGCAACCATCCAGAACACCCTAGCGACAGCATAGCAACATGATAAAACTAGCAACCAATTAAAAATAATCTAGAACACCTTAGCGACAGCATAGCAACTTGCTAAAACTACATTACCAATCACCTAAAACAATATAACAATGTGCTGAAACTATTAGCTATTCATCTAGAACACCCTAGCAACAGCAGAGCAATATACTAAACAGCATTAGCAACCATCTAAAACATCCTAGAGATAGCAGAGCAATGTGTTAAAACTAGATTAGCAACCACTTAACAACATTCTAGAATGTGTTAAAACTACTTAGCAACCATCTGGAACACCGTAGCAACAGGATAATAATGCACTAATAATGGTTAGAACACAATAGCAACCACTTATCGTTAGCAACTACCCAGAACACCCTAGTAACAGCATAGGCCTTTGCCATTTTTACCTAAAAAATGTACAAATCTAGTTTCTCAAATTCTCCAAGGAATGTCTACTGATGCTTTTCACTTTCTCAGATTTTACAATGAATCCTGTGTTTGTTTCCAAAAGAACTGATCCACATTGAGATAGCTCTGATGTGTTTGTTATGGTAGTGTTGAGTTTGTAGCATGAGCAGTCGTGACAGTAGCAGTAGAGTGAATCCATGAGCTCATGTGTTGATGGAGTGTATAAAGCATTGATGTGTGTGAGACATGTTTCTCCTCCCCTCACATGAGCCAAGAGTCCCGGGGCCATATGGCTCAGCTGGAGCTACCAGGAGTGCCCGGGCAAAACCATGAGGTGGAAACGGTTTAGTCGCTCGACTGATTCACTGCTATCAAAGAACCCCCACCCCCACCCTGCCACTCCGCCGGCCCAGGTACTCGACTAGACTGCGACAGGAAAAAATGGTAAAAGCATTTGACCCGGTGCTGGCCGCTGTATCCTCCATCCGGATGAGGACGTCTCGTAAAAATACAACAAAGCAGAGTGAGCCATGGGGAGAAAGAGGGAGGGCTAGGGCTTTTCTAAGAGTAGAAGGCTTTTTATAAAGAAGCTAAAAGCAACTTTCAGTCAAGTCTAAGACTGATTCTTAAGCAGTGTTGGGGGTAACGCATTACAATAATAATCAGATTGTTACTTTAAGTAACTAGTAAAGTAAGGTGACCATACGTCCTCTTTTCCCTGGACATGTCCTCTTTTTGGACTTAAAAAAATGCGGCTTTTGCTTCCTACAGTCACCATTCTTTGTATGCGTTTTTGTATTAAAGCATTCTAATATTGAATATCTGTAACGGGGAGTCAACGGAGTAGGGATCCAGTCTCAGCTTTATTAAAGAGTTAGGTCGTACAGGCAGTAGGTCATTAACAGTAACAAACACAACGTAGGCAAAGCAAGAGAATGGTCAGAGTCCATGCAAGGGTCGAGGCAGGCAGCTAGATCACAAAGGATAATCCGTAGACAGGCGTGGGTCAGTAGGCAGGCAGAGATCAATCAGCAACAGGAAAACAAACATGAGAAATAAGCTCAGAATTGTCAGCTACGGCAAGCAAGACTTCGCAATGAACTGAGCGTGAGCATGGCTTTTATAGACTGAGTGATAAGGGGAAATGGCCAACACTTATGCAGGTGATCAGCCAGGAACGGGGATATGGGAAGTGGAGTTCGTGATAGACTTAGAGTCCTAGTGACGGTCAAAGGCTTGATTCGTGACAATATAATTTTCGCATATCAATATGCGGAGTATTTAAATCACTTTGGATGCAGCTCGTGTTGGATGTAGGGTTGCCAAATCTGCATTTTTTTCCATGGAATTGGGCTGATTTAAAACTCTTGTGGCGGGTTGATTTTCTCCCGTGGGTTAAAAGTTTTAAATATTGCATACATTACATTTGACTAAAATGCTTGTATTGGAACATTTTGCATTCTACCTGTGATAAAACTGTGGTAGATATTAGTTTTGTGAAGGATCGCCACTGTGGTAGGAAGCTTTTTAGCTGTGTCTGCATAGCGATTGACTGTAAAATATGTAGTTTTGGTATGAAAATGACATATTTTGAAACCAAAACTAGGACCCCAATAATTTATGTATTTAATCCCATTTTATTAACCAATGTCTTTGCTGCTGACCTTTGTTGATCAAATTCAACCATACTAATAAGCAAAACTTACTTTAGATTAACTAACATTTGTGCTTCATTTTTATCATTGCTGAAGAGAGTTGAACTTCCTTCTCTTACAGTTCTACTTTACATATGTAAATTTACTTTTCCTTCCTTTTTACATTAGCTAAAAAACAAACCTTTTATTTTAAAAACAAACAAGCAAGTCCTGCCCAGATTTAAAAAGTAACACAAAAGTAATGTAACAAATTACTTTCCATAAAAAAGTAACTAAGTAACGTAATTAGTTACTTTTTTAGGGAATACTACAATATTGTAATGCAGAGGTCTTCAACCCTATTCCTAGGGACCCACTATCCTGAAGAGTTTAGCTACAACCCTAATCACACACATAAACATCCTCAAGACTGCTTGAAAATTGCAGGCAGGAGAGTTTCCAGGAGTCCCCAGGAGTAGGGTTGAACACCTCTGTTGTAATGCATTACTTTTAAAAGTAAATTTCCTCAACACTGTTTTCAAGTGTTGACTGAGGTTACACTTAAGTGTTGTGAACTAAGGACTATAATGATGTCAACCCTGTCAAATGGCCACCCTCTACCTCTGAAACAGCCAATAGTGAGCCTGCTCATGTGAAGCACAATAATGATTATTTAATGTAACTACAATAAAATAATTTAATTAAGACACTATTTAATATTTAAATATATTTTTTAAAGATGCATTGCATTGTGCAAAATTATAACAAATTATTACTGATGCTTTAAAATCCTTTACTATTGGTATAGTTGCATTCACTCCATATCGTAATTCCCGTAATTACGAGATTCCAACTTGTAAAAAGCGTTCACTTCCTCATAGAACTTGTGAACAACTTGTGAACTGGGAGTCTTCTGAGAGGTATAACTTGTACCACATGACCGCTGTACCCCCTCACCAATGTATAGGGTCTGTTTAGCCATTGATATTGTTGCCATAGAAAAGCATAATTCCAAGTCCGAGGACGTGAACAGCTCCTAGTAGAAGCCACGTGTTGTCATCTTGGAATTACGGTAATTACGATATGGCGTGAGCGCAGCATATGTCTCCTTGTTTACAGTTGGAGCAGTGATGTGAACATGAGTTCCATCAACAACTCCAATAACTCCAAGAAAGCCCACAATCTTCATAAAAGTGGCTTATTTTTGCAGCCTGGTTTGACGGTCAGTTCCGAAGTCAATGAACTGCCATATAGTAGTGGTGTCCGGCCTGGGAAATTTGACATCTTCAACCTTAATTGTAAAAATGTGTTAAAGATTTTGTAAACATATTGCATAGTTGCTTAGAGTCAATTGTTTTATTTGTGATAATAACAATGAAACATGCCAAATTGTGTGGTCATAATTTTTGGCCATGCTTTCAAACAAAGAAATTATGAACACATGTAAAAACAAAACAGGACCAAAATACTAATAACAAAATATTAATAACTTATTTTGTTGTACTCAATGTGACAGTGTTGCCAATTTAGTGATTTTGTCATTATATTTAGTGACTTCCTCACATCTTTTGAGACTTTTTTTTCAAAAGCCTTGCAACAAAATCAATTTCTTGGACAAATCATAGATTCCGAGACTCTGCAACTGATCTATATTTATGTTTATATAGATCAGTGAACTTGCCATTATAATGTCATCTAGCAACATTTAACGACTATTTTATCTACTTTCAATTAAAAGCAGTTTGCAACACTGGTCAGTGTTTTTTTCCCTCATATTTTGATGGTTTAAGTGAAATGTCTTCAAAACATACCTAACCAGCATATGCTGTTTTTTTTTTTTTTTTTAAACAGATGAGCTGGGTTTCCATTACAGATTAGCAGAAAACTTTTGAAACTATTTCTAAATGTCTAAAACTATTACGAAATGACTGCGTTTCTATTAATGCAACTAAAATGCAATTGTTGGTTTACGTATATATCACAGCCACAGCACTAGCCATTATTTTTAATCGAAGGAGACGTAGGCGTGAAATAGTGCAGGAAGCTGCTTCTGAAACATAAAAACACAAGCCGCGTCAGAGCTGTAATGCGCCGCAAACCTGTGCAGTGTAAATAAGTTTTTTTGTTTCTAAGCAAGTGAAGCCACTTATACTTGAGAGCAACTACCTATGAGGTGTTTCTTGGAGGTTATAGTACATTACAGAATGATCATGTGACTTTTACGTACGCCGTATGCGAAAAAAGTGTTTTGGGAGGTAGTGCCTGAGTAGCGCCAAAATGAACCTGGCAGCGGTCACGTGGTCAAAGTTGTAACACTCAGAACATTCTGAATATACAAGTTGTAATGATGAGTTTAGGAAGTTTGGGTCCATCAGGCTAACATGACAAGACTCGTGCTGCTGAAAGTTTTTCATTACATTACGCATTTCTTGGATTTACTCGATTTGGTGCCACCTATAGTTGTAGGTTTTTTATTGACATGTCAAAGTGAATACGTTTTTTCAGATGTATTTACAAAAAAAAAAAAAACTTGTCTTATATTCGGGTCAATACAGTAAGTATTTCTGTATAATTGCCTCCCAGAACTGTTGGATGGAAACGGTGCTTGTTTGCAAATGTTTTATGTGATAGTCCAATTTTGTGCACAACTGAAATTCACAAATTTGGATGAAAACCTGGCTATTTGACTTTTAAATATGCCAAGTGACCTGTAAATGTGAAAAAAAAAAAAAAAAAAAATTCCTTTTTTGAATTGCCTGAAAAACCACCAACTAACTTTTTTTTGCAATATATGAGAATTTTTGCAAAATTGGCATATTTCCATTTGCAATTTCAGTTTGCACAATTTGAAGGGTAATGGAAACACGGCTATGGTCTGCTAGATCAATCATAAGCTGTTTCCATCACACAGTTTTTATGTGCATTTTAAAGTAGTGCATCAAAAAAAGTCATGCGACTGTGCAATGGGATGGGATAACATGACTAACTAGCAAACCAATCTAGTTGGCCAGTATCTGAAATGTTGTTAGGGTCATTCTGAAATGCCCGAGCAAAGTCTGTCGTCAAAGTATTTCTGTATAAAATTGCTTCCCAGAACTGTCTTACACGATTGCCTTTCCAAACAGCTAGCATCCACTTCCAAAACCAATGACCGCATTTATTGTGCTTCATCTGCTCACTCTGAGGCACAAGTAATTTATTATATATGAAAATTATTACAGTGGCTTCTCCCACTTTTCTTTGAGATACGTAGTGCCAGTTTATCAGGAATGATGATTTTGCTCTCTTTGACTCATCAGATGGAAACAGTGCTTATTCGCAAATGTTTTATGCGACACAAGAGAGTAAAATGTTTTATGCGGCTTTGGATGGAAACCTGACTATGTGACTTCGACGTAACCCAGATGACCTGTAAATGCGGTTTTCATTGCAGTTTTTCGAAATGTTCCTTTTTTCTAATTGCAAGTGTAGAAACTTTTTGCGTAATTGACGTGTTTCTATTGGCCGTATTTTCAATTTTCAATTTGGCAATTTGAAAGGTAATGGAAACACGGCTATGGTCTGCTAGATTGGACCAGCCAATGCCAATCATAGATCAGCTAGAAAAATAGCTTGAGTCATTTTGTCCCTAAAATACCTGCTTTTTTCACTTCTAGACAGTTTGTAATCTTCCAACCGCAAAAACATACACATACTTTCCCAATCTCGTGCGGTCACATTTAGGTGAGTTACACTAACAGGTTTTGTGCTTTCAGCGCTGTTGCAGCCGCAGGTTTATTAGGAAGTGGCAGCTCTCATGGGCTATTAGGAGTGTGTAACATTCTGTGCCATATGCTAGCTGAGTGTTTAGGAACAGAAAACGAGCCGCTGTGTGGCTAAATGTAACGAACATTTTGGCAGTTAATTACCACGGTGACATCTATAACCAAGACTGGACGACAGACGCCAAAGACAAAGAGATGAAACAAGCCCTCTTGAGACCAATGGAAAAATGATCAAATGTTCATATAATGTTGTATTTTGGTTCAAATTTACCATATGTTGTTGCTGCTGTTTTTGCAAATATTTAAATCCATTCCAAAGCTTTCCCCACCTAACTTGGTGCCATATATGAAGGTAAAACATGATGGTGAATCGCATCACAGCGCCAATTCTGCTCAGGTAATTGGTTTATACACTCAGCTTCCGAACCTGAACTGTACGCTGATACTTCACCTAGAGTCACACCTTAGGTCAGATCTTTATTACGAGCGTGGAATAAAATGCCTTTCTTCCCTTCCTCCACTGCGGATATACAAAACAAACGTGTCGTCCAGAGAGCCGGAGGGTTATTTTAAGCAGCCTCTGGCTGAGTGGTGTGCGTCGGGTAATCAGCATGCAGGGAGAGGTAATTTAAAGATGTCTCGTCGCTGACAAGAATTAAATTGTATTTTGATTTTCTCATTAGCCTAATCTCAAGTGGGCCTCGTTATTGTGTAATTTTCCGGCGTTGACACGACATCTTGTTTTGGGAGCTGACAGCCTTATGCTGTCGGGGAGGCGGAGGGGGTATCAAGCGTGAGCTCGGAGGACACTGATTGGTCCCCTCCCCCTGAGCCGATATGAGTGGGGATGTTATATATCGACACCTGGGGCGTGGCTGGGGAGGGGGGACGTGACTGGCATGGGCCTCTCAGATGCATCTTTCAATGTCACTTTGTTTTTGAGATGCCATCACTTTTACAACAGAGTAAATTAGCTTTTCAGGGTCCTGGCGTTTCTCTCTGGGAGGCTGTCGGATCTTCCGTCATTCCGCTCGCTCTGACACCAGCTTCATAGCGCCGCCGGTCCCCCGTGCGTCCGCTGAATCCGATAAGACTGGCGACCTCTAACGAAGCACGTCCATCCGCGAATGCACACTGACACTTCAAACTCTTCAAATGCGCTTGATCGTTTTCGCCTAACACTGAAAATCTGGCACATTTTCTCTAAGTTCTCCCGGGCAGATCTGTTTGTTTAGGCCCTGCAATACTTGTGGCAAAGTTCTTTTTTTTCTTCGTTTAGGGTAAACAAAAGGGAAAAAACTGCAGTATACTGTTAAGGACAGTGTTTGGATTTGTCAGATCAGTGTGTTAACCCCAGGACACCAAGCCAATGGTCAGCTGTCAGGCAATGTCAGGTGGTTTCGAGCATTGGTCATACTTTAGTTTTTTTTCTTTTAAGTTATATTTATAAGCTTATAAAGGTAAGATAAGACAATAGAGAGATGACAGAAAATTATTGGGTAGAGAGAAGGGATTGGGATCGGCAAAGGCTCTTGAGATGGGAATCAAACTTATGTCGACGCACTAACCACAAGTCTATCGGCGCCAACTATTCGTTGATCATTCTAATGGTTTCTTTTTTCTTTATGCACAAGAAGAAGACCAAGGGCTGACGATGCCAGTGCCATTTGCAACTTAGCAGACATGATTGAAAAAACCTACATGAATTTGTCAGCAATGAGCACGGCTCTTGTCATCAATGGTAAAAGCAAGCTTGATTTGCTGGTCCACAGTTCTAGTTCTGTTCAGAGTTTCAGAGTTCTGAGTGACAAATACAAACTACTGTCACCTGCTGTTATGGAAGAGTTATGTTCTCTCATGCAAGCTCATAGCGTACACACTATCTGGCCGTCGTCTGTATGGTGTGTTCTATTTGCACCAGCTCTGCAATTCGGCAGTCCAGACAAGTATTGTCAACTTAATTCATTTTTTTTAAAGTTATATTTATTGGCATGTTAAGCCTTTGCATTGTTGACAGGAAAGTATTGGGTAGCGAGAGGGGACTAGGATCGGCAAACAAGCTTAGACAACCCGCAACCACAGCTTGAATTTATACAGTTACGGAATAAAAAATACAGTTTCAATGTTTTACAGTTTACAGTTTCACTTAAATTTACAGGTAAATACCGTAATTTCATTAGCTGATATAATGGTAATGCACCAACCTATTGAGAACTGAAATCTGTTTTATACCTTTGTAATACACTGATACACACCTAAGGCAGGTGGTGATGAGAAAGTCACATGATAAACCAAACCCATCACAATCAGCTTTTAAATATTAACATATATAGAAGGTGCACAGTGTCATTCACACAAACACTTAACAACATCATGGTAAAAAACATTAACATGAAATAATGCAATAAACATTAATTTAACAACAATAGATGTAGCATATAACCCTAATGTACAAACCTACTAAGAATAAAGTTATTTCAACAAAAAAAACATCATAACACATGGGATTCTGGAAATGTCAATTTCTGCTGTTATTCGCTGTAAATGTTATCTTTTACCGTTAACCATTTAACAGATTTTTAAATGTAGAGTTTTTACTGCTTTTACCGTAAATTCACACTCATTTTTAACAGTGTGTGAGCGCAAGTTGCACTGTATGTTGACACACAAACCACAAGGCTATCGGCGACCGCTATCTGTGAAGCGTTGCTTCTGGTTCTCTGTATGCCAAACACAAATACAGTTGTGTTCTCTCACAAAGAGTGTACAAATCTGATATAGTCTGTCTGGAGCAACGTTTTTGTGATGCAGCGTTTTTTGTGAAACGTGGGGGGAAAAAAACAGTGTCACTGTAATTTTTCAGTTAATTTTTACTCATGTCTGACCTAACAGACCAAACATAAGATATTAATGAACCAGAGTGCCTATAATCACAGACCAATTATAGTTCGAAGGTGTTTTCATTTTTTAGGAAAGTTTGCTTGGAAAGCTCTTTCGACCTTCTGATATGAATGGCAAAATAACTTTATTTTGGCCTGTTTTTGTTCGATATTACATCACACCAGTTTGGTCTTTAATTTTGCTTAAAGTATATCAGTGCTTTACCCTTGTGCTCTGCTAAAAATCCCTTGACTAATTTAGTGTTAATGGTAAAAAATAACCAGCCTTTTAAAATTGCTTGTAAATCTCTCATCATGCTATGATGAGAACTCAATCTTTTTGGAAATGTGTGTTTTTTTTTAGATAGCACAGGTTTTGAATTTCTTTTTGGAACTGATTATAGCCCACATTGATCTGAGCTTGTGCACCTCAGTTTTTTGTAGTAAAAAAAAAAAACAAAAAAAAAAAAGAAGAGGAAAAAATCAAAATAAAATCCTCTCTAGGTCAAAATGACCAAAGCTTAATATTTGGGCTAGGTTGGCTAGTTTGCCTTTTCATCTAGATTGTAAGATTTAAGATGTTCCCCATAACCTTGTGTTAAATAGAAGATATGAAGGTAACATATTAGTCCACCCCTGAAACTGTTTCAATAAACCACCTAAAAAGAGTAAGAAGAGATTAATTGCACAAAGTTTATCCATATATTTAAAAAATATATATATTATCCAGAACTTTTAGTTCAAGTGAAGCATTTCTGCTGAAATCTTAGTGTATCTATTGCATAGTTTCACCCAGCATTCTCTCTGATGCATTTTTATTGGCTGTCACATTTTTGACAGCAGAGATAAATCATCTTCCCTAATATCTTGGATTCTCTCCCTGGTTTTGCTTTCTGTTGCCAGTCTTTAGCAAGCCAAATGTGAACAATATGACCCCAGCTCTGCTCCCCACACCTGTTGTGCTGAATCCTGTGCTGAGACAGGTATAACAGGCTTCATTTCAAAGCAGAAACACAAGCATTTAAAGGTATCTTGAGCACGAAACACCAAAAGGTAGCCAGGAGTGTTATGCTGCTTTTCAAGACGTTTTGCTTAGTAATATTCTAACATAAAACTCTATAAAAATATAATAGTAATTCCTGACGTTTTGACCCCTTTATGTGTTTTTCCTGTTTGATTATAATCTGGTAGCTTTAAAATGTATGCTAAAGTGTTACATAAGAGCTACTCTGCATGTCTTTGTCTCATTCACAGGAAACACTGACTTTGAGCACTTTATAGTTATTGTGTTACGGTAACTCTGAGAGGCTCTTATAATTCGAAGAGGTACTCTTGAGGTCTATTAGCACCAGTCAGTATTACGTAAAAGCCCAAAGCAAACAAAGGCTCATCAATAAAACAATACCGCTACATAAACAATGGATGGGCTTGAGCGCTCAGACGCGAAGCTCCATAACCTTGGTTCCCACACCTCAACACCAGGAGCTCCAAAAGACACGTCATCGTGTAGTTGCGGAGGGAAGGGTTTTATGTCGGCGAGTCTATCGCATGATGACAGCTTCCTGTTTGAATAAGGGATGTGCTAATTTCCCAGAGTTCCTGCAGCGTCCATGGTTTTTGCGACACACGCATGATCTTCAGCGGGAGCCTTGTTTCTTATCCTCATTTGTCACATTGGCACATCCTGGCCTTTGATTATGCCAGGTATTTACTGTGTTGTTTTAGCAGAGGCTCACAGGAAAGCCTCGCTGTCTCTTTCTCTCATACTATCTTTCTTTTACAGTGTCAGAGGCCAGATGACCAGCTCTTTGTTACTATGACAAGTTCAAGCTTCTGCTTGCACACTGGCGCAAGCGATTGAGATGTCTGTTAAAAATAGCGAGGAAGACCTTGGCCCTACGTCTCCGCTGCTGCTTCGCAGAGATTTGTTTTCCTGCGAGCGTTTCGCCATTACTGCTGTGTGTCTGTCTGTTGACATCCATTAGCATAAGAATTAGCCTGCATTTAGGAGACAGGACGGAACATCTGTGTTGATGTGAATTAATTGAAATCCTGAATGCTTGCAGCAGTGCTAATTCGCTGCCTTACTAACAGCATAAGGTAGAAAAAAACACTTTTTGCTATTTAGAGATGTCTGTTCTTTTCCGCTAATTAAGAAACAAACAAAGAACGGATGCTGCAGAATTCTTATCGGCTAATTTCCTGCTGCTGTAATGTGTTGCATATTAAGTGCCTTGAGTGTCTTTTGTCGTCGGTGCACAACAGCTCAGCCGTTTTAGCGCGAGCTATCCCAAAGGTTGAAATGTCACCGATCCCATAATTTACTGTAAATGCCAAAGCCGTTCCGTGTCCGAGGTTGGCGTGGCGGTGCGATCTCATTTATATGGGGCTTAATGGGCATGTGGGTGTCAACTAACGGGACTTGACTCTTACCTACATGTGCATTAGGCAGCTACTGATCTGTAGCGGCTCTCCGCCGGGGAGCGAGTCTGCTTTACGGCGTGATCTATTGCCACGTTTAACTGCGGTGATCTATCGCACGGAACTGGCAGTAACGGATGAGCCGGCCGAGCTGGAAAAACTCCCTCATTTGTCTCTGTCGCGGCCGCTGAAGGAGAGGAGACGCTAATGCAGGCCGACGGCACAGAGAAGGGATATAATTATGTCTCTGTGCCTCCCCAAGTGCTCGCTGGGTACCCAGCCGTATTAGACGTAATAAAGCCGAGCTTTACTGCACTCCTCTCCAAATCCCTTCAGGAGCCACAGGAGGCAGCCTGTGCTGTGCGTGCATTTCCCGGCCCCTCTTTGAATAAAATCCGAAGGGTTAGGATTTCCCTTTGTAGCTGGCTGTTTTACGGCCAAATGAAAATTCTGGCTAGGGGACATTGGGCGACACTTTTAGTCTAGTCAAGGAGAAATTAAGTAGTTAAACATTTACATGTCTGATATTTCAGGTTGTCTACTATAAGCGGGAAAAAATGGTAAATGGGTAAACTGTGTTACGTCAAGGTGTGCATTCAGTAATTGATTTATAAATGTGTGTGTGTGTGTGTGTGTGTGTGTTAGAATTATTTCTGAATTCCTAATCATGTGACACTGAAAACTGTAACAATCTATGCCATCACAGAAATAAATAACACTTTAAAAATATATACTAATAGTCAAAAGTTTTTGGACAGTAAGATTTTTAATATTTTTTTAAAGAAGTGTTTTATTTATTTGATCCAAAGTATATAAAAAACAGTCATATTTTGAAATATTTTTACTATTTAAAATATTTTCTATTTGAATGCAAAAAAAAAAAAAAAAAAAGTAACTTTATAAAGTTACTTTTGTAACTTTATAAATGTCTTTATCATAATTTTTTTATCCATTTAAAGCATCCTTACTAAATAAAAGTAAATAAAAATAAAAAGTACTAAATCCTTAAAAATTTTAACAATATTACTTTAACAATATTACTGCTTTTGCTGTATTTTGGATTAAACAAAATGCAGGCTTGGTGAGTAGAATAGACTTTAAAAAAAAATACACATTTTACTGCTCAAAAACTTTTGACTTGTAGTATATATATTTATAAAAAATGAATTTTGTTACAAATCAAAAAGGCTTATAATTCACATTATTAGTGTTTTTACTGTATTTGTCAAAGAAAGAAAGAAAGAAAGAAAGAAAGAAAAAAATACTATTATAGGCAGCTGAACATTTTTGAATGTTATCAAAGTATGGTTATTTATGCCAAAAATCATGCACTGTTTACCCACTGATACATACTCCCCCTTTTTGCTAAAATGCTTGTCCTTAGCATTATATGAACTTCCCTTTGAGTTTATTTAGTAGGAAAGCATCTGTCGAGAGCATAAATGCAAATGGTGTGTAAATTTAAAACATAATTACCAGGAAACCGAGGGTTAATATTCCTGGACTAGTCCATTGAGGAACGCCATCATATGGTTTATGCAGAACATGAATCAAAACACAATTCTCCATGGTATGGAGGCTGGGAAACATGCAGGTCTGTAAATCTATACACAACACAAGTACACACACAAACACTTTTCCTTATGTTCAGCCTGGATGTTTCACTGTAGAGTGCGGCCCAAAAGGATTTCATTGCAATCTTTTCTAATGTAGTCTTTTTTCTTTTTCTTTGCAAATGTATAACAGTTTGAGGTAGATACTTAATTGTCACTTAACATTGATTTGAGAATATCTTAGTAAGAACAGCAACACTGAAGCTGACATGAACAAAACCTGATGATCATGTTCCCCAGGATAATTTGAGATGATTCAAGGAGCATCTCGTTTCTGCCACAGTATAAGGAATAAAAAAAGACTTTACATTTCACAATTTACTTAACTTTTCCTCAGAATTGTGTGATATAAACTCACATTGTGAGTTATAAAGTCAGAATAGCAGGATATAAAATTGCAATTGTGCAAAATACATAAATAATAAATTTTTCTTGCAAATGGGTTTGTATCTCGCAATTCTGACTTTTTTTTTCTTGCAATTCCGAGTTTATATCTCGCAATTCTGACATTTTTTTCCTCTCAATTCCGAGTCTGTATCTTGCAATTCTGACTTTTTTTTTTTTTTTTGCAATTGCGAGTTTATATCTCACAATTCTGACTTTTTCCTCACAATTCCGAGATTATATCTCGCAATTCTGTCTTTTTTTCTTGCAATTCCAAATTTATATCTCACAATTCTGACTTTTCTCTTGCAATTCCGAGTATGTCACAATTTTTTGCTCGCAATTCTGACTTTTTGCAATTCAGAGTTTATATCAAACAATTCTGACTTTTTTTTCCTCGCAATTCCGAGTTTATTTCTCACAATTCTGTCTTTTTTCCCTCACAATTTGGAGTTTTCTCTTGCAATTCCAAGTTTATATCTCGCAATTCTGACATTTTTCCTTGCAATTCTGAGTTTGTCACAATTTTTTTCTCACAATTCTGACTTTTTTCTTGCAATTCCAAGATTATATATTTTGCAATTCCGAGTTTATTTCTCACAATTCTGATTTTTTTCTCAGAATTCTAAGTTTATCTCGCAATTCTGACTTTTTTCCACACAATTCTGAGTTTATATATTGCAATTCTGACTTTTTTCCACACAATTCCGAGTTTATATATTGCAATTCTGACTTTTTTTTCTTGCAATTCTGACTTTTTTCTTGCAATTCCGAGATTATATATTTAGCAATTTTTTACTCGCAATTCTGACTTTTTTCCTTGCAATTCCAAGTTTATTTCTCACAATTCAGATTTTTTTTCCTCAGAATTCTGAGTTTATCTCGCAATTCTGACTTTTTTTTCTCGTAATTCTGAGTTTATCTTGCAATTCTGAGTTTATCTGGCAATTCTGATTTTTTTCCTCACAATTCCGAGTTTATATCTCACAATTCTGACTTTTTTCTTGCAATTCCGAGATTATACTTTTTTTTTCTCGCAATTCTGACTTTTTTCCTTGCAATTCCGAGTTTATTTCTCACAATTCTGACAGTTTTTTCTTACAATTCAGAGTTTATATCTCACAATTCTGACTTTTCCCTCACAATTCCGAGTTTATATCTCACAATTCTGACTTTTTTCTTGCAATTATGAGATTATATATTTCGCTTTTTTTTTCTTGCAATTCTGACTTTTTCTCTTGCAATTCCGAGTTTATATCTCACAATTCTGACTTTTTTTCTTGCAATTTAGAGTTTATATCTCGCAATTCTGACTTTTTTTCTTGCAATTCTGAGTTTGTCACAATTTTTGTCTCACAATTCTGACTTTTTTTCTTGCAATTCCAAGATTATATATTTTGCAATTCCGAGTTTATTTCTCACAATTCAGATTTTTTTCTCAGAATTCTAAGTTTATCTCACAATTCTGACTTTTTTCTCGTAATTCTGAGTTTATCTCGCAATTCTTACTTTTTTCCGCAATTCAGAGTTTATATCTCACAATTCAGACATTTTTTTCTTGCAATTCCGAGATTACATATTTCGCTTTTTTTTTCTCACAATTCTGACTTTTTTCCTTGCAATTCCAAGTTTATTTCTCACAATTCAGACTTTTTTCTTGCAATTCCGAGTTTATGTCACAATTTTTTTCCTCACAATGCTGACTTTTTTCTTGCAATTCCGTGTTTATTTCTCAGAATTCAGACTTTTTTTCACAGAATTCTGAGTTTATCTCGCAATTCAGATTTTTTTTCGCAAATGTTTGTATCACAATTCTGAGTTTATATCTCGTAATTCAGATTTTTTTTCTCACAATTCTGAGTTATCTTGCAATTATGACTTTTTTTTTTTTTTTTTTTGCTTTTCCAAGTTTATATCTCGCAATTATGACTTTTCTGACAAAACTCGCGGTTGCAATCTAAGGGGGGAAAAAACTCGGATTTGTGTTTTATGAAGTTATGAGATATGAAGATGCAAAAAAGTCAAAAAAAAAAAATACATTTAAAAATAAAAACTATTTCAAAAATTGTATAAATACCATATTACTAGCTCATGAACTAAAGTATCACTGATCCTGAGCAACATAACAGTATATCCATAGTACATATTTGTATCACTTCATGTATTCGTCATTAAAAACCTCTCAGTCAGGGATTACATATTGTATTTGAGTTGAACACACATGGTGTCGTTTACATATTTTTTTTCCAATTTCTGTCAAAAGCTGGAAATACTCCAAACAGAGGGTTTGAAATTTCTCAAGACGAGCGCTGTAGTTGTCGGATCAGAGAAAAAGCCCCTTTACAGCCATCACACAACCAAAGTGACGTTGCATGCTCCGGGACGCTTTGAAGTGTCAGCTGACCACTTGTAGCATGTCTTAACACTTTGCTTTCTTTCACCCGCTACAGGCCTGAGACAAAGATGAAGGGCCTGTTATGTCAATTAACCAACCCGACCCAAGAGTTTGGCTGCGATTCAAGGTTGCACGGGAGGAGCTCAACTGCTCGAAGGGAAGGCTAGTGTTAGAACGGTGGAGTTATTCATGTCACCAAGTATTTCCCCAACAACTGCTGCAGACCACATGCGATCGAGCCACAGACTGGGAGAGATTATTCCTTCGGTCCTGTAAATGTTTTGATGGATGAAGTCTTCCTGGTTTCACATCTATCTCCCAGGTCTGTGGTCCACTGAAGGTCTTGTGCAAACACAATTGGCTATAACAAACAGGAAGGCCCCGCTGTTTTATGAGGACCAGCTAGAGCATGAACACACAGAAATATTTCTCTGTAGTATGTCTTTCAGTCTTTCTTCCTACATGGAAAAATAACAAATGAGATTCTCTTAGACATTAGTGATATTAAATAGAAGCATTTTGCTTCTTAGATTTTACTTTTACTAATATATTTGTTTATTATTTTTCATTCAATTCTCCAGTGTTATTTTAGCATTGTTTATATACTTTTTATAGTGCTTATTGATATTTTGAATTAGCTTTATATGCAGTGAGGGAAAAAAAATATTTGATCCCCTGCTGATTTTGTGAGTTTGCTCACTGACAAAGAAATGATCAGTCTATAACTTTAATGGTAGGTTTATTTTAACAGTGAGAGACAGAATAATAACCAACAAATCGAGAAAAAAGCATTTTAAAAAAAAAAGTTATAAATTGATTTGCATTTCAATGCGTGAAATAAGTATTTGATCCAATATCAATCAGCAAGATTTCTGGCTCCGAGGTGTCTTTTATACAGGTAACAAGCTGAGATTAGGAGCACTCTCTTAACAAGCACTCACTTGTTATTCGGTCCCTCACTGTTCAAATAAACCTACCATTAAAATTTATTTCATTATTTTTTATTTTAGTTTATTGTATTTTATATATTTATTTTTAGTACTTTATTTCAGTATGTTTATTTTATTCTATTTTATTTTTGTATTTTGTTTTATTACTTTATTTTATTTTTAGTATTGTATTTTATTTTAATATTTTTATTTTATTTTATTGTGTTTTAATTTCATTATTTTGTTTTAGTATTTTTATTCTATTTTATATTAGTATTTTAGTATTTTCTATTTATTTATTTTTTCTTAACTTAGATTTTTATAGTTTTAGTTAACAATAACAACACTGAAATTCTCCCAAGACCAAATTATCTGAGCTGCTATCCACATTCATTACCTATCCTTGTAATCACACTGCATGCCAACTGTTGTCTCATTGCTTATTTTTTTAGGAGACACACCTGAGACAAAGTTGAGCACTCAATTAAAGATGTTAATCCAAAAAATGGAAAAACAAACAAACAAACAAACAAAAAAAGTATTTTGGAAAAAGTTTGAAAAAAGAAAGGACCCCATTTACTTTTGTTGTATGGACAAAAAAAAAACATTAATCAAAGGGCAAACTTTGAGCAGTGGTCTCTCTTTCAGCTTTGCGATGCAGGGATTGTCTAGAGCAGTTCATATGCAAAAAGAAATATTATGCTAACATACTTTCCAAAAAGTGTCAGACCTGAGCCAAACTCTGATTAAGCTCCGACCGAAATGTTACCTCTACCCCATTTATAACTCTCCACCAGAGCCATTTACCTGGATAGCAGAGCTGACCTGCATTGATAAGGACAAGAAGCATCATCAGTAATACAAACCCCTGTGAGAATGAACTCGCTCACACTCAGCTTACTGATGAAGAGGATTTGGGCTGTTTGGCCCATAGGTGTTAAACTTTCACTAATATGTCCAGGATTTTGTCTCCCCAACAGGAAAATGCTGCCAAACACGGAAATTACATGTCATCTTTTGGAGATTAATGTAAGTAGCCTGAGATAAATCTATGTGATGGGAATACACACGGTGTGAAACTCTATCATTCTCATTAAGCCTACAGTTGATTGGAAACTTAACAGACGCACATAAAGCAGCATTACAATGATGACATCAGTGCATTAATGAACTACATTAAACATATTTCTATTATGACAACTCTCTGAAGATTTTAGCATAGTAATGGATATCACAATGTTAATGTATTTGGTCTTGGCTGAATAGATCTGCTGCTGAATTGCTGCTGCTGCTGCTGCTGCTGCAAAGCAAGTACAGGAAATTGCTACTGCCAATACACACGCCAATATGCTCCTGTGAGTATTTAAGACATACTGATGCTGCACAAATAGCATTTACAGTTGAAGTCAAAAGTTTACATACATCTTGCAGAATCTGCTAAATGTTGTTTATTTTACTAAAACAAGAGGGATCATACAAAATGCATGTTATTTTTTATTTAGGCAAGATATTTTATTAAGATTGTATGATTTTGAGATCCATCTTTTCACACTGAGAACAACTGAGGTACTCATACGCAACTACTGCAGAAGGATCAAAAACTCACTGATGCTTCAGTAGGGAAAAACGATGCATTAAGAGCTGGGGGTGAAAACTTTTGGAATTTGAAGATCAGGGTAAATTTAACTTATTTTGTCTTCTGGGGAACATGTAAGTATCTTCTGTAGCTTCTGAAGGGCAGAACTAAATGAAAAACATATCTTGGCAAAATAAGAAAAATATACACAACTTAATTCTTAAAAGGTTTTTACCCCTATCTCCTAAAGCATTGTTTTTCCTTTTGAAGCATCAGTGAGTGTTTGAACCTTCTGTAATATGTGCATATGAGTCCCTCAGTTGTCCTCAGCGTGAAAACATGGATCTCAAAATCATACAGTCATTGTTAGAAAATGATTTTTTCCAAAGAACAGCGTGCAGTTTAATTGTTCAGGACAAACAAGAGACTCATGAAAATGTAAATGTATTTTATGTGAAATATCTTATTCAGGTCAGTCCTAAATAAAAAAATAACATGCAATTTGTATGATCCCTCTTATTTTGACAAAACAATTAACATTTTGCAGGTTCTGCAAGGTGTATGTAAACATTTGACTTCAACTGTATAATAACCTATAGCAGATCTATACAGGTGGAGGGAGGTGGAGGGTTTCAGAGTAACTCTGAAAGACTTGTCTTTGAGACATCTGATATGAGGTCTAAGCACCATTGTGAAACGATGTACAGTGCCTTTGCAATGGTCAAAATGCTTAATATAGTTTATAAAGTGTCATTTTCTTCTACACTCTCAGAAAAATAGGTACAAAAGCTGACACTGGGCAGTAGCTTTTCAAAACGTACTTTTGTACCTTATTTACCTCTAAAAGATGCATGTTAGTACCTTAAGCATGCAGTTGGACATACAGGGGTTGGACAATGAAACTGAAACACTAGCCAATATAGTGTTGGAGGTTCATGGCTATATTTGCGCAGCCTGGTGGCCAACCTTCCACCAGTGTGAAGGTTGACTATGTGCACCCAGTGGTTCAGACATTGTACCCTAAAGGTGGTGCCATGTATAAGGATGATAATGCACCAATACACACAGCAAGACTGGTGACAGAGAGGTTTGATGAACATGAAAGTAAAGGTGATCATCTCCCATGGCCTGCACAGTCACGAGATCTGAATATTATTGAGGCACTTTGGGATGTTTTGGAGGAGCGAGTCAGGAAACATTTTCCTACACCAGAATCACATAGTGACCTGGCCACTGTTCTATAAAAGGAATGGCTCAAAATCCCTCTGGCTACTGTGCATGACATGTACTTGTCAATCCCAAGATGAAATGATGCTGTATTGGCCACAAAATGGGGCCCAACACCATACTAATTGTGGTCTAAAACCAAGTGTTTCAGTTTCATTGTCCAACCCCTGTATAATCTTAAAAAGACAGCTTTTGTAGTTTTTTTCTGAGATTTTAATAACTGTGAAAGATCTAAGAAGGTTCTCATGTGTGATCCAAAGCTAACATTATTTTTGTGATCCTTAAAGTAGATAATGGCGCTTTTGGGAAGCTTTCTGTGAAGATTAAGCGCTTGATGTTTTATGTTCTACTTAGTGCTTCTGGAAACCCAGCCCAGTTTTATTAATTCTCTACCAAGAAAAAAAATGGATTTTGTGCATTTCTGTTAATGATTGTGACCCACCCAGCTGACGCCAAATATCACTGGCACTATGAGAACATGAGACAGGAGACATGTCCAGTTGTCCCCTCAAGCAAGTGAGTGTTGGTATCTTGGCTGTGGCCCGTCAGTTTAGCCTAGTGGGAGAGGAGAGCCTGGCCGAGCTGCTGATCTGGGGCAGTTTGGCACACATCCGCCCCCTGAGACGGCGTTTGCGTGATGGTGTGTGTGAAGGACCCGGCTGGGCTGCCCGTGAGAGTGCTTAAGGCACTTTACCTTCTTTACCCTCTGCTGGAAGACATGAACGTGTTGTGTGTCATGTTCCATAATTCATGTCTGCCCCTCTCGTTCTCACTGGATCTCCCTCCTTGGCAGATTGCCGTCTTCTGTCTGTCTGAATGACACAATGACAGATATGAATAACAGACGTGCCACAGGACGTCCTCACTGGTGCATTCCTCATTTAATACTGAGCTCTCAATGAAACCTGTGTGCAATCATTCATTATTTTGCTTATTTGTTCATTTTTCAACAGTCTGCTTGGATGTATCTAAGACCAGATAAGGGCGGAAAATCCCACTGACTTGCACTGAAGGACATCAGCAGCACTATGGTTGCAAGTTCTGTTCATTTTGTTCAGACAATAGAAAAAGCTTTTTATGAACATAAATATCAACATGCAATCACTGTTGTGTTGAGTTTTCAGATTATGTGTATTATGCAGAAGGGAAACACACACACACACACACACACATATAAATATAAACACAGAATGTAATGTTTTCGGATGCTTAACTGCATGTTAATTGCAAATCAGTGGAAATGTATTATAGTTTAAATTTATATTAAATGCAATTACCTGATATTTCAAAGTACTTTTTCGACCCACTTAAGTACATCTTTATATATAATTTCATAGATGTGTAAGTAATATGGTACTGTCAAATGTAATAACAAGCATTTAAGGTAAGCTAAAATACATTTTATTTATTCATTCATTCTAGGCTAGGTTTACACAAATTTCACGATTCGATTGGGTTCTGATTTATAAGCTTGCGATTTGATTTAATTGTATATCAATTATTTTGGATATATATCAGATACAGTACATGGCAAAGTTTCTCAAGGAAAATAATCTCAACTAATGTTGTAAAATACATGAGGCAATTGATTACATTTCTATAATAGACTATTGAAGGTTAAAATTAACTTTTTTTTTTTTTATCATAAAGCTACAATTACATAATTATATTTACACAATTCGTTTTTTGAAATATAAACATAAATTGTGACTGTCCTAAAAGCTTTTTATGTAAACATAAATGTAATATTGCACAACAGAAAAATAAACTATAATGAATATGTTATATGGTGCAAAGCATATATTTAGCTAAATGTTCCTGAGAGTTCATTTTTCTAGCTGACTAACGAGTTTGTGTTCGTCAAATATGTTTTCATCTGAGGTAAATTGTTTACAAGCTGTTGATGTCTTTCTACGGTTGAAACACTGTTTGAGCGATTATATGAGACAGGATACGGATTTCTGCAAGGTATTCTCTTTTTTAAGATACCTTTGGATGCTTATTCTTGTTTATTTCGTATTGAAACTGCCAACTGGTATTGAAGCGGATGAGAAGATCAGTTCATGCGCGGTTCGCGCTTCCGCTTGCCAAATCCGCGGGAATTGGGCTACTTTCATGTCCACGGGTTGAAGCGACCCCAATAAAGTAATATTTAGCCCCTGGAATGCCAGAGAAACCCCACCAAAAAATGTGTATTTTACCCCCTGGAACGCGAATTTTACCGGGGGACCCCCCTCGAAACGCTATTTGGCTACTTTTTGGCTAGTTTGAGTAGCATTTTGGGCGGGTTTTATTATGAAAACCTGGCAACCCTGGAGGCGCTACAGCTATCTGACACTCCACGGTAAACAGCGCTAAAACAGTATTTATTGTTTGGACAGAATTTAAAATCTGACACTTTGTCTCTTAAAAAAGAGAAGCGATTAAAATCGTGACATCAGTATTATTTACCCTGCTCTAATTCATTCATTCATTTCACTTACGAACACTTATGGCTAAGATAAACTTAGCTGAACTGTAGCTTTGGTTGAAGTTAGTCTTGTATATGAGTTTTAAATGTTTATTTTTTTCAGAACAGAACAACTGTTGGACCCCCTGCAGTGCCACTTAGTCAAACAATGGTTAGAGAATAAATGTAAAGGGAACATTTTAACATAATAGTGTAAAGTTTTACTTTTAAAAGTAATGCTTGCACACTCTTTGTTCATATTTCTTGTGTTGTGACGTGCAATAACCTCTCTCTCTTTTTTACAGTCATAGCACTTGCTGAAAGCACTCGGCTTTTCCGTTTCATCTGGGATGATGTGCTCTCTCCTCTCTTGGCGAAGACATTCCTGACGGCCGAGGTAACACAGATTTACCCTCTGCAGCACAAATGTGTTTAGAAAAGATATGATATACGGGGCCCAGCGTTTTATGACTGGAGCTGTTCATTACATTCCTGAAGTGGCAGCATATCTCAGCGAATACTGGTCTCCTTCACCTCCCAACCTGACCCGTGTGTGTCCTCCCAGATCAACAGTCAATTACAGTCTCTCTCGTGCGCTCGCTCTCTCACTTTCTCCCTCAGAGAAGAAAGGAAGGTTTTGGGCCGGCCGCGGTGCCACTGCCTGGCTAATTAGAACCAGGGTCTGTTAAAACGAGAGCTTTAGTAAAACATGCAGTAAAACCCTGAAGGCGAACCATAAACTAACCCATTTCTTTCATTCTTTCAGAGAGGACTCGGTCTGAAACCTGGGCGTAAACTTTTACGAGCACCCCTGGGGTCACCAGTAAACCCGTTAATAGAGATGAGATATGAGGGCTCCCAATGGCCTCCCATTTCGTTTCTTTTTCATTTTTTTGTATTCTTAAGGAGGGTCAAGTGCTCGGGTTCCAGCTCAGGGTTTCTTAGAGGAGTAGCACCAAACAAAAACAACTTAAGTGTAACTTGGTTTTGGTGCAGTAGACTATTTTACTGGACCATTTAGAGTATTTATTTATTTTTTCTTGTTTTATAAATCATACAGTACATTCCTACAGAAATCTTCATCTACATTTAACTTGATGTAGAAAACAAATTTCATAGCTTATAAAAGTTTGGGTTCAACAAGGTTTTTTTGTGTTTCTCTTATGAGAAAGATTAGGCTTTTAGTCTTATGCTCAACAGGGCTGCATTTATTTATTACATGTAAATACAGTAAAATGGTAATATTGTGAAATATTGTTACAATTTATATACATTTTTTAATGTTTTAAAATTTAATTTATTCCTGTGATCAAAGCAAAATCATTATTCCAGTCTTTAGTGTCACATGGTCCTTCAGAAATCAGTCTAATATGCTGTTTTGCTGTGCAAGAAACATTTATTATTATTATTATCAATATTTAAAAATGTAGAGTGCATTTTTTTAAGATTCTTTGATAAATAAAAAAAGATCCAAAGATCAGCATTTAGCTGTAATAAAAAGCTTTTGTAGCATTATACTTTATACCAATCAAAAGATTGGAGTCAGTCATTATGTATATATGTATGTATGTATATATATATATATATATGGGAAGGGAATTATAGAAATTAATACTTTATTTACAAAAGATTTCTGTTTCAGATAAATGCTGTTTTTCTGCTGTTTTCAACATAATAATAAAAAAGGTTTTGAGCAGAAAATCAAAATAATAACTTTTGAAGGATCATGTGATGAGTAATGAAGCTACAAATTCAGCTTTGAAATCACAGAAATAAATTACATTGTAAAATATATTCAAATAGACAAGTTATTTGAAATAGTAAAAATATTTTACAATTTTAGTGTTTTTGCTGTTCTTGAAGACATAAAAAATCTTTTTGACTGGTAGTGTATTTACTTTCACTTTTGATCAGTTTAATGTGTCTTTTCTGAATAAAAGTGCTAAGTCCTTGGAAGAAAATACTGAACCCTAACTTTAAACAGTAGTGCATTTTAATTATATTTAGCTATAATTAGTTACACATTTAATAGAATTAATTAGCAATCTTTGCAAAGAAAAGCCTCTAAATTAAGATGGCATTATTGTGGCAGATGTACAAGAAGTGTCTTTAGAAGTCAGTATATCATTTTTGTTTTTCCATGCCATTGAACATAAGTTGATCAGTCTGACAGAGCTAATTTTTGCATTCTGTCTGAGGTTTTTAATTGTTGGATGTAAAATGCAAACAGACATCTTTAGCCATTATGATGCATCTCTCGCTTTTTATCTATAGAAGCAGCTGGAGTTACTTTAACTATTCATGAAAAAGATTTTCAACAATTACTTAAATGCTTAGAAACCCCATTTTTAAAATAATTTATGAATGGGGTCAGCATGATTAATTGTATTCAAATTTGTTTCATTATTTTTTGTTACTTTTTTAAATAAAAATATCATTATTTTTGTTTAATTATATATAATTGTAAGTGAATATTATTCATATAATGCCATTCAGTGGTGTGGAAACTGAAGAGCTTACATTGCTTGGAAGAAAAAAAAGGGCTATCTTTAGTACTTAATTTGTCTCTAATTTATATTTGGCTTAATTTTGACAGCGCGCACACAAACACCCCTTTTAGGCCCGAGGGGGAATTTAAAGCCCTGATCGGAGTTCCACCGAATCTATTAGCACAGGAATGATGATGTCGTTGAAAAAGCTGACAAAACAATTTGTTAATATTACAAATGATAATGATTTTTCGGCGGTCAGGTTGCCCCCGGGCAACAAAAACACACCAAACGTCACGTCGCAGGGTTTGTATGTCTGCGTTAACATTGTCACGAGGGCAGCACGCTTCATATTTCAGAGCTATGCAAACTTTCTCGGGTTACTGCGCGTCCCAGGCTTTCCTAGCCCATAGACCACCCCCGATTAATCTTCCCCTTGTAGCGCCTTTATAATTTGCCATTACAAAAGCCATTAAAGCGCAGTCTGATTCAAGCCCCCGGAGGATATTCTAGCTGAGAGATCGAGAGGCTCCTAGAGGCCCCTGGCGGCCCTTTGCACCTCGGACGAGCCCCGAGTCGAGCGGACAGGTCCTTAAAGCTGGGTGAAAAGATCAGCCAAAAGAAAACAAGCATGATTAATGAGAGAAAACGAGGGCCCTTTGCTTTCTTTCATCTGCTCTGATTCTGGTCTTCGGTGAGCCATTAACCCACAGGACAACTGTCCACCGAAACGCTGAGAAATGAGCTCCCTGTGCTCGGTTCAGGCAAATGTTTATGCCTCACAAATGAAGGTGGAACCCAGGGACATTCAAGAGGTGGAAGAGCGTGGAGGAGAGAAAAACAAAGCTCGACTGACCGCTTGGAACCAGAGTTGAACCGATGTCATTAGTAACGGTCTCGCGGCTGCCCGGCTAATCACTAAATCTCTTTTCGCGCCGCAAAATCAGCTCCGAAAGTGAAATAGCCTCATTTGTGGGCCATTTTAAATGAACCGTGAGGTTACAGATCATGTAGTCTGCAAAATAATCACAAATCAGAGCGTTAAAAATAAAGCACTCTGAGGAGAACTCACTGGATGAACTGTTCCTGTGGATGTTGTTTGTTTGCACATGGTGTCTGTGATGATTTAGCACTTGATTCGCTACAGGAGTTATGCAAATAATGGCAAAACACTAGCGCTGAATGTAATTTGCAGGCTATTTTAAAATACCTTTGTGACCCTGGACCACAAAATCAGTCTTAAGTAGCACAGAGATATTTGTAGCAGTTGCCAAAAATCATTAGGATATTAATTAAAGACCATGTTCCATGAAGATATTTTGTAAATTGCTTACCGTAAATACATCAAAACTTAATTTTTGATTAGTAATATACATTGCTAAGAACTTTATTTGAACAACTTTAAAGGCTATTTTCTCAATATTATTATTATTATTTATTTTATTTTATTTTTTTGCACCCTCAGATTCCAGATCAGATTCAAAATAGTTGTATCTCAGCCAAATATTGTCCTATCATAACAAACCATACATCAATGGAAAACTTATTTATTCAGTTTACAGATGACATATACATCTAAATTTCATAAAATTTACCAGTATGACTGGTTTTGTTGTCCTGGGTCACATTATTGCTTAGAGCATAGTTAGAATTTCAAAAGTGCTTCAGCAACTCTTCTGGCTGAAAACTATTATAATATTAGCTATTAACACTTAAAAATTAAGATGCTCGCTTTCAGATACCTCAAACTTTTCATAAAACTTTGAAACTTTTATTAGACCACATTAAAGGTTTACTCTGTTCTCTTGATGCCAGTGCTGATGCAATATATTTGACTCATAATGAGGGAAAACACAAATTTGACAGAGGAATATTTATTTACTTATGTATGTGCTTGTTTGTATGTGTATTCCCTTAAATATATGTATGTGGCTAATTAATAATAATAATAATAATAATAATAGTAATGAATTAATATTAAATTCAAATATTTCATTATTTAATTTGAAAAAATAATTAAATATTTGTATATATTTTTTTTTAGTATTTTTCAAATTTAATAGAATTGCGCCAATTTCTTTCTTTCTTTCTTTCTTTCTAATTAAAAAATGCAACCTTGACGGTTAACCTAGTGCTTTCTGTGCTCATAGAATGTATGTCACAAATATAATGACCTATAATGTCCCTAATTTTACACAAAAAGGGCATGTTTTGTTAACAGTGAGTTTATTTAAATATGATGCAGCATTTCATTAGCACAGATAATGCTTGTTAAACTGTTTTTGTTTGTTTGTTTGTTTGTTTATTCCCTTAAATATAGTTTGTGGGTGACAGGTTTTATATTATATTGTTTTTATATTTATCATTTTAATGGGAGGGTTTAAATTGAGGCAGTCTGTACATTTTCAGTTTTGAGTGAATATACCAATATGTATTGTCTTGTTAAATGCCAATAAAAAAGGATTAAAGTAAAAACTTTATAATTAACGTTTTTCATTTTAAATGTAATATAAAATGTATACTTAATATTAAATTCAAGTATTTATAATTATTTAAATATTTAATTTAGTTTAATTTAATTAAATTGCACCAAATTATTTATTTTTAATAAAAAAATAAATTTAAAAAATGCAACCTTGACAGTTAACCTAGTACTATTTGTGCTCAAATATGCTGCACTGTATTTCACAAAAATGCCTAATTTATTTTGCCAGGCATATAGCGCCGGCTATATGTGATGATGTCCCAGTTTTACACAAAAAGGGAATGTTTTGTTGACAGTGAGTTCATTTAAATACAATGCAGCACTTTATCACCACAGATAGTGCTTGTTATGCTGGTTTTTGGCTGGTTAGTGCATGAGATATGGGGTTTTGCACTGAAATGCATCTAGTGCAACTGTTTTTGTATTTCTGCTTCCAGTTTGTGCATCTTACATTGAATTCCTCTATTAAAATAATTCAAAACATCTTCTTTCTCCATGTTAGAACATCCATGAAGATGAAATCAAGAAGTTGCGAGGCCGTGGCAGCAAGCAGCGGGTGTGTGTGCGCGGGTACGGTTCGCGGCAAGTCCAGCCGCCCGCACCTGGACCGGGGTGAAACGGAATATGAGCTGAACTCTGCATCTCTGAAGCCGAGGCCTGCCAGCGAAGAGAGAGGAGCTTGGGGTCAGGGGAGAGAGAGAGAGAAAAGGTCAGTCACACAGACAGTTTCACACAGTAATGTGTTTCAAAGCTGTTCCCTCTGCAGGGGTAAGAAACACTCCATCACTTCATATCACTAGAAATCCTGAGGCCTCTAGCTAACCCTGCACATTTCACATTGGTGAAAAGCGTTATGTAGCAATGCACGAATGTGATTTAAAAGAATCTGACCATTTTATATTTCAGCGTTTGCAAGTGTAACTATGACAAATGGCTTGCAGATCTTAAAAAATGGCCTTCATAAAGCACTGAATTTCTTTCCGTCTTTCTTTCCACCAAAATAATGTGGTGAACTCTGTAGAACTGCTCAGCTGATTTTGTTTTATTGTGATGTGATCTGCAATGTTTTATTAAATGACATTATGAGAGATATCTTAATGATGCAAAAGCATGTTTCCTTTCTGACAGCTCTGGCTGCAGAAGAGTGCTCATGGCCTGCTGGGAGAGGGGAAATAATCGTTCATTAACCTTTGAACTCGAAAGGGCGTCAATTCAGTCAGGCTTCAGCCACCACACACACACACACACACACACACACACATACAGCATAAACACACACGGTCCCTTCAGAGAGCCTGCAAACAGCCAATTTACATTTCACATCATGCCGTAAAGTCACAGTCTGTTTGTAAGTTAGTTTTTCAAATATCCTTCCATACAAACATAAGCAAGGTGATATATATTTATTATGATATATTCATGATGATCTGTCATAAACTGATTCTGTAAATGCAACTACCATAGATCATGGAAAGTACTGAGTAATATATGGTAAATACATTGGCTATGGTTAGGTTTGAAAAAACTAATTAATCGCACATTTTTCGTGAAATCAATCGTGATTAATCCTGCCTGACATTAAAGTTTTTAATTATACTTTAATTATACTTTTATATTGCAATATCACATTCATGATTCAAATTAATGTAGATACAACATAAAGAATGTATATATTTATAATATTTGTTTATAGATCTTTTATTAATAAAACAAATGGATGTGATTTGGCAAGTCAGCAACTAGGTTACAAAGAACCAACAGGAAATTAAACATGCCTGTAGCAGCATACTTTTCCAGTTGGGTGGAAGTAGGGCTGCACGATATTGGAAAAAACGCACATTGCGATATTTTGTTTTTCATCATGGAAAAAAACAAAAAATTGACCAGTTAACTTGAATAGCTCTATTTGAAAATAATAATAATAATAACTGGGGTGATTTTGCAGGTGAATCAGCATAGAAAATAAATTACAGTCATAGATAAATATAATAGAAAAAAAAATACAAATGAAATAAACAGTGGTAGTGTTTTATATTTTTCAGGTAAGTCTAACAGCATTCAGTTACAGAAATGTGTGACCCTGGACCTCTTAAGTCGCTGGGGTATATTTGTAGCAATAGCCAAAAATACACTGTATGGGTCAAAATTATTGATTTTTCTTTTATGCCAAAAATCATGTTCCATTAAGATATTTTGTAAATTTTCTTACCGTAAATATATTGATACTTATTTTTTTTTTAATATGCATTGCTAAGAACCTAATTTGGACAACTTTAAAGGCAATTTTCTCAATTTTTTTTTTTCACCCTCTATTTCCAGGTTCTTGGCCAAATATTGTCCTATCATACATCAATGGAAAGCTTATTTACTCTACTTTCAGATGATGTATAAATCTCAACTTTGAAAAATTATGACTGGTTTTGTGGTCCAGGGTCACATTTAATAATCAAATATAAAATAACACTGCATAGTCTTCACTTTATAAATGAAATCTAATACATCAACAAAAGTGATTTTTCTCTGTGTTTTGTTGTTTGATTAACATTTATGACACAGAAAGCCTCAGGAAAATTAAAAATTCTGTGAACCAATAAAGTGTTACACATCGATTTTCTTTCTTAATTGCTTACCTTCACCTAAAGCCATAAGCAACTGTGTTTACATGGATACCAGGCGCCCACCCACCTGCCAGTCAGGCCCACCCAGTCAGTTGCTTCACAAGGAAGCCTAATCAGAATCAGCTTATCAGAATTCGTGGCCCGAGTCCGACCTGAGTCCCTTTTTCCCTCTTCTCCCAAAACAGCTTATACTACTGTTTCAGCTATTAATATAGTTTAATTTTGTATGTAATGGCAAAGTGATGATATTATATATATATATATATATATATATATATATATATATTCATGAATAGAAGCGCTTCACAAAAATGAACCGAAACTCAGCGAATACATGATAAATGTATAAACAGAAAGCTTTAAATTATTACTTAACGAAATAAAACTAATAATTAAAAAACCTTTCATTATGTAATCCGTAAATCTTTGCAACACTATCTCAGAATACAATAATTCCCCCCACACATCAATTGCCATTACTTTTGCCTGTGCTTTGTGGCAAGGTGGTGTTGTGTTACTTAGGCTCTTTAGAGTTCCACCTTTTGCACTCCGTCAAGATCACGTTATCAATTAAAATTCAGAAATAGAAAATCGATTTTTGACATTTGTCAGTCAATTCAAAATCATCCATGTCCGCATCTAAGAATCAAATTTTTCCCCCACCCCTAAGCAACACCCCAGCAACCACCCACAACATACCCTAGACTTTTACACAAGCAAGCACCACAAAAATCTGTATTACAGTTGTGCTCAAAAGTTTACATACCCCTTGCAGAATCTGCAAAATGTTAATTCATTTAGCAAAATAAGAGGGATCATACAAAATGCATGTTATTTTTTATTTAGTACTGACCTGAATAAGATATTTTACATAAAAGACATTTACATATAGTCCACAAGAGAAAACAATAGTTGAATTTATAAAAATGACCCTGTTCAAAAGTTTACATACCCTTGATTCTTAATACTGTGTTGTTACCTGAATGACCCACAGCTGTGTTTTTTTGTTTAGTGATAGTTGTTCATGAGTCCCTTGTTTGTCCTGAACAGTTAAACTGTCTGCTGTTCATCAGAAAAATCCTTCAGCTCCCACAAATTCTTTGGTTTTCCAGCATTTTTGTGTATTTGAACCCTTTCCAACAATGACTGTATGATTTTGAGATCCATCTTTTCACACTGAGGACAACTGAGGGACTCATTTGCAACTATTACAGAAGGTTTAAACACTCACTGATGCTCCAGAAGGAAAAAAAAACATGCATTGAGAGCCAGGGGGTGAGTTCAACTATTGTTTTCTCTTGTGGACTATATGTAAATGTCTTTTATGTGAAATATCTTATTCGGGTCAGTACTAAATAAAAACTAACATGTATTTTATATGATTCCTCTTATTTTGCTAAAATAATTAACATTTTGCAGATTCTGCAAGGGGTATGTAAACTTTTGAGCACAACTGTATATTGTATTATACCCCATATCCCTAAGCATTAGTAAAGACACATGCCTGAAAAATCATCACGGTGGTTTCTCTGCAGCTAAAACCGAATTCCTGCTGTTTGTACCATTGATTTTGTTGTCATTTCTGTCTGGAGAGCGGACATAGTTTCTATCTTGCCCTCTCACAGTAGCTATAAACACAGACTGACCCCAGCCCTCGCGCTGACATTATAAAGAGTTCGGCGGTAGTTATGTGCGAGTCAGTGTTGTGTAAAAACAAACCAAATGCCATGGACAGAGCCGCGGTGTGTCAGTAGCGCTGTTAGCAACTGCTTCAGAAACAGCCCGCCTGACATTTCCTACAAATGGAAAGAGTGCAAGAAAGAAAGCACATCCTGGAGGAAATGGCAGATTTTTTGACTCCGTTGGCCCGTTAGAGAATAGCTTTCATCGATTTGGACCATAAAGGCCGAGCAGAACGGTCAGTGTTCACGTTCACTTTACACTAACTTGCAATTGGATGGTTGGAGAACATGAGTGAATGTGTATTGCTATTTTCAGGCTTTCTGGCGTGTCAATATTGACTTCCTTTGTGTAGAAAAGCATGGTTCTAATTTAATCACTTCACTTGAATGTCTTTTATAAACACTGTAGTTACCCATACTATATATTGTTGCTCCCCTTTTAATCTCAAAATGGTCTAGGAGAAACAATTGAGATATTAATGAGATCTCATCTGTCACTGTCTTGTATGCTTTAGTATAGGGCTCTTCTATCAATCTGTGCTAAATAAACAGAGGTGACATGCAGAAAGAAGCTGCTGAGGTGCAGCTGTGGATAACGAAGCTTGTTAATTATTCAGGAGTTTGTGATTAAAGGGGGGATGTGCTCTTTTTTTTATTAGAGTAGAGGTAATTACTGCAGAGGCCTTGTCTGAGGCTGTAACATGGTTAGAGGTCACTCCTAAATGTAAATTTTGAAAGCAGATATCCTTTCATAGAATTAAGATTAGATTAGATTTAAGCAAAGAGTGTTGGTATACTCATGATTTTTAGTTAAATATTCCAGTTTCATGTTCAAACTGTTTGTAAATGTGATTCCCAATAAATAAATAAATAAAAACTGATAGTTCTGACTCTATATTCTGATGCTGGTAGCACTTCAGAGGCCAAACGAAAATACTTGACATAATAATAATACTAATACTAATAATGATGATAATAATAATAATAATAATAATAATAATAATAATAATAATAGTTATTATTAGTGGTAGTATTATTGTATTAAATAAATTGTTAGTTTAATAATTTATTTGCATTCATAATATTAACAAAAATGTAAAAAAAGAAAATTGTGTAAAGCAACATAATTATGAAAATGTTCCCATTTAATAAATGTATTATTGCTAATATTATAATTATTAGATATTTACTTTTTAAAAATGTAGTTGCATTATTATTATTATTATTATTATTATTATTATTATTATTATTATTATTATTATTATTATTATTTAATACATCTATATTACAATAATAATAATAATAATAATAATAATAATATTATAATTATTAGATATTTACTTTTTAAAAATGTAGTTGCATTATTATTATTATTATTATTATTATTATTGTTGTTGTAATATAGATGTATTAAATAATAATAATAATAATAATAATAATAAATATAAAATAAACATGTAATTTAATAATAAACAAAAAATAGAATTAAAGCAATTCAATTATTTAAATGTTCATATTTATTACATGTATTGTTATTAATTCTAGAATTATTATTATGAAACAGTTGCATTTTAATAATGTATTATTATTATTATTATTTAATATTTGTAAAAAATAAACATGCAATTTAATCATAAACAAAAATATTATTAAAGCAACAATATTATTTAAATATTCATATTTATTAAATGTATTATTATTAATTTTATAATTATTGTTATTAAATAGTTGCTTTTTTAATTATGTAGTTTTATTATTATTATTATTATTATTATTATTATTAAATATTTAAAAATTAGACATTTAGTTTAATAACAAGAATATATTATTATTATTATTATTATTATTATTATTTAATAAATATTTAGAAATATTCAATTTTACAATAAAAATATTATGTTTATTGTTATTATTTATTTTATAAATATTTTAAAAATAACTATTTAATTTAATAAAGAAAATTATTATTATTATTATTATTATTATAAATAGTTGCAGTTACATTGATAATAATAACAGCAATAACAATATTTTTTTTTTATTATTAAAGCAACCAAATTATTAAAATGTGCCTATTTATTGAACATATTATTATAATTATTATTATTTAGTAAATAGTGAAATTTTAATTATTTAGTTGCATCATCATTATTATTATTATTATTATTATTATTATTTCTGTGGTCTCCATTTAATAAAAGCTTAATCTCAAAAATCACTGTAACATATGGCGTGTCATGGCTTATTGCCACAGAAGTTGATTGGACATCATTTACAAAATTCGATTTACAAAATTCAAAATTCGAAGTCTTGCATGTTCATTAATTAAATATTTTTACTAATTTGATGATGCTTTCAGTTACAAATGAGAGTAAGTTTTTTTTTTTTTTTTTAATCCACTCCACAGATTTTCCCCCAAAATTAGGACCAAAAATGTGTATTGGCTCTGGAAATACATATTGCTTTATTATTTTATGTTTCTAATAGAAAATGTATTCGAAGAAAGATGTTTTATTTTCATTTCTAAGTAACAGCTAAATTAGCAGTATATGAATCAAATATTATAAATTATTTTAATGAGATTTTTTTTGTATGCAGACTGTCTGTAGACTGCATATAAATGACAGCTCATATAAACTGTTTAAATGTCTCCAGTGTCGTACAACGGCTGGATGTGTTTTGATATTCCATCTTTCACTTCTTTCGTTTAGTGCTCGTGCAGATCTGGAACTCTAATGAGTATGTCAGGCTGCTCCTGAGTGTGCGTGAAGCGTTTTGTCATCACCATGTATGTGTGTGCGTGTGTATGAAATGTGTCTGAGCTGATCTTCCTGTCCGTTTGCAGTCTCTACATCACCAGAAGAAAGGCAGGAGTTGCTACCAGATGGTTAAACAAACACATCACCCAACTGCACATAACTCAGACCCAGTTAGTGTGCGCTGTCAAGGGTTTGAGGGGAAGCGGAGGGACGTCCTCCTCCTTCTCCTCCCGTTCTCCTCGCCTCTCCTCTCTCCTCATTCGGCGCTCCTTCCTTCCCATTACACACTTCAGGGGAATGAAAACAGGATGGGAAAGATGGAGTGGAATCCATCGCTGTGTGTATTTAATTGTAATCAGCGAGCGCATTTGTCCATGTTAGCGTCTCTCTGTCCCAGGTGTGTTGAATAAGGAGGACATCTGGGAAGGCATGGCTGCGAGTGTGTGGGTGCGTGCGGAGATAAAGAGTTTCATGGGGAAAGTGGTGTGTGTTGAGAGATGGAGGACCGGTCTCTTAGTAAGCGTGTGTAGGGGAGTCGTTGAAGACCCGAGGGGCAGAGGTTAAGAGTTTGGAGGTCAAAAGATCACTGTGTTTTACTCTCCCTTAGCCTCATCTCGCTCTAAAAGCTCTCAGCGGCGCCCTTATGAGAGTCATTTGTTACTGCAGGTCTCATAGTTTATCTCTGCTCTCCTTGTTTATAAATGAATACACACACATGCACACCAGTGTTGGGGAAACTGCTTTAAAACTAGTTTATAAGACACTCAGGACTTTGACCTTTTAATAAAATATTGGTAATGTTTAAAGAGAGAGTTCACTGAAAAATGTAATTCTGTCATCATTTATGCCCCCAAATCTTGTATTGAATCATTGCATTAAACCTGCATTTTGGACTTTTAACCTGTTGATCCCCATTGAAGTCCACTGGAATGTTTTCTTCAAAAATTGTAATTTCTTTTTGACTAAAGAAAGAAAGACATGAACACCTTGGATGGCATTAGGGTAGTAAATGATCATTCAATTTTAATTCTGGAGTGAACTAACCTTTTAAAATAAGACATTCTGAAATAGTTGACAATAGCTATTGACTTCCATAATATGGAACAAATGCTTTGTAAGTCAGTGGTGACCAGAAACAGTTTGGTTTCCTCACACTCATATAATTTACTCACTGCAATGTCCAAGATGTTCTTGTCTTTCTTTCTTCAGTCAAAAAAAAAAAAATAATAATAATTAATTAATATATCACATATAGTGAACTTCAGTGGGGATCAGTGGGTTGAAGGGAGTGTTGCCAAGTCCGCGGTTTTCCCACGTAATTTGGGCTACCTTCATACTGTTGTCGCAGGTTGTCTTTTATGTCTGCAGGTTGAAGCAACCCCAATAATGTAATATTTAGCCCCTGAAATGCTAATTTTACCAGGGGAACCCCACCACAAAATGTGTATTTTACCCCCTGGAATGCAATTTTTATCAGGGGACCCCCTTCGAAATGCGATTGGGCTACTTTTGGGCTAGTTTTTAGTAGCAATTGGGCGGGTTTTGTTGTGAAAACCTGGCAACCCTGATTGAAGGTCCCAGTTGTTTCAATGTAGCTTCAAAGGGCTCTACACAATCCCAGCCGAGGAATAAGGGTCTTGTCTAGAGAAACAATCATTCATTTTCTGAACCAAAGAACACAGACGAAGAACTAACTGTGTGTAACTTTTTTCAGCATGATTACGTAATGTGTAAAGTCGAGCATTTGTGGTTAAAAAGTAAATCGATTATTTATATATATATATATATATATATAATTTTTTTTTTTTTTTTTAATGAGAGATCGTTTTGCCAAATAAGTCCTCGTCTGGGATCGTGTAGAGCCCTTTCAAGCTGCATTGAAATTACAATTTAGACCTTCAACCTGTTGATCCCCATTAAAGTCCACTATATGAAGAAAAATCCTGGAATGTTTTCCTCAAAAAACTTAATTTGACTGAAAAAAAAAAAAAAGTGTTTCAACTGAAGAAAGGAAGACAAACATCTTGGATGACATGAGGGTGAGTAAATTTGGGGGTCAGGAAATTTTTTTTTTTTGGAAGTGAACTAATCCTTTAATACAAAATATCTACAGCTGAGGTCAAAATTTTACATACACCTTGCAGAGTCTGCAAAATGTTAATTATTTGAACAAAATAAGAGGGATCATACAAAATACATTGTTTTTTAGATAAGATATTTCACATAAAAGACATTTACATATAGTCCATAAGAGAAAAATAATAGTTGAATTTATAAAAATGACTGTCCCTTGTTTGTCCTGAACAGTTAAACTACCCGCTGTTCTTTAGAAAAATCCTTCAGGTCCCACAAATTCTTTGGTTTTTCAGCAGTTTTTTGTATTTGAGTCCTTTCCAACAATGACTCTATGATTGTAAGATCCATTTTTCACACTGAGGACAACTGAGGGACTCATATGCAACTATTACAGAAAGTTCAAACACTCACTGATGCCCCAGAAGGAAACACAATTAATTAAGTGTTGGGGGGTGAAAACTTTTGAACAGAATGAAGATGTGTACATTTTTCTTATTTTGCCTTTTTTCATTTAGTACAGCTGTTCAGAAGCTACAAAATATACTTACATGTTCCCCAGAAGACAAAATAAGTTAAATTTACCATGATCTTCAAATTCAAAAACTTTCACCCCCCCTGCATTGTGTTTTCTTCTGGAGCATCAGTGAGTGTTTGAACCTGAATAGTTGCACATGAGTCCCTCAGTTGTCCTCAGTGTGAAAAGATGGATCTCAAAACCATACAGTCACTGTTAGAAAGGATTCGAATACACAAAAATGCTGTATTTAAATACTTTCAGGCTTCTATACAGTGACTCAAATGAATCATTGAATCATCTGTCTAAATGAACCAATTCACTAAATGAATCAAAGAAATATATTCTAGTAGGAGAAGTTTGTTTATGTGAACAAGTGCCTAATCACATGGTTTGATTGTTTTATAACTGTCATGTGTTTGATTGCATTTGAAAGTGTCATCAGGTCTCATTGTAATTCATCATAGTCCCTCGATGGAAAACGAGCAATTGCTCAAGATATGCTGAAGACGACAACAGGTCTTTTGGCTGTTGAATCTCTCCGTAAGGTTGAAGAATGTCTGATATGAGTTACCTGCTCGTGCGTTTTCTCTTTTAACGGCAGTGCGCACTGGCTGAAGAGGAGGAGCAGTAATTATTATGGCATGTCTCCACACCTCAGCACAGGCAGCTGGGTGGAGGCCAATGTCAGCGATGCTCTAATGTGAGGCCGCATGACAGCGTGAATTACATTGGGCCCTCGGTATGTGCAAAAGACGTCTGAAGTTCAAACGCAGACCAGTGCTGTCACTCCTACGGGTGCTGAAATGCGATTGGCAGAGGAGGATCCGGGGGGAGGTGCAGAGGTAAACCAGATGTGAGAGAAAAATAAAAGTGGTTCCTCCTGTTGTCTTGCGCTTGGAAGATATTTCCCTCGTTTCGCAGATGGGTGAAGTGCTTCTCATTTTTGAGAGTGCTGCAATGAGATAAGAACGGTGCGTGATGGACAAAATGCAGGCTGCGTTTATTAAGATGAAATTGCATGTGTGTGTTTGTATGACCTACCTAGGTAGTTTATGTACTTTATGCATCCAAAATGGCACAGCTGTTGCCTTTTTCTGTAGACTGCAGACATCATAGGTTGATAAAATTCCAGTGTGACTCCAGACACTGGCTGACCAGCGCTGAATAAATATTATTATTTTTTAAAACAAGTAACATACCACAAGTTTCAATTTATTTTATTTAAAGGTATTTTTTTTTTTTATCAGTATATATGTTTATTTTATTATTTATTATGTTGTTATTATTTATTTATTATATTTTATATTTCCAGTGTCTCATTTTATTTTAAAACAATATTTTATCTGTATGCATGTTTATTTTATAGTTTTTAGTGCCTTATTTTTATTTGATATTATTTGATTTTAATAAAAGAAAGTAAACTTCCATATCATTTGTTTGGTTTATTATTTATTATTTTATTTCATTTTATCAGTTTATTTTATAGTATTTTTACATGAATATATTTTATATTAAAACATTTTGTTTTATTTATTTTTTTGTTTTATTGAGAGGAATATTTCATTTTAACCACATTTTTATTATGTTTTTCAGTGTATTTTTTATTTTATTATTTTGAATTAAAATATTTATTTTAGTATTTTTTTTTATCAGTATACATAATTATTTTATTCTGTTTTTTAGTATCCTAATATTTTATTCAATTTTAGTCAATATGTTTATTATAGTAGATTTTTATCTTAATATATTTTACATGAATAAAGTAGTTTCACTCTTTTAATAAGAGTAATATTTAGTTTAGTATACATGTTTTTTTTTATTTTATGTACGATTTTGTATTCTATTAGTATACATATTTATTTTATTCTGTTTTTCAGTGTTTTTTTTTATTTTTTTTTTTTATTAAGTTTGAGATTATTTTGATCAGTGCCTGCATATATATTTTGTTTTTTACTTTATTCTGTTTGATAGTATTTTTTTACATTCATATATTATATAGTATTTATATATATATTCATATATTATATATGATACCATTTTTACATTAATATATATTTTTTTCATTTTATATATTATTTTTTATTTAATTTTATTTAGAGTATTTTTTATCAGTATGTATTTAGTTTGTGTTTTTTTTTTATTTTAGATTATTTTATTCTGTTTTTGTCTTTTTAATATTTATTTTATTTTATCAGTGTTTATATATGTTATGTGTGTATATGTGTGTGTATATATGTTATATGATAGTATTTTTTACATTAATGTATTTTACATTTATATATTTATTTTTATTTTTTGCTTGTTTGTTTGTTTGTTTTAAGTAACAGTAATATATTATCTGTATACATGTTTAGTTTTTCAGTGTCTTTTTCAATTAATGTTATAATTTTATGTTATGTTATGTTATGTTATGTTTTTACAGCTCAAACTATTGGTTCAAAAATTTTTGTGGTTCCTTGAGAAAAATAGCAACTATTTGTAAACAGATAGCTTTTATGAACTTCATGCTTCATCCAAAACAGCTTAATCATTGCCTATTATCTGTCAGTCTTCATGATTGAGCTTCACTGCAGCCGTCATAGAGTGAAAAAGGAAAAGAAGCCCGGAAAAGAAGCCCAGAAAAGATGCCGGTGTGACCCCAGGCACCGTCTGACGGGCGTACAGTGATAAAGCAGGAGCTCTCACGGATGAAGAAAGAACCAAAACAGGCGAAACGAAGTAAAACATTGATCTCTCTACACCACAGCGCAATCCCAGCACACACAGCACTGCCAAAGATCTTTGATGATGTCATCCGTTCGCGCCAAACACAGATTGATGCCTTCTGGATCTCATATAAAATATGAGCGAGAGAGGGTTTTGCTTCTGATGAAGATGTGAGCCTCGTATCACAGCTGACACGCTCCGTACCTGACCTGGAATGTCTCTGACAGGCACATTCAGTTATTTTACCTCCTCTATTTTAAATAATTTGTTTTTGGGGAATTGACTTTGCTAGAGCAGAGGATGCAAATCATCTACTAGCAAACATATGTTGCGTCCTCAGTTTTGCCATTGGAGAGGCTAGTAAGACATGAGCCCCTGCTGGCAGAGGTTATAACTACACCAGATGTTTCTTAACAGCATCTTTCTCCACTGATGGCCAAAATTAGTTGTGTGAATATTGTTATTTGTTTGTTTGTTCACTCATTCATTCATTATTTTTGAGCAAATATATATTACTAGTGTTTCATCAGTGCATAAATACATTTTATTTTATATTTTTATACTTTTTTATTCAGTTTGATTCACATTTTTATATTATATATTTTATTTAGTGTGAGTTTTATCATTGCCTGATTATTTTATTTTATTTTATTCAGTTTTAGGTTAATTTTTTATCATTGCCTACCTGGATTTATTTTATTTTATTTTATTTTTCATTTTTTAATTTATTTATTTTTATTTATTTTTGTATTTTTATTTTTATTTTTATTTTTGCAGTTTGAGGTTCATTTTTATCATTGCTTGAATATATTTTAATTTCATTTTATTCTGTTTGAGGTTCATTTTTATCAGTGCTTGAATGTATTTTATTTTGTTTTATGTAATTTCAGTTTGAGGTTCATTTTCATCATTCCTTGAAAATATTTTTATTTTGTTTTGTTTTATTTTATTCTATTTGAGGTTTATTTTTTATCAGTGCCTACATGTATTGTATTTTATTTTAATTTTTTAATAACAATAATAATAATAATTATTATTATTAAATTTTATTCTGTTTGAGGTTATTATTGTTTTTGTTTTTTTTTAGAGCCTGAATATATATATTTTTATTTAATTTCAGTTTGAGGTTCCTTTTTATCATTGCTTGTTTATTTTATGTATTTATTATTTGATTTGATTTTATTCAGTTGTTTTTAGCAAAATAAAATAAAATATTTTTTTTGTTTAAAAAAAAAAAAACTCAAACAAAACAAAATATATATATATATATATATTTTTTTTTTTTTTTGAGTTTTTTTTATTTATTTTTTTTAGCAGAGCCTGAAGGTATTTTATTTTAGTTTTATTTTAGTTTGAGGTAATTTTCATTTTTATCATTGCTTTAAAATATTGTTTATTTTATTTTATTTCAGTTTAAGGTTAATTTTTATCATTGCTTGAATATATTTATATTTTATTCTGAATTTTTTTTTTTTTTTTAGGTTTTTTCATTTTTATATATATATATATATATATATATATATATATATATATATATATATATATATATAATATATATATATATCAGTGCCTGATTTTATGTTATTTTATTTTATGCTCTTAAAATCATACAGTGGACTGACTGACTGACTGACTGACTGACTGACTGAAGGATTTGGCTTGTGGTGGCATTTCCTGCAGCTCAGGAATAAATTGAATATACAGCTCACTTCAAAAAGTTCTGTGGTCCCTTGAACAAAAATAGCAACTATTTGTATTGCTGATGAATACCTTTCACCAGATATTATAGACCTCTTTGGAGACTGTAATAGGTAGAAAGAAAACATATTCTATTTTTTAGTTTTCCCTCTCAATTCTACAACTGACAACATTTTTTTGCTGAGCAACTAACATTTATAGTTAGCTACCTGTTATTCTGTCAACATCTACAGCTAGCTACCTGAATAATAGCATAACGGTTTAACGGTACAGACATCTGAAGGAAACTCTATCACCCCCTCGAGTGCTGGGGTCTGTTACCGCTACAGTAATGCAATGGTGCATGTTAATATGTACAATAGGACTGTGTGTTGGCAGTGAATCGCAAAAGCATTCATTTCTGTGTTTGTGTACTTTATTTCTAGCCTAAAGCTCTTCCTCTAAAAACTAATGAAAACTCTTAGCAAATTTTATCATTTCACACACACACACACACACACACACACACACACATGCTGCCATTGGCACTGGTCTTCTGTTTGATCAAGTAAGAAGTATGTCATTTATCTCATGCTAAAAAGCTTGTTTTTGTTGTCAGTGAATGACAAATTATCTGACAGTGATTTTATCTCTGGCTGTCAAGAAGTTAAAAGCTTATTTTTGTTGGACTACAATTTTGCGTTCACTTGCCTCCAGGGTGTTTAGCTCATTCATTCGCGTTTGCCTTTAGCTGTGTGTGTGAATGAGACATGTTTCAGGAGTCTTTAACCCTGAGGTACAACCAGATGTATGAAGATATCAATGAACATCTGTGACTAAATCGATAGATACAAATGACCCAGAACCTAAGGTATAAAGACTTGTATGGCTTAATATAGAGTAATTTATGTCTTTTACTGAAGAAATGTAGTAGAAAACCCATGATTTATGTTAAAAAAAAAGATTAAAAAAACACCAAAACACAACTCAGAAAATAAAATACTGATACAATGGCACATTGTGCGGCATTTGGTTGTAATTTTCAGTCGAAGGGCAACAAGAGAAGCGATGTAAGCTGCTTTCCCAGCAATAAGAAGATGAGCAAAGAATGGGAAGATGTCTGTGGATGAATACAACCACTTCAGCCCTGATGCCTTTGAGGCTTTTAGTAGACCAAAGCTACAGAAAGAGCTTACAAGACAGAGACAAGAAACGCTAGATGCCATCCTGGCAGGATGTAAACATGTCGACGCTTGTAATGACACCGCAGCCACTGAAGGATTTCACTCCATATCTGGGGCGTTTAGACTCTTTGTGGGGAAAAAGCAACAGTATGGCATTTGGTTTAAGCCTATGCTTATTCATTGCTACCTGTAAGCTCTTTCTGTAGCTGTGGTCATCATATCAGTATTTTATTTTCCGAGTTGTGTTGTGGTAAAAATAGCAACAGGTAATGCCAGTAGCTCGCCGAGTGCAACCATTTGATGTCATTGAAATAATGGCGCCCCCATAGTCCAAAATATGTATAAAACAATGTGTAGAATATAGTACATTTTTATTATTGTAAAATTTGAATGGGGAAAAAAAAAAAAAACATCAAAATTGGGGTAATTAGGGTTACCAATGCAAAATAATCTTGTTTTAATATAAGATTTAATATAAGATTACTTTACTTACCCCACTGGCGGATAATTTTGCTTGTTTCTTTCTGAAACCAAGAAAATAATTTTAACTTGTCTTGAAAATCCTTCTTAATTTAAGAATTTTTAGATATCATGGCTGGAAACAAGACAAAATTAAAATTGTTTTGTCTTCTTTTTGCAGTTACAAGTCAAAATTCTGACTTTTTTCTCATTTTTATTTTGAGATAAGTTACTTTTATAATCAAAAAATTAAATAATCAAAGTTAATATTTATTTATTAAATCAGAATGCTACTTTTGGGGAAAACTGCACTTTGCTAAAAAAAAAAAACTCATTTTGATGATGTCTTTTAAAAAAAAAAATGTATATTGATTTAAGATGCTATAAGTTATCTGTACTCACTTAAAAAATTAGTTTGTCATCCAAGATGTTCATGTCTTTTTTTCTTCAGTCGAAAAGAAATTAAGTTTTTTTGAGGAAAACATTTCAGGATTTTTCTCCATGTAGTGGACTTCAATGAGGATCAGCATGTTCAGCTACAAAATCAGACATCAGAAGATTACAGAGAACGGTTCGGACTGCCGATAGGATCATTGGTGCTCCCCTGCCTACCCTTCAAGAACTGTATACATCCAGAGTGAGGGAAATTAACTCAGAAAATCACTCTGGATCTCTCACATCCAAGCCATCCTCTTTGAACTTTTGCCATCTGTCTGGCGCTACAGAGACGCAAATACCAGGACAACCAGGCACAAGAACAGTTTCTTCCCCCAGGAAATCCACCTTATGCACAGCACTGTGCAATAAAAATATGTGCAATAACCTTATATTTATTTGTTGCCACCTTCATCCTGATACATCCTTGCAACTCTTTCAATTCTATCATCTATAGCACAACTGTATATACCACTTATTTATTTCTCAATTTATTTTACTATATAAGTGGTATGTACAGTTGTATATACCAACTTCAACATTGTTGTTTTACCTTTTTTGTAAAGAGTGTTTGACTTTCTTTGCACCTTTGCTTTGCAAACACTGGGTCGGTTCTTCCACATATGTCACGTGTCACCTACATAGTGACTACATAGTGCAAGATGAGCTTTTGTTTAAAAAAGATCAGACCCTTATTCCTCAACTGGGATTGTGCTTTGAAGCTGCATTAAAACTGCAATTTAGAACTTCAACCCATTGATCAAGTCCACTACATGGAGATCCTGGAATGTTTTCCTCAAAAACATTAATTTCATTCTGACTGAAGAAAGAAAGACATGAACATCTTGGATCATATGGGGGTGTTTAGGTTGTTGTCAGGTTATTTATGGTTTTATGGCAGTCAATAGGAAGCCCTCGTTCAGATAGCAACGCTCTAAAGTCCATAAAAATAGGGCACAGCATACTGTTAATGTAAAGGAATTTACTACATCGATTTTTCACAGGTGTTTTACCTGTATTTGAGTTACACATTTTATTATGTTGCGTTTTAGGTTTAAAGGAAATGTCTGTGAACTTAAAAAATAATGTCCTAGAAGAAAATTAGTACCTTTTCCATTTGTGTGTGTGTCAGACAGAAGCCCTGCTCATCCTGTCTCTCTCTTTCTCTCTCTCTCTCTCTCTCTCTCTCTCTCTCTCTCTGCAGGTCCAGAGACTTGACAGTGAGACAGTAAGCGTAGATGAGGTGGTGAGAGCGAGCCGTGTGGGGAATTGAGTCGCATTGATCTGTCCCCTCCTCTGTCCCCGAGCCCATAAAAATCATTAACCTTTCTGCCACAGACACGCTAAAGCTACAGCCCAGTATCTAACGGAGGTTAATTAAAACTAAATGCAGTGAAGGGGTTCGAGAGGTGGCCGATCTCAGGGGAGAGTCACCCAGACTTCTAAATGAGTTCACAGCAGGCTGCGCCGCTTTGACACGCACAATGTCGTCATTGTCCCTCTGTTATGGGACACGGACGCTAATATTCCTTGGGGTCTTTTCCCAAAGATTAATATAGTCCTTGGCTGTTGCCTGGTAAATTATGACCCCCATATCTCAGCAAAGGACTTGTTATTGAGTTATTAATAGCTTACTGGTGGGGGGATTCTAGTCGAGAACATAGATTGTGTTGTTTAAGAGGCAAGGCAAGTTTATTTATATAGAACATTTCATACACAATGGTAATTCAAAGTGGTTTTACTTAAAATATTATACAAATTATATATATATATATGTATGTATGGTTCATATATCAATTATATATTATATATATGTATATATGAAGAGTTTGGTTCCAAAATGCTATAAATCCATTTTGAATAATTTGAGTAAAAATGTATTTTCTTTACCAAGAAAGTGGCAAGATGAAAACCACTGTTTTCTGTTTCAAACTTTCACATAACATCTTTAGGTTATAATACAATTAAAAATTCTAATCCAGATTTTGATTTTCAAGGATTTATTATAAAAACTGATTATTTTTTCCCCAAAATGCAGTAAATCCATCAGGGCTCTACACTTACTTTTCATTTTAAGAAGAACTTGTGCTCCGCACTTAAACACAGTCAAAATTTTAGGGGCACCCTCTAATCAATAATCTAAAATCTGATCAAAAAATGCCTTCCCATTACAAGGTGATATTTGACTCCTTGAGGTGAATTAAAGGGGAATTTTGTTTTTACCTTTGTAATGGCATTTTTATAAAAGTATGTCATCTTTTATGTACATTTATTATATTATTTATTACATTTATTTTATATATATATATATATATATATATAATATTATTATTATTATTATTATTATTATTATATTTTATAAACTTTTTAAATAATTGTAATTAAAACAACAGAATAAGAACAAGTAGAATAAGAATAAGTTACCAATCAAATTAAATCGGTATTAACAAAATTAATTTGTACTACAGCGGTGGTGCAGAAGAACATAAAAGTGGCTTGTGGGTGTATTTTCATGTGTTTAATGAGGCTCAGAGGTGCATGAGTGTAATCAAATTCATCAATTAATGCTGACATTAATGTTTATATACAAAAATTAGAATATAGAAATATTAAATGTTTTAAATAACTGAAAAGATACAGAACCTGATTTTAACAAGTGCAACATGTTCCTGGATCAACATCTTTGTTGACCCTGGGACAAAATTGTGATTAAACAATCAGATTAGAAAAAAACAGTTTATAGTTTTTGTGAAATTTAGACGTATAATGAGTGTTTGGTGCTTGTACATCAGTGTCATTCATCATTTCCTCTGATTTTAGAGATTTCTCATGGGTTAGGTTTAGGTGTAGGGATGTGGTCAAGACTAAATATTGGATTAAAATGTTGTTCCAGGGTCAACAAAATATGTTGACCCAGGATCACATCAAACTCAGCAAAATCAGGACCTGCCTGAAAGGATACTTTAATAATGAAACTAAATCTGCCAGTAGGTGGCGGCAAGTCACTGATTTAATTACTGAATCATTTGATTCGTTTGAACGGCTGATTCATTCAGGAATAAAGCAACTGTCTTTGAATGGGTTTTCAAATAATTGTTTCAAACTATTTTTGATGACGACATAGAGCAAAATCCAGCAATAGGGTTATAGTCAGACAATGTAAGTCACTTAATATTAACTTCTTGTTTTTTGAACTGTTGTATTAAATCAATATCTCATTTACGTACTCCCTTAAAAATCATTAAAAGCTGTCCCTCATCTTAATTTATCGCGATATCATAAAGTTCCGTTATAATCAACGAAGCTCTTTACACTGCACAATGAATCTCTTATTTACACTCTCTCTACACTTTGTTTATGGAAGGATTCTTGAGATATGCTGGTGATACATTACTCAGCATTGCAAAAACACCTAAAAACCTTTTGAAGCTGCCCTCAGCGCTTTTTTTTGTTTGGTTTGTGATTAGTTGAGCGGATGTATCGCATTCTGCAGAGAAGGGAGTGTGGTGTTTGTCGTGGTTAGGAAAGAAAGGGAGAAACCATAACAGAATAACACGGCAGATACCACATTTTGTGTTTTCAATATCGACCAGATACAATACTGATTTTGGCAAAAACTAATATATTTTTTTTTTTTTTTACAAAAATTGTGATAATCACGTTTTAGAACCAAACTCTTCATTATATTAAAAAAAAATAATATATATATATATATATATATATATATATATATATATATATATATATATATATATAATTATTAAAAATAATTAAAATCAAATTAACAAAAAAGTAAAAAAAATAAATAAAATAAAATTCCACTACAGTTGAGGTCAAAAGTTTACATCCCCCTTTCAGAATCTGCAAAATGTTAATTATTTTACCAAAATAAGAGGGATCATACAAAATGCATGTTATTTTTTATTTAGTACTGACCTGAATAAGATATTTCACATAAAAGATGTTAACATATACTCCACAAGAGAAAATAATAGTTACATTTATAAAAAATAACCCTGTTCAAAAGTTTACATACACTTGATTCTTAATACTGTGTTGTTACCTGAATGATCCACAGCTTTTTTTGTTTATTTGTGTCCTGAACAGTTAAACTGCCCGCTGTTCTTCAGAAAAATTCTTCAGGTTCCACAAATTCTTTGGTTTTTCAACATTTTTTGTGTGTATTTGAAACCTTTCCAACAATGACTATGATTTTGGGAACCATCTTTTCACATTGAGGACAACTGAGAGACTCATATGCAACTATTACAGAAGGTTCAAAAGCTCACTGACGCTTCAGAAATAAACACAGAAACTTTCTGAATTTGAAGATCAGGGTAAATTTAACTTGTTTTGTCTTCTGGGAAACATGTAACTATCTTCTGTAGTCTTTGAAGAGCAGTACACTAAATAAAAAAATATGATACTTAAGGCAAAATAAGAAAAATGTACACATCTCCATTCAGTTTAAAAGTTTTCACCCCTCTTAATGCACAATGTTTTTGTCTCATAGTTGCATATGAGTCCCTCAGTTGTCCTCAGTGTGAAAACAATGGATCTCAAAATCATACAGTCATTGTTGGAAAAGGTTCAAATACACAAAAACGCTGGAAAACCAAAGATTTTGTGAGACCTGAAGGATTTTTCTGAAGAACAGCGGACAGTTTAACTGTTCAGGACAAACAAGAGACTCATGAACAACTATCACTAAATAATAATAATAATAAAAACAAAGCCGTGGATCATTCAGATCCTAAACTTTTGAATGGTGTCATTTTTATAAATTAAATTATTATTTTCTCTTGTGGATAGTATGTAATCATCTTTATGTGAAATATCATATTCAGGTGAGTAGTAAATAAAAAATAACATGCATTTTGTATGATCCCTCTTATTTTGGTAAAATAATTAACATTTGCAGATTTTTTTGACCATAACTATGTAATAAAGTACATTGTGTTGATGATGATGATGGGTTGTACCTTACATTTGTGGCTTTTAGTCAAAATACTGATCATCAGTTTTTTACAATTTGCTTTTTTTTCTCAGTAAAATGGATTTACAATAGAATATATATAAGTCAAATCAAACCAATTACTGTTGAGGAGTGACTTATTAAAAAGTTATTGAAGAATGGTATTTGTGCAGTTCCTTCTGGTAACTGATTAGAGTATGATAGTAATTCAATTGAAGAGGCACATTTATAAATCCTGTCAACACTAGAAAAGCATAAAACAAAGACAATTCAATCTACAGCGGCCAATTCATTCGGTACATGACTCGAATCTCTGATTATGATACATTTTTAATGAATTTCTTATTGAAAAGCTAAAATTATGCCTCGAATAATGACATTTTAAAATTTTAAGCCTTAATATAAAGCTCTGTAGAAACATGCTTCGCAATGTAACTCTGAATTTGATTACTGTAAGACTCTGTAATCACGTACAATATGAGTTCCTCTCCGTTTTGTGCTGGATAAACAGATAATGTTGCCGCAGCGCAGGGGAAGAGGACACACTTCAAGTTTATTGCTGTCTATTGAACATGTTATTGCTTTTCTCCCTGTAGACTTTCTGTCCCAGGTTGAGAGCGGAGACTTTGAGCATGTGTGTGTGTGGTGGTCCCACAGTCCCACCCAGAGCAGATCTGTAATTAAACCACCATCGCTGACTCAGCCACTCAGAGAGACGAACACAAGGGCCAGCAACTCAAGTGGAGATGAAGACTTAAGGTGGAAAGTTGATTTAAACAGGATGGCGTTAGTCAAAGCACTGGTTGTTAGAATATTTTGTAAAAATGATCAAATTATTATTGAGTGAATTTCTAGTTGAAGTTTGTTTATATTAAAAAAATATATATACTGTATATATGAGTCTTCAGCTTAGATTTAAAAATGGCCAGTGTGAAAGAACATCTAAAAAAAAATCTCACCCACACAAAAAACGTAAACATATATGTTGCATAAAGAAAATTATGTATAAATACTTACCGAGTTTACTTAAAAAGAAAAAAAAAAATTAAGTGTGTGTGTGTGTATGTATATATATATATATATACAAAGTAATTACAATAATGTTGCAATTCTTTATGATCCCAAAAATATAATTTCTTATTTATTTCTTTGAATTTTGGGGTAAAATATATTGCAGACGTAAAATATTTTCACAGTAGAAAACAGTTCTGCTGCTTAATATTTTGTCAAAACCATGATACTTTTTTAATTCTTTGATTAATAAAAAGTTAAAAATAATTTAATTTATTCGCAATATATATTTTTGATACATTTTTAGCATCACTTTTGATCAATTTAGTGTGTTTTTGCTAAATAAACAGTACAGATTAAGAAAGTACCAATTAAAAATGTTCAAAAATTGTTAAAATTATTTATTTCTTTGAACTTTCAGGATAAAATATGGGGCAGACATGAAATACTTCCACAGTAAAAAAAAAAAAAAAAAAAAAAAAAACAGTTGTGCTGCTCGATATTTTGTGAAAATGTGATACTTTTTTATTCTTTAATGAATAGAAAGTACAAAAGAATTTAATTAGTTTGCAATAGATTTTTTGATCAAGTCAATGCATCATGGCTGAATAAAAGTATAATAAAAATAACGTTTAAGTAACAGTACAGATTAAGAAAGTAGCAATTCAAAATGTTGAAATTATTTATTTCTTTGAATTTAATGGTAAAATATGATAAAAAATAACATTACAGATTAAGAAAGTAAAAAAAAATCTAATTATTTCCATCTTTGAATTTTAGGGTAAAATATGAAAGCAGATGTAAAATATGTTCACAGTAAAAAAAAAAAACAGTTGTGCTGCTCAATATATTGTATAAACTATGATATGTTTTTATTGTTTAATACATTGTTTAGTGTCACTTTTGATCAATTTAATGCATCCTTGCTGAAAAAAAGCATAAAAAAAAACATTTAAGTAACTGTACAGATTAAGAAAATGTTCAAAACAAGTTCAATATACTTATTTCTTTTAATTTGGGGATAAAACATGATGCAGACATGAAACATTTTCACAGTAGAAAACAGTTGTGCTGCTCAATATTTTGTGAAAACCATGATACTTTTTATTCTTTGATGAATAGAAAGAATTTGCAATACATTTTTAAATACATTTAAGTGTCACTTTTGAGTACTTTAATGCATCATTTGATCAATTTAATGTAATAATTATATATGTTTATGTTTACATACTATATGTCTTTGTACTGTGCATATTTATTATGTATGTATGTATATATATAAATATATATATACACATGCATGTATATATTAAGGAAAAATATTTTTGATTTATATATAAAATATTTATATTTATTTATAATCAAAATTATATAGAGGTGCAATATATATAAATTTGTTTTTAAATATATACATGTATGTGTGTGTATTTATATGTACATAATAAATATACAGAGTAAACACACATATAGTTGTTAGTTATGTAAACATAAACTTTTATTTTGGGTGCAATTAATCGCTAGACAGCCAATATATATATATATATATATATATATATTGTTGTAACCCAACATAATCAGGTTTATTTAGTAAAGCATTTCTTGAATAAACCAGATAATTTACTTGTTACCACATAAACGCATTTCTAAAGTACAACACATAGATTATTTTAATATTGGTGAAATTATTACTCGTTTTGCTAGTGTGAACAATCTAGACCAATATGGATTGAATTCAGATCAATGGAAAACATTTTACACTTCTTATGCAAATGGTCAAAAAGATTTGACTCATTTTAAATGTTTTAAATTTATGTCCGTAGTTTCAAAATGGTTCTAAATGGCATCAGATTTGACTTTGAATCTGCACACTTAAAAATAAAGGTGCTTCAAGATACCATAGAAGAACCTTTTTGTCTAAATGGTTCAATAAAAAAACCTTTAACATCTGAAGAACCTTTCTGTTTTACAAAGGGTTCTTTGTGGTGAAAGAAGGTTCTTCAGATTATAAAAAGGTAAGAGATGGCTGAATGGTTCTTTGTAGAACCAAAAATGGTTCTTCTATGGCATCGCTGTCAAAGAGTCTCTTAAAAGTGATGCTAAATTCTATCATTAAACATCTCTTTCTCTTTTTTTCAATGGATCAAAGAAGATACTTAAGGTACTGCATGCTTGCAGAGATGAAGAGCAGAAGAAAAGAGCAAGCAGACGGTAAAAGAAGTGAGAGGCTGAAACATGTGAATGTTCCTCTGCCGGTCTGTTGCTGGTGTCCTGGTTGTCAGAGAGCAGCGCTACTGATGTATTCAGTATTGTGTTACTGACAGAACCCGCTTTGTTTGTGATGAATGACTGTGCCAGCAGTCCTGACGGCTCTGCTGTTCAATACATATAGATACAATACCGGCTGCCTCCGTGACACGCTGATGGGTTTTGTCCCTGTTCGTTTCCATACCGTTTAATCTCGGCCACCGTATTGTGGGTGTCGCCGGAGACGGGCAGATCGGACCCGGCTTCTTCTCGCTGGGTGAGCAAAGAGTTTATTAACACACACAACAGCCCTGTATCTCAGATTTAGCTGGAGTTAAAAGACTTTTTCCTGTTGATGGGAATCATATTGTTGCCAAACAGACTGTAGGTTTGGCGTTTTTTTTTTTTTTTCTGCCATGAAGCATCATTGTTTAGAGGAGTAAAACAAAAGAGCCATCAGACATTTAAAGAGCAGAGCTGATCTGGCCTTTTTTCTCTTCTGTTGGTTAGGCTGTGATTTAATGCATAGCCTGGATATTTAAGGCTTTGTTAAAAACAGATGTTATTTTTGTCACTCTGATCTTTTCTTTTTTTCATAACAGCTGTTGCTAATTTCAGTGTGAGGCAAAAAAAAAAAAAACAAACACAGCAGTTTTGAATAAATGTTTGAGACTACTGAAAATTATTTTTTAATCACAATTAGAGAACGCTGACCATGCACTGTGTAGAGATGTCTGTGCATGAATGGCCCTGGTTATTTTTTAAATAAGTCTTATGCTCACCAAGGCTGCATTTATGTGATCAAAAATACAGTAAAAGCAGTAATATTGTGAAATTTTATTACAATTTAAAATAACGCATTTCTATTTGAATGTATTTAAAAAATAATAATAATTCTGTGATGCAAAGCTGAATTTTCAGCATCATTGCTCCTGTCTTCAGTGTCACATGATCCTTCAGAAAACATTCTAGTATGCTGATTTACTGCTTAAGAAACTAAATTTTAATATGATCAATGATGAAAGCAGTTGTGCTGCTTTGTATTATTTGGGAAAGATTCCATGATGAATAGAAAGAGCAGCATTTATTTGAAACATAAATCTTTTAAAAGAAATGTTGTTACTGTCATTTTTTATCAAATTAATGCATCTAAAGTTTTTTTTTTTTTTTTATCTTACTGTATATGTATGTTTCCTAGCTCAGAAATCCTAAAATCTTATCAATTACTGGTGTTTTATTGATACCTATTATAATTGCTCATACTTACAGTTGAGGTCAACAGTTTACATACATCTTGCAGAATCTGCAAAATGTTAATTATTTTACCAAAATAAGAGGGATCATACAAAATGCATGTTATTTTTTATTTAGATATTTCACATAAAAGACGTTTACATATAGTCCACAAGAGAAAATAATAGTTGAAAATGACCCTGTTCAAAAATGTACATACACATGATGTTTAATACTGTGTTGTTATGATCCAAATTAATGACCCAAAGCTGTGTTTTGTTTTTTGTTTAGCGATAGTTGTTCATGAGTCCCTTGTTTGTCCTGAACAGTTAATCTGCCTGCTGTTCTTCAGAAAATTCCTTCAGCTCCCACAAATTCTGTGGTTTTTTAGCATTTTTGTGTATTTGAACCCTTTCCAACAATGGCTGTATGATTTTGAGATCCATCTTTTTACACTGAGGACAACTGAGAGACTCATATGCAACTATTACAGAAGGTTCAAATGCTCACTGATGTTTCAGAAGGAAACGCGATGCATTAAGAGCCAAGGGTGTAAAATTTTGAACAGAATTAAGATGTGTAGAAATAAGATGGATCTCAAAATCATAGTCATTGTTGGAAATAGTTCAAATACACAAACATGCTGAAAAACCAAAGAATTTGTGGGACCTGAAGGACTTTTCTGAAGAACAATGGACAGTTGAACGCATTCACTAAACAAACAAACAAACAAACAAAAAACAGCTGTAGATCATTCAGGTAACAACACAGCATTAAGAATCAAGTGTATGTAAACTTTTGAACAGGGTCTTTTTTAAAAATTCAACTATTATTTTCTCTTATGAACTATATGTAAACGTCTTTTATGTAAAATATCTTATTCAGGTCAGTACTAAATAAAATATAACATGCATTCTGTATGATGCCTCTTATTTTGGTAAAATAATTAACATTGTGCAGATTCTGCAAAGTGTATGTACATTTTTGACCTCAACTGTATTTGCACAATCCCTTCATTGAAAGCATTGTTCATGCTACATGAATGACACATTAAATAATTAACCTTTTCACTTGAGGGATGATAAAACATGCCAAAAAATCCTATAGACTACTGTTGAAAAAGTTAGACCCTGCCAACCTGGAAACCAAATAGCAATTGCTCACACATCATAGTGGCATTCTGCACAGAAAAAAACCCACCCATTTTCTGTAAAAATTGTATCTGATTCATGTAATGCCATGTGAACTGCATTGTTCGCAATGGAATCGACCACTCTAGACTATGATTTGAACTAGATCAGCGGTTCTCCTCTGCTTATCCACCCGAGGAGCCCCGTAGCCTTGAGTTGAAAGCCTCGTTTTCTGACAAATTTACTGTTGAGGGTTTAGTTCCTCCTTAAGCACTGTCATCTCCAATTATTTATCTTTTTCTCCACCAAAAACAAATCCAGAACGCTTAAAAGGATGAAGTGAGCACACCAAAACACACATGCTTCAAAACGTGCAGCAATAAATATCAGCGGTAAGTTAGCAGCTGCCGTCAGCAGAACGATTGGGCGAATTTGTGTTTCTCATTGTACGTTAACCTCCCTTTCCATTACCTGAGAGCGGACGGTATACAGCTGAAGGCTAATTCGTGTATGTGTGTGTACGTTGACCCCGGGCCCCTGGGATACACACAAACACTGGTGCTTGTGAATGGGCTTGAGTGTAAGCCTATTTCTGATATTTATGGGCGACAAGGACACTGTAAGTTATGGCAGGGCTGAGGGCCGAGACCTTTCCCAGTTTTTTCGCTCTGCATTTTTTCCGATTACACATCTCTGTCTCAGCTTCCCTTCCCTGGTTTGTTATTCTTTTTTTTTTTTTTTTTTTTTTTTTGGGGGGGGGGGGGGGGGGGGAATTTGGAATTTAGAATTTGGATCTTTGAAAAATTAAGCAAGAGCAAACTATAAACAATTGTTATATAAATGTTTATTGTTGTCACATGATCACCCACAATTTGCTTTCTCTAGCTAAATTAGTACTGTAACAAAATAATATTGGGATAGATAGATAGATAGATAGATAGATAGATAGATAGATAGATAGATAGATAGATAGATAGATAGATAGATAGATAGATGGATAGATAGATATTTGGATGGATATACAGATAGATTAGAATTAGAAGCTTTTAGAGTTTTGCTAATCAGAGATCTTCTCGTCTGACACACTTTCTTTTCTTTCTTGACTCGTTTTTTTTTTTTCAAGCAGTCCCCTCCTGTGTTCCATGAGGAATGTTCCACGGGGGACAAGCTCTTTTTCCTCCGTAAGATGACTTACTTCCAGGGAGTGAATAGTTTCTGTTTCGTCCAAAACCAGAGGGGTAATGAAGGTTTGGTTGGATCTGTTTCTCTGGGATGTTTTGAAAAATTATCTTTTTGTCCTCTCTGACAGCGCCGTTTATCTGCCATTTCCAATTGGACTCTATTTATGGGATCCATCTGGGATATACACAGCCCTAGTCTTCCCGATTCCTTGTGCATAATCAGGTCTGGACTGGTTGTGTGCAGTTTTGTTATTTAGCCAGTCAACCTTCAAGACAATTTTAATAGCTCAAAAACAACAGGTTTTAAGTGTCTTTTTCTAATTTGTGACCCAGGACCACAAAACCAGGCATAAGGGTCTTTTTTTTTTTTGGATTTATACCTCTTCTGAAAGCTGAATGAATAAGCTTTCCATTGATATTTAGTTTGTTAGGATAGGACAATATATACAACTATTTGAAAATCTAAAATCTAAGGGTGCAAAAAAAATCAAAATACTGAGAAAATCGCCTTTAAAGTTGTCCAAATGAAGTTTGTGGTAATGCGTATATTACATTTTGATATATTTACAATAGGAAATTTACAAAATATCTTCATGGAACATGATCTTTACTTGATATCCTAATGATTTTTGGCAACAAAGAAATATCTATAATTTTGACCCATACAATGTATTTTTGGCTATTGCTACAAATATGCCCATGCTACTTACGACTGGATTTGTGCTAAAAGGGTCACATTTGATGAGAAATGGGCCCAGATTAATAGCACATTTTACACATACAGTCTTTACTGGTAAATCTTAAGAGATCATGTGTGAACAGGACCTTTTCAAAAATACCAGAGAAGTTGTAACTTTAAAACTAAATTACCGTTAATGTGCTCTGTGTGAATGCAGATCAGGATTAGCGGTACTAGCATGCACTAGTTACGAATGTCCTGACATAAGACGTCGATTCTGGGCCAATCAAAACATTCTGACACGGATGACGCATTTACTCCACATTGTGTAATTCGGTCGTCGAAATACCATATCCACCTTATTTTTTTAATGCGGAAGTAAGCCGTTTTCTGTGAATGTGCGAGACTTCCGGTTCATTTGATGCTGATTGGAAATAACTATAAGAATAATAATGCAGTAAACTGTAAGACTGTTTGCACTATAAAAATGTATATATAGTTAAGATAATACATTAAAATAATATAAAAAGCGAAAATTAGCTAAAATAGCTGGAAGCAAATGACATCTGAAGCCAGACATTAGGTTTACAAATGTCCGTTTCCACTCTTACGGAAAAAACACAACAGTGTTTACAAACACAACATGGAAAGATGCAGCCATTACGAAGTCATTTCTGGTTAATGAAGTCATTGAAACGGCCGTGCGAATGCTGCTTTACCGGTAAAAGACGGAACATGGTTGCCTGTGAGAACAGCGCGTTTTTGTATTTACCGGTAACGTCGTTCCAGTATTCCAAATAATGTTATATTATAATATTAGATGTCACATTTCTTTTCTGTCCTGTTAAGCTTAAATGTTTTGTGCCTGTCGGTTTTTGACTAATGCAGACAATTTAAAGGTAAAATTAGAGGTTAATTTCAAATGAGAGTTTTTATTACATATGCACTTACATCAGGGTCTCTGGGAAACCATACAGTCATTTTCAACATAACACGAGGGTTAAATGAACACTAACTTATTCATTTGGATGCATTAATAGGTGTGCATTACTTTTAAAACAAAACTGGCAATTCACGCTGACGAAGAATAATGTAGCCACTGTCCTTTGACAACTATTCCTCTCTCCCTTTCTCCATATGAGCGTGTGTGTAGGTGTCATTTAAGTGTGTGAGCCTTGGGAAAGTTCAGCTCTATATACTGGATATGTACTTATCCTAAATATTGTTTGACCTTCCCAGCGCGAGGCCATTACTCTCCACGGAGTCGCGCGCAGATGGATTTTTCATTGCATTAATCCTCCAGATCAGGTGGGTTTTGTCAAAGTGTTAAACTTTAATACTTTGGGTCATTTATCTTTACAGAAAAACCGGGGCTCTGTCAGCGACCAGACGAGCTATTTCCTCATTGCGCTTTCCGAGTGGAGTGGAGCTGAGAGGGCAGGAGCTGATCACAGCTTAATCAAACCCTTATGCGCTCCGGCTTCGAGAAACTACACCTCTCCGGAGAGGTGCTTCAGCACACACATTATATACAGTATTTATTTGTGAATGCACTGACACTCTTCTCGTAAAATGCAACACGGATGCACATTCATTGCATTCCTATCTCCACACACACTTTAGAAAACACTTATCTTCAATGTGTGTTGCTGCTGCAGTATATTACATGTAGCCTATATGTCATGTATTACTTTAGGTAGCATTTTACGTTGTCCTTGTTACATATAATTGTGTTTGAGTTAATGACAAGTATGTCTAGTATGTTAAAAAATAATGTTTTCATACATTTACAAGTTTACTAACTTAAATTACGGCCTAAGTAAACTAATAGTTAATAGGTAGTAAGGTAGATATTAAGTTTAGGTATCCACCTTATTCAGCCTATTCTTCAACGCGGAATATATGGGCGAGACTTCCGGTTTATTAGCTGATCTAGGGTAATAAGAGAATAATGACAGCGGTAAAACTGTTTCCACAAACCAGTGTGTTCATAATTAAGATAATACATTAAGACATAAGGTATTAAGACACGCCAATTTGCAATATTAAGCAGCAAAACAAACTTGAAAAACTGATGGATGTGGATTAGACCGGAAGCCTAACCCATAAAATGTATAAATGGCTGAGACCGCTGTTACGCAAAAAATAAGGTGTAGGCTTAAGGGATGTAAAGTATGGGCATGCAGACATTCATAAGTGTTTTATAACTACTAATAAACAGACAATATCCTTGTAATATACATGCTAACAAGTTACTAGGGAGAACTGATCCCTAAAGTGTTGCAATATTTTTCTTCATATTTTGAATACACTTGAGTGTACACAACGTTGTTATAAATTTAGATATTACAGACACACATACATACTTTATTTATTTATTTTTGTAAGTGAATGACATTTTATGGTTTTCTTGCCAAACGGATTTTTCCAATAGGCTATTAATAATATTTTAAAGAAGCATAGCTTTGTTGCTTATTGAATAAATAATGATAAATATATACAATAATAATACCAATATTTAAATAATAATAATAATAATAAACAAACATTTTATGTGCCTCCACAGGATATTTTCCTAGGCATTTTCTCCAAATAAAAACGAAATTGCTTTAATTTCTAGTATTGAAAACATGCTCATCATAAAAAAGGTGTATAGTCTTTTTTGTTTTAAACTGCAATTGAATGAATATTTGAATAATTCAGTACATCCAGACAAAAATAAGGGTGATACCATTGACTCTTCATATACTGTGAATCACCTTTTGATTCAAATAGAAATAACTGGTTGTCTGCCGGTTGATAACTTGGGGGAAAAAGTACGATTACACTTGACACGATCAAACAACAGTTACATATTTTAATGACATTTTCTCGAAGATATTTCGATATAACCATATGGAGCACCTTTTTTAGGATTGTCTTGCAGTGTGTTTAATCATTACTATTTCCTGTACAGAATATAGAACTTGTTTTATTTGTATGTATAATATAGCAAGCTTTCATGATGACACAATTCCTTGTCAACAAGGTAAGCCGTATGCTGCGCATGTTGTGCATTTGACAAATCCAACTTTAAACCTTGCCCTTTGATCCTCGCGGGATTTCTGATGAGATGATTCACTCCACCTCCCCTCCATCTTCTCCATTAGGCGCCCAAGTGGTCGCGGCCAGAATTGCGGTGATTGATTCTGCTGTAGTTCCCACGGAACAGTGTGCTCTAGTGATAGCATTTATCTTCATAAGCGCTGATATGCACCCGGAGTGCACTCCAAATTAAATCCCTCTTTAAAAAGCGCATGGTGCTTCTCAGGGAACTACATAAATCGTGCCTGATGTTGCTCCTCAGGTTACATGGGCCATAATCAGCTGATGATCAGTTATTTCCATTTCAGAGAGCATTCAGCACGACATAGTGTCATGAATAGATCTCCTCATCTTAAATGCAAATTTATAAATATTTGATCTGTTAAGTTCCTTAAAAATACATTTAAAATGCAGTTCATACAGAAAATGACACCTCTTTTATGATTTTCTGAAATAAGCTATTTCTAAATGTCTAGTTGAATTATTAAATGTATTAAAATACTAAACTAAAACAACAATTACAAAAATATGAATTGAAAATTATTCATTTCCTTCTTTTTGTTCACCAAATCAGCGTCAGTATGGCAAACTTTGCATGCGTGAAACCAACTATAAAATGTTTTAACCATTTGATTAAAAGGCACGTTTTGTTAAACGTTCTTTTGCAAAATATGATTTATTATTGTTGTTGTTATTAATATTAACTAATTATTATAATTTTTTACACCCACGTGTATTCAAGGTACAAGGAAATTATTTTAGTACTTTTTCCTTTCCTTTTAGCATCTTTTTCTTCAGAAATGGTACATTATACATTTTTTAATTATGAAACCAACTTTAATACAAATACAAAATTTCTTAGAACTTACCAAACGTGTTCTACAGCGGAATTCTTTTTAGAGATGTACTTTTTGTCGTTACGAAAATCCTAAGTTGTCAATGACCCATATTTATTTACATTTGTGACCCTGAACCACAAAACCAGTTCTAAGTAGCACGGGTAAATTTGTGACAATAGCCAAAAATACATTGAATGGGTCAAAATTATCGATTTTTCTTTTATGCTAAAAATCATTAGGATATTAAGTAAGATATTTCCTACCGTAAATATAACAACGTCATTTTTGATTAGTAATATGCATTGCTAAAGGCGATTTTCTCAATATTTTGATTTTTTTGCACCCTCAGATTCAAGATTTTCAAATAATTGTATCTCGGCCAAATATTGTCCTATCCTTACTTATTCAGCTTTCAGATGATGTATAAAACTCAATTTTCTAAAAAATAAATGACCCTTATAATTGGTTTCGTGGTCCAGGGTCACATTTATTATTTTACACAATGTCCACCATTCAAATAAATAAATAATACAAAGAAATATTAAGAATACATCAGTATAAATAATGATTTGTTTATCTGTACAGAGGCCTAATCAAAAGGCCAAAGCATCTTTACCGATTGATTGTGGTGTCATCAGTGTTGGATCTTCAACTTGCGTCTCTTTGATCATTGAGGCAGCTTAGATGACGTCAAGCTTAAAGGCCAGAATCCATCACACATCCACACCGGACAGGTACGTGTGTATGAGAGAGAGAGAGAGCGAAAAAAAAAAAAAAAAAAACAGCGATTATGTTTGTCTGTTTGCTTCAGATTAAATAGAAAAAAAAAAACAGACGTGATATAGTCGAATGTCGTCAAAATTTCAACAATATTTAAATATTTATTTTTAAAGCTTACAATGATAATACATAAAAAAAAAATTCACAGTTTAGTTTCTTTTTACAGTTTACTATACATTTGTGATCACTGGTATCCATATAATAATAATTATAATTGTAAAAATAAATATAATTATTATTGTTGTTATTGTTTGTTTATGTGGTTTAAGTTTCCGTAACAGAATATTTGTATTTTCTTTCTCTCTACAACATGACTAGTAATAATAACCAACGTGTGCTTAATATGTAATCATGTTGTAGAACAACTTGCAATTACACACTGTTAGTGTGCTATTGTGATTAATTATATTGATGCGCAAAAGTGTTTTAAAATGTTTTCTTTTTTTTTCCATTTCATAAATCTGAAAACGAAATATTACGAGCTAAAATGGCTCTTCACACATGGATGGCTCTGGCAGCGTGGCACAGTGGCAGTGCCATGGACTGGAACACATATCAGCTCTGTTTTGGCTTCCGCTCATTGGACGCTCAGACGCAGATGTGCGTAATTGCGCGTGTCCATCAGTGAAGTGTGTTGGGGTGTCAACCGTTCATTCAGGTGAGGAGAGAGAGGGTGGAGGGGTTCAGTGGAGAGGGAATGAGAATGTCTCTATGGTAAAATTGATGTGACATGCAAAAAAGAACTCTTGTAATTGGACAAACCGAAGAGCATACGGGGTTTTATTGTCTGGATGTATTCGGTCTTATTTTGTAATATAGACTACAGACTACTCTCTCTCTCTCTCTCTCTCTCTCTCTCTCTCTCTCTCTCTCTCTCTCTCTATATATATATATATATATATATATTTGTTTTTTTTTTTGTTTGTTTGTTTTTTTTTTCTTTTTCAAAAACCCAAGTTAGTAAAATGATTTATTGCACCTTTGTTCGGTGAAGAGCAGTGACCTACATCGAATTCCCACGCCTTGCTGATCTATCCAAATAACTGCGTTTATCAGCGAGGACGAATCCATTTCCTCCTTTTCACACCTTTGTTGCTCTTTCTCTGCGAAAAGCTCCATAATCCCCTCCAGGAGTCGTGCCCCTCACGGCCCTTTTTATGATCTGGACCCGACCCCAGTGGCGCGCTGGCGGGGTGCAACACTGCTCTGGTGGGGTCCGAGCCTTTGATCCGCGCGTCCGTTTGTCCGGGGTTTGTGGCTGTTAGGGAGGGTGCGTGCGCGTTGGGGAGCCGGGGCATTTGTCATCCACAGAAAGAGAAAACATCAACAGGTACTAAATACCGCTGAACATGACACCATCAAAAGCAACATGGGATGTAAAACAGCAGGCTACTCTGCCGCTTTGATTATATTGTTTTTAGAGAGAGGTGTCTCAGTAATAATGAGAGCTGCTTGGACACCTTCACTGCGCACGCCAGCCAGCGACCGGAGCGCGCAATTAACCTGTGACCGTCAAACGTGCACGCGCCTCACCATAATGGATTTCCGATTTTACTGCTCCTTAATTGACTCGAGCTTGTCAAATTGGACGAAACACTCATCGATATGACATTATTAAACACAATTAACACTCATGACTACATCGATTAGCTCATTACATCCACCAATAGTCCTGCGCTTCTGCAACAAATATTAACCTTAGTTTAAATTAAATAGTCCGAAATGAATAATACATTAAATAATCCAAAATAAATAATAAATGTGGCTCTGGACTAGACTACAAAACAAGACTATGTGTCTTACGTAGCACATAGCAAAATACATTGTATGGGTCAAAATGATAGATTTTTCTTTTATGCCAAAATCATTAGGATATTAAGTAAAGATCATGTTTCATGAAGATATTGCGTAAATTTCCTACAGTAAATATAGCAAAACTTCGTTTTTGATTAGTAATATGCATTGCTAAGAACTTCATATGGACAACTTCAAAGGCGATTGTCTCAGTATTTAGTTTTTGTTTTGTTTTTGTTTTTTGCACCCTCAGATTCCAGATTTTCAAATAGTTGTACCAAATATTGTCCTTTCCATGCATCAATGGCAAGCTTATTAATTTATCTTTCATGTTATGTTTAAACCTTAACTTCAAAAAATAGACCCTTATGACTGGTTTTGTGGTCCAGGGTCACATGATCAAAAAACTGAGGCGTATCTCTTACGTTACAGATGTCCAATGAAGAGGGTAGTGTTTTAACTCAATAATTATTTTGTATTAAACGGCAATAACAGCTGCAAATACTATCATTATTTGAGTGTGCTTATGTGTGTGTTGCTAATATTATGCAGATAATATATGCTATATACACATACTGGAATGCTTTGATCATAAGGATCATATTGGAGGCCTAATAGCTCATGTGTGCGTTTGCACCGGCCGTTTTTATGGTGTTTTCCTGAGAGCAACCAAACGTTAACATGATTGGTTTACAGCTCAATAGCCATAACGAAAGAACGTGTCAATCACACTGCTTGGATTTACAGCTTTATAGACACGAGACCATTCACCTCATCCTTACTTCTTAATTTAAACCGACCAGAACATATATCAGGATTATAATTCTCAACTTTACACTCTTAAAGTAAAGGTTCTTTATTGGCATCGATGGTTCCATGAAGCAAACCAGTCATGAGGGTCATTAAGGGATGATTCATATATCATTTGAAAGTTGAATAAATAAGCTTTCATTGATGTATGGCTTTTTAGGATATGAGAATATTTGGCCGAGATACAACTATTTAAAAAGCGTGCAAAAAATCGAATATTGAGAAAATCGCCTTTAAAGTTGCCCAAATTAAGTTCTTAGCAATGCATATTATTAAACAAAAACTAAGTTTTGATGTATTTACGGTAAGATATTTACATGGAACATTATCTTTACTTAACATCGTAATGATTGTTGGCATAAAAGAAAACTCGATAATGGATTTTGACCCATACAATGTATTTTCGACTATAAGGTTTGGTTTTGTGGTCCAGAGTCACAAACGTTCTTCAAAATGGTTCTTTAAAGAACTGTTTACTGAAAGGTTCTTTGGAGAACCAAAATGGTTCTTCTATAGCATCACTGCAAAAACACCCTTTATTTTTAAGAGTGTAAAATACATTTCTTTATATCTCTTAATAAAAATATGATCTTTTCATATTTATGTAGAGTTGTTATCAGTGCATGTGGGATCAGACTATGCCAAGAGGGTGTTTTGGAAATAAACGGCACGGAGCCAGGATAACACCTCGCTACACAACACACCCGATAGGTTCATCACAGTCAAATGTCACCGCTTGGCTCCACGTTAATGCGTATGTCCCCGTATCATGTTTATATAGTAGTTAGTACAGCTGTTTGGGTGAGAGAGAGGCGAGCAATGTTAGCAGAAACAAGCATATCTTAAAGCGCAATGCAGCTGAGACATTTTTATGAGAAGTGCCTATTTAATATCTCAGTCAAAAACTGAGCTTTAATTTTTATGTAGTTCAAAATGACTGAATCTAGAATCAGACAGTTCAGTGTTTCTGAAATTCGTCTCTTTATTTGGATCAGACCGGAAAAAACAAGGAGAATCGGAGATCTTCTCCGAGATCAAATGAATCACCATGTTTAATATTATAGGTGTGATATATTTAATAGTGTATACAATAATACAAACGTACAAACATAATAATATTAAAATCAAAATAACAAAACTGCAAAAAAAAAAAAAAAAAAAAAATCTTCTTGTTAGTTTGTTTTATTGCGGAATCGTTTTTATTCCATAATATAATTCATAATATAATTCATAGTATATATTCCCTTTTATTCTATTGTTGCACCTTTTGAAAATATATTACAACATGTATTTAACGTAATCGTGCACAGTAGCATTCTCCTCAATAAATGTTTCCAGATCGCTGCCACCTCCATCTGCGCCTCTGCTGAGGGAAGTGACGCAGGGACGGGCTGGGCGAAAATAAAACCCCGCTCCCCTTAAAGCTGTGATGATTGATGATGTCAGGTGTTCTGTTTCTAATTAACGTTTAAATTAGGCCAAAGAAAACCTTTCGAATTAGCGCTGCTCCGCTTGAGACCGTCCGGATCCTCTCCGAGCGGCTCGGAGAAGAGAGATGACTGGATTATCTTTAGAACTAATAATGCTCTCGCATTTGAGAGAAATGTAACACCATGTTCAGCTTCGGTTTCTCTACCCGCCCTCCGTGGGGTAATGCGAATGTGCTATTGTTGGCGCTGAAGGGCATCATTCTCCCGATCAGAAATCCTATCCTTCCACATTACATTAATACCCATATATCATTTAATGGGTTTAGCAGCTTTCCTCTGACCTGACATTCTGAGGTGACCAATTCGTTAAGGACATTTGAAACCAATCGGACTAATAATAAGAGTTATTATTATTATTATACAATTAATAATAATATATTAATAATACACAAAATAATAATTAATTCACTTGCGCACCAACCCGCGCAGCCGTTTGCTTATACAATATGCAACTCCTTCAACTTGCGTGAAGACTTACATTATATATTCTCTTCTATTACATTTGTTGATATTTGAATTCATTTTATTCAAATTGCTATATATATATATATATATATATATATATATATATATATATATATATATATATATATATATATATACGTTTCCTTCTTCATATATATATATATATATATATGAAGAAGGAAACGTATAGAAGTAACATAAGTAACTGTAGGATGTTTTGTGTAGTCTGGCTGGATACATTTGTTCAGTGCATTGTTGCTCATTTGCCGTAAAATATGCTATTGAGTTTGGCTCCGTGTCGCCCACGTTGAGCGGTCTGGACCCGCACTAATAGAATGTCGTGCTGTTTTAGTGCTTGCGAGCTGTTTGGCTCGTTTCAGTCCCTGTACGGATGTCACCATATGGTGCTCTTGGCACGGACAATGCGATATTCCTGCGAACTGGCCATACATCGCCAATGACTCGTGTAAGAGAGACATCTATCACCCTAATCGATTATTGAAACCCTGTTAAATATTATCAGATGTCAACATCGCCACTTGTTTTATTGCCTAATGTTTTACATTTATGGGGAGACCACCTAAATATTCACTGGTCTAAAGGCCTCAGCGAGGTTTAAGAGAAAATTAACCATTGCCTGCTTCTGTTGGATTGCTTAGATATGATAACTCAGTGACGAAATGCTAAATATTTTAGTTCTTTATTATTATTATTATTATTATTATTATTATTATTATTATTATTATCATTATTATTATTATTATTTTAGAAATAAGCCAAACAACAAAATGTCAGAACGGAATAAATCTGAAGACTTCAGATTATGCTGTTTATAAAATATTCGCAGATCATAAAAATCTGTACTGTGCTAATTTACTTAAAAAGCAAGTTGGAAAAAAAATCTCGCATGATACATGCAATGTAGCACAAAGAAATCACGAAGTGCGGAGCAAGAATGTCTGGAAAACAATATTTTATTTCGTTGATCAATTTCTTCAGGCCAAGTATCGTTACACAAGTCATTGCTCTTTTCTATTTCGTGTTTTTCTAAAGCAAGAACACGATTTTTTCTTACCTGCATCTTCATAGCAGGCTCACTGCGTTTCTTCAGTGTCCCACGAGCATCATCTGAAATAATGTCCGACGCTGAGCGGGTGAGAACGGCACTGCTGTAAGTCTGCTGCTCTCTGCTCTTTACCCACGGGCATTTTCACAAATTCATAGAATGGCACTGTGCTGCACTGACTGAGATGCTACGGAAGTATTTTGTGTTGGTCCTCTATATGTCATCAGTTTTAAATTCAACCCTTCTAATAAATTTTGATAATATTTAGAATATTAAAATACAGGGAAAAACATTTTAAAACAAATCACACAGGTCAATATCCTGCTTTAATAGGACATTATGCCTTTGTTGTATTTCTGCTACATTATGGATTAATAAAAATGTCCCACTGGCAAAGTATATGCATTTTAAAGACATAAAACAACTGCCTGTAAAAATTGCTGCCATTGGCAAAATCAAGTGGTAAAAACAATTTTTTAAAATACTACTAAATTTATTTTATAACATTGTTGTTCACATCTGAGCTGCTTTGCCCATACAGTTTAAATAATTTTATTGGACTGAAACAATGGCATGCCTTACATTCTGATCTCGTGTGACAACAAATACACGAGGTGTGAGAAAATCAGGCTGTCATAACAGCCTCCAAAACTGCAATAATCATGATATTACAGTAATTAGTCCTTCCTAAGTTGTGTCCGTATACAACTCTTGAATTCTAAATGTCCATTAATTCATTGCTGAATGTTTATTTAATTTATTTATGTTTATTTTACACCATACATTGTTGTTGTTATTATTATTCTGAAATTAAAGATAGATCTGCGTGCACGTTTACATACAGAGAAGGCTAGTAGTATTTGTGTTAATGAGAGCACTCTCCCTTTTCACGGAGGTATAGGCGTGGAGCACGTGGTTTGCCCTAAGTGGGAGTGGGATGCATCAACAGATGCATAAACATCCCGAGCCATCTCCCCTCTCTTTAAACTTCAGGGGGAAACTCCTCCTATTCTCGGTCCAATTCATTATTATGGTCTGGCCCTTTAAGACGGAGCAGCGGGTCAGCAAGTAGTGTAGTGTTTCTCTAATTGAACTTCACAAAAGCAATCAACAAGAACTCGTTAGCGGTTGCTTGCTGTTTTGAGCCTCCTTGAGACACGGCTACACATGCTGAAGATCTTCATGGAGCAGCTCAGAGAAGACTGGAGCCGCATATGAGGACTAAAGTTCGGGTGGCTGTAACGCCTGAAGCATGGTGCTTTTGGAGAGCCACTTCAGACTGAGGAAGAACAACGATTCTGTTTAAAGAAAGAGGAATAGAACAGGCTTTTGTATGCAGAAACAAGTTTGAGCGAACTAGCTGACTTCCACTCGAAATCGTTTCTTGGGACTGAGATGACCTCCAGCTCTAAAGACATGAAGGCAGGCTCCGTTTTGCAGTCCAGCGGCGAGGAGAGGCGGCGGGGTCCATTGGACCAACTCCCACCCCCGGCCAACTCTAACAAGCCTCTCACCCCGTTCAGCATTGAGGATATCTTAAATAAACCCTCCGTCAAGAAGTCCGTCGGTAGTCTGTGCCCTCCGCGCGTACTAGAGAAAGTGACCGGCTCGAGCGCGTCGCGGAACGGGATCAGCGCTCCGTCTTCGCCGTTATGCGCTCTGGAGGAGCTGGCGAGCAAAACATTTAAGGGGCTGGAAGTCAGCGTTATACAAGCTGCAGAAGGTAAAATGTTTAGTCTTTTTTTTTCTGGGGGTTGCAGTTTTGCAGTCGGATTGTGTTTACGAATTAATTTTCAAGTTTTAAACGCGCGAATTGAAGTTAGTGACACTTCTGGAAGTGTGTTATTGTAGCGGTAGCGATATTTGTGGATTTTACTAATCCAAATATCGAATGTCGAATGCTCATTTTTATATATAAATATACATACATAATGGAAATATACATGTTGATTAAAATTTATTATTTTTTTAGGTTTAGTGTTTACCAGCTTCTTTCGTCCCCGCGTATTTTTATTATATACATTTTCAAATACTAAATTTCTCGATTTTTCTTAGCTAAATGTCAATAGTGATTCCTCGAGTGTGACTGTCAGCATTTCAGGAATGTCACCTACCCCTCTAAAAGTTGAATGTTCTTCGATAGTTAAGCAAAAATATTTTTATCAATAATGATTGTCATTAGGCTATTTAGAGTTGCTAAATGGTCAGTTGGAGATCAGAATGATCAGTGTACTGATTCATAATTCTTAAAATGCCAGTAAATGATGGTTTCTACAGAACCGAGTTCTTACTAGATCTCAAAAATGTTCAAAACCTTCGTTTTCAGAAATGCAGCTTAACGTGATAGAACGCACCGTGCCTTGACGGGAACGTTAAAGAGATGGAAATCATTCATGTCCGCTTGACACATTTACTGAAAACAGTCCTCGATCGTGACGTTCGTGTTGACATTGCAGAACTGTCTTAGTGGGTCACGCTAACGGTTAAGGTCGTCTGTAATAAGATTGAGGCCAGTTCTGTGGCGTGATAGGCTGCTTGATTAACACATCAAATATTTCGAATTTACTTGGCAATCAATAGTTCAGATGTTTTGGAAAGTTTCTCCCCCTCTTTTCAAGAACAGCTGTTATGCAGCTGGAATGAACAACTGCGGCCTATCACATAACACAACAGTGTGTACACTCTTAAAAATAAAGGTTCTAATTTGAACCAAACAGGATTTTGGAGCCTGACTCCAAAGGAGAACCTTTTCAAGTTCTACAAAACAAAATAAACATTTACAGTCCGGTGCTTGAAAGAAACCAAAACTCTGATCTAAAGAACCTATAATGCAACATTTAAGACTTTTTAATCTCCAGAGAAGCTAATAGCAAGTCAAGAACCATGTACAGCCAAAAATAGGAGCTTCCGAGAAGAATGCTTCACAAATAAATCATCAATGTGCGTTTAATTTAAATAATGGGAAATGAAATTTCATGCATTTTGCTGTAGATTCATATTTCAGTTTAGTGAATGAGCATTAGTTTTAGAATGTCTGGGAAGGACTTACTGATGAAAGTTATTCTGAATTGTGACCCACACACGCCGCCTGCGTTATTCCTGTCATGTGTTCCTGGAAATCAACTCTCCTTTCTTTCCATTTAAAGGTCGTGAACATCTCAACGCCTTCGGCCAAAGACAGGCCTCCAAAAAACGACGGAAGTCTCGCACGGCCTTCACCAACCACCAGATCTACGAGCTGGAAAAGCGCTTTTTGTACCAGAAATACCTGTCACCGGCCGACAGAGACCAGATCGCACAGCAGCTGGGTCTGACCAACGCGCAGGTCATCACCTGGTTCCAGAACCGACGGGCCAAGCTCAAGAGAGACCTGGAGGAGATGAAAGCGGACGTGGAGTCTCTCAAGAAAATCCCACCACAGACGTTGCAGAAACTGGTGGCCATGGAGGACATGGAAGACCCTCACGGTGGCTCGGGGCCCATTTCTCCCAGCCTATCCCCAAGAGCCTTTCCACAGTCCCCGTCCTCGTCCAGAGGCCAAACCACAGACGAGTTCTCAGAGGAGGACGAGGAAATCGAGGTGGACGATTAAAAGCAGCCCTTGTTTTCAGAGGAGGGCATTTTTCACAACTTTTGCACGGACTCTGCGGAAGAACTTGAAATGCAAGGAAAGTTTTCTGTCTCCCTTATTTTTAATTTATTGAAAGGACCTCTACGTTCTGATGTCCAGATCGAAGACATGGTTTAAGGAATACGTTTTCGTAAGATCTGAGAAATGCTTAGAGATAAATGGTACAGTATCAAGACTGCAACATGTGTATGTACATTTTAAGCTTTATTTCTCGATTCTCGAAGGAAACGTGTGCAATTGTTTACACCGTTCAACACATTTATGACCGCTGTAGAAACTCTATGCCAAAAGTGATTTTCAATTGAATTCTCAGCTGAATAGAATTATATATTTATAAATAATTTCAGAAGTCACCACAAAGCCAATTTATTCAATCTTGTTTCTACATTGTAATTGTCAAGCCTCATTTCCCAAAGTTCTACATTATATATCCCAGTTCCTGGCACATTTCCTACTGGCATTATTAACAAATTATTACAAAATGTATGTCCAAAACAATGCAAGGGCAAGGTTGTGTATATATATAACAAGTTATGATGCATCTAACTCGTTAAATTTATTGTAACATTCTATTTAATCCTCATTTATGTAAATAAAGGGTATATGTAATTTCAAAATGTTTCCTTACCTTGAGTCAGAATTTAATCATGCATTGTATGCTGAGCTGGATTATAAAATAAGAATGTCCCTATAAGCTTGTGGTTATAGGAAATCTTCACTGTATTTTTCTATATATAATTATGCCACAACAACATTTTTTTAACCAAATGTTATTATTCGGTAATTAAATTCAAAGTGGATGAAAACGTTTAGCACCACCAAAAATTTTAAAGCAGCGATTAAATTTAAGCTTAGGCCTACTATTTTAATGCCACGATTTAAATAAAGCGAAGGTACCATGCATAAAATGTTTTATTTTATGCTAATTATTTTATGGCACACTCTCGCGGAGTTAAACAGCTGAGAGAGGCCGAGCACTTTTACACATCGCTTCATTGTGTGTGTTAAGCAGAGTGTTTGTGTGTGTTAAGTGCTTGAAGCTTAATTAGGACAATTGAACAAGGTTCCCCCTCTCACATTGTCACGAGGACAACATAAAGCTTGCTGTCCTCCTTGCGCCATATGGTTTATGAATCTTCTCTAACACAAACTAGTCAACATGATTGATTAGGTTAACCCGCCTTTGAGTGCGCATTAACAGTTTCAGTCGGTCGAGCTCAAATAATACCCCACATCTGTGTCCGTGTGTTAAAAACGCCCATGAATAGCAGATGATTTGCATGCGGTTCCTAATGAATAAATCTCAATAGGAAGCCGGTGGAAATGGGGAGGATTGTTGCATCCTGGTCGGTCGAATTTCTTTCGGCCCATTTGTGTCAGTTGTGAGCAGATCAAGGCAGCAGTTTTGGGGCAGCGAGAAGATGGAAGTACAATTGGCCTAATCGCTTGGAATAGTTGGGGTTGAAAAGTCAAGTAGATTTTTATGAGCGCTTTGTGGAAAGACTCGCCAGAGAGCCGGAGTTCTCAGAGCTGTCGAAGCAACGGCACATTCTCGTGCTGTTTTGTGTTTTCTACTGCGATTGAACTCCGCACAATAGCTCGAAATGCTTCGAGTTCCTACTGAGAGTCGAGATGACTGGAATTTGAAGGTATATGAATATGAATGCGGTTAGACTATGACGACTGAAAGCCGTGATTTCACAGTGTGAACATATTCGAGCAAACACTCAAGCGCGGTAAAAGCTCACAGATCAGTGTTTTACTTCAAAGCTTCGTTAAAAAGAATGTCTGCAAAGATATACAGTGAAGCTTTTCATTCATGCAAAAGTCTGCAGAAGAAGAGAATTTGCACGCTGGCCGACGTATGGAAACGCAGGTTGTGCTTCGTAACAGATGTTACTAACAAGTTTATTTTAAAATGTGACCCTGAAGTATTAAGTCGCACGGGTGTATTTGTATGTAGCAATAGCCAAAAATACATTGTATGGGTCAAAATGATCGATTTTTCTTTTATGGCAAAAATCATTAGCATATAAAGTGAAGATCATGTTTCATGAAGATATTTTGTAAATGTCCTACCGTAAATATATCAAAACTTAATTTCTGGTTAGTAATATGCATTGCTAAGGTCTTCATTTGGACAAATGTAACGACGATTTTCCCAAATATTTAGTTGCACCCTCAGATTGCAGATATTCAAATTGTTGTATCTCGGCCAAATATTGCCCTATACTAACAAACCCCACAACAATGGAAGGCTTATTTATTCAGCTTTCATGCTATGTATAAATCTAAATCTAAATCTAAATAATAATAATAATAATAATAATAATAATAATAATAATAACAATAATTACCCTTGTTTTGTTTATTTTTTTTCTTTCTTTCTCTGGTCTAGGGTCACCATTCATTTAAGCACTTAATAATGACAAACTTAATGTGAAAAACGACTGCCAGAAATAATAATAGCCTAGCCTAATAATAATAAATCAATTTATAACGCGTTAGAATGTATTTGCATACAGAAACGTATCTACCTTATTAAATGTTATTTAACATTATTATTATTATTAAACATGTATTTAATAATAATGCTCTGGTTTGTGGGGCGTAATTAATAAATAGGTATTATAAAGAACAACGAATGAAAACAAACATTTAGCCGTGCGTTTGAATCTGCTTTTAGTACTTTCTTAAAATTTATGTAATCTTGCCATTTTACTAAAATCGCGAAGAAAAATGTCTAAATTACTTTAGAGGCCTATAGCTACAGATGACGTGTTATATTTTATTTCGTTTTCTTTAGCCTAATGGTTACCTTTATATGCGTATAACATATATGTAGCCTGAATGTTTAATTTAAAATAAACTAATTGCGAAAATTTCTATAGACCATAGCCTATTTCTTTTAAAAATATTCGATGATTGCAGAGCGGAGCAGAGTCGTGTATTTTCAAGCCTAAAGTTGTATTCTAGATGATTTAATGCTTTGCAAGAGGAATAAAAATAACCTACTGTTCGTAATATGTATTGCGATAATAGTAGCCACAATTAGGCTAGTTAACAATATGGTACAAAGTAACATTATTGTACATATTCTAAATAATTTTAAGTCAGCTTTAAATCTAAAAATAAAAATGTATAGTGGTAAAATATAGAAGGGCTGTTTGGTTTTAAAGAAAAACACGGAGAAATAAGTTGTAAAACATATAGGCATGTTTTTAAAAACACGACATTGTAGACATAAATGAAACATTTTCTGGTAAATAATAAAATATCACAGGGAATTTACGTAGTAGCCTAGGCTATATTAAAACGTACCCGCGCGTTTCCCCAAATTTATATCGATCAACAGAACATCTAAAGATCTTTTGATTTTTATGTCTAACAAGGCTATATTTTATTTTTTCGAGACATTTAACGCGTCTTTCAAGCAACTGTTACATCAGAATTACTTTCCCTTCATGTGATGATGGTATTTTATAGCTGATAAACGCATGTTTTATACTAGTACAGCGGTTCTACTAGACAGTCTTCCTTAGGGTTTCATTGTATCTTCACTGCACTACATATAAAGTAGTCGGAGATGAAAAATACCTTGAGATGATCCTAATAGAGTCATTGTGAGGTGACTGAAGGGGATCGGCGTTAGCGAGGCTCTCTTGAAGACCAACACTGCACCCTAGTGGTTGCTTTTTAGACAAAAACACTGAAGCCCTAAATACAAATGACAAAGAATCTTGCTTTCGACTTAAACAAGACTAATTTGTGTTCATATAGCTAATAATAATAATAAATCATATAAATAAGCTTTCCACGGATGTATGATTTGTTAGGATAGAATAATATTTGGCTGAAATACACCCATTTGAAAATCTGGAATCTGAGGGTGCAAAAACAAAACAAAACAAAACAAAAAACCATCAAAATATTGAGAAAATTGCCTTTAAAGTTCTTAGCAATGCATATTACCAATCAAAAATTAGGTTTTGATATATTTATGGTAGAAAATTTACAAAATACCTTCATGGAACATAATCTTTACTTAATATCCTAATCATTACTGGCATAAAAAAAGATAATTTTGACCCATACAATGTCTTTTTGACTACTGCTGCAAATATACCCATGCTACTTACGACTCGTTTTGTTGTCCAAAATCACATATAACAGAAAATGCACACAATATTTTTTACCACTTAAAATTTATTTTCAAAAATACAAAACAAAAAAATAAGTATATATGCACAGAAAGCTATTAAAATAGAATATGTGAAATACAAAATATTTACACCAATTGATATTTTCACATAATCCTATCTTGTCCGTTTGTCTTTTATAGCATAATGGAGTACCAGTGGTTGTGCCTGAAAGAGAGACAAAAAAAGAAAACATTAGACTGTAAATGAAAGGTTTTACAAAGTATCATCCTGTTGACAGTCTAATGACTGACACTAAACAGAGATTGTGAGCAGAACGTCATCCATCGCGTTTGAGGCATGGAATTACTCGTGCTGAACACTTTGACGCCCCACAAACCAGAGCAAGACACCGCATGAAGCAATATGGAGAACAGCACTTCCATTGCATTTTTCAGACCACAAGGCGACATCACGCATATGGCTTTTCCTAGTACTAATAAATCTCTGCCTGTGATTCCCCTCAGAAGATTCTTTCAGTAAGTAAAACGGAGCACAGTAAATCGCTACAGAAATGAAGATCCCACCTAAAGGGAAAGCAAACGGGCTGATGGTGTGAAAGAATGCGGTATGAAATTAGCTGGAGACGCCTGAGACTACAATACCTTTCCAAACCAGTGAGACAGCCAGAGACGCTTCATGGTCATGTGATCTGGGAGAGATTCGTTATTGAATAACATCTGGACCTGCAGCGCAACAAAGAGCACACAATGAAGACAGAAGACAATAGGGCAGGAGGATGGAAAAGAAAACAATCAGAAGTTTCATTTAAAATCTCTCTCCAACTGCATTTCACAATTAAAAGTTTTATTTTTTAGTTATTCATCCTATTTGAACTTTGATTCTTTCTATAATGGAATTGAACAACAAATTTGTCAGTTAAGATGCACAAATCATACATGTATTTATATAATCATGTTGTCTGTTTGTCTAATACAGTGTCTGGAAGCACTGAAGCCACACGTCACATTCACCAACAACAGACCAATCAGCTGTAAGCTCAAGACTAGATGTCAGCAACAGAAAAATGGGTGAATTCTTCATTTCCTATTTCAGTTTCAACAGAAAAACACATTCATATGTACCATTTTGTATACTGAAAGAATTGTATAACATGTTGCAATTGCATATAGTTAGAAAGAAATAATGATTTAAATGAGTAGACCAGAGGCTACAAAAACAACCTGAGATGCCATTGAAATTACATTTATCTAAAATTATATTAATACATTTCATTAATAACATTTTTTTATTTAATTTTAGTGTATTTTATACTATTTATTATTATTATTACTATTATTATTATTATTATTATGTGTATTAGTGTTTGTAGTAGCTGTTTTAGTATATATATATATATATATATATATATATACACACACTCAAAACATCACCAGATTTTCTGAAAGTAGACAAAAAAGAACCCAATCAAACAAGTGAGAGAAACATATTTGATTTGTCATTTATTTATTGAGAAAAATGATCTAGTGTTACATATCAGTACATTGCTTTCAGTATCTGGTGTGAACCCCTTTTGCTGCAGTAACTAAAGGCAAAGTTTCTTGTAAATGCTGATCAGTCCTGCACAATAACATGTAGGAGTTTTAGCTCCTTCCTTAGTGCTTAGTTTGTGGGTTTCCTCCTATGAACTGCTTGCTTAGGTTCTTCCACAACATTTTAATTGGATTAAGGTTTGGACTTTGACTCAGCCATTCCAAAACATTAACTTTGTTCTTCTTTAAACATTCTTTGGTGGTAGAATGTCTTGTGTGCTTGGGGTTGTTGTCTTGCTGCATGACCCACATTCTCTTGAGACTCTGTTCTTACACAGGTGTCCTGTCGTTTTCCTTTAGAATTTGCTGGTATAATTCAGAATTCATTGTTCGATCAATGATGGCAGGCTGTCCTGGCCAAGATGCAGCAAAACAGGCCAAAGCCATGGAACTACCACCACCATGTTTCACAGATGGGATAGGATTCTTAAGCTGGAATGCAGTTTGTGTGTGTATGTGTGTGTGTTTAAATAATAGCCTCTCATTTACACCAAGTTCTATTTTGGTTTCATCCAGCCATTAAATCTTTCTCCAATAGTCCACTGGCTTGTCCGCTTGATCTTTAGCAAGGAATTTTCTTTTTGGAAAACAGTGGCTTTCTTCTTGCAACTCTGTCATGCACACCATTGGTTGCTCAGTGATCTCCTGATGGTGGACTGATTAACATTAGCCAATGTGAGAAAGATCTTTATTTGTTTAGAAGTTACTTAGAAGTTACCCTGGGAATTTTTGGAACCTTGCAGACTATTACAGGTTCTGCTTTGGAGAGATCTTTGTCTGTCACCACTTCTCAGGAAAGTAACGGTGGTCTTGAATTTCCTCCATTTGTACACAGTCTGTCTGACTGACTGTGAATTTGTGGAGTCCAAACTCTTTAGAGATTGTAACCTTTCATAGCCTGATGAGCAACAACAAGTCTTTTTCCGAGGTCTTTAGAAATCTCCTTTGTTCATGACATGATTCACTTCACACAAACATGTTTAGACTTTGATAGATCCCTGTTCTTTGAATAAAACAGGTCACGTACTTTTGATAGTCACTGCACTGACTGAAAACTGCCATCTGCACAGATGAACTCTAATTTCACCTTTAAATGACCTGCTAATCCAAGAGATTCACACACAACACACAAAATAGTTTTCTCTTACTTTGATTGGGTTCTCTTTGTCTATTTTCAGGACTAAAATTAAAATCTGATGTTGTTTTATATATATATATATATATATATATATATGTGTGTGTGTGTGTGTGTGTGTGTGTGTGTGTGTATATATACAGTGGGTACGGAAAGTATTCAGACCCCCTTTAATTTTTCACTCTTTGTTATATTGCAGCCATTTGCTAAAATCATTTAAGTTCATTTTTTTTCCTCATTAATGTACACACAGCAACCCATATTGACAGAAAAACACGGAATTGTTGACATTTTTGCAGATTTATTAAAAAACGCTCATATATTTAACTCAGGTGCTGTCCATTTCTTCTGATCATCCTTGAGATGGTTCTACACCTTCATTTGAGTCCAGCTGTGTTTGATTATACTGATTGGACTTGATTAGGAAAGCCACACACCTGCCTATATAAGACCTTACAGCTCACAGTGCATGTCACAGCAAATGAGAATCATGAGGTCAAAGGAACTGCCTGAAGAGCTCAGAGACAGAATTGTGGCAAGGCACAGATCTGGCCATGGTTACAAAAAAATTTCTGCTGCACTTAAGGTTCCTAAGAGCACAGTGGCCTCCATAATCCTTAAATGGAAGACGTTTGGGACGACCAGAACCCTTCCTAGAGCTGGCTGTCCGGCCAAACTGAGCTATCGGGGGGGAAGAGCCTTGGTGAGAGAGGTAAAGAAGAACCCAAAGATCACTGTGGTTGAGCTCCAGAGATGCAGTCGGGAGATGGGAGAAAGTTGTAGAAAGTCAACCATCACTGCAGCCCTCCACCAGTCGGGGCTTTATGGCAGAGCAGCCCGACAGAAGCCTCTCCTCAGTGCAAGACACATGAAAGCCCGCATGAAGGTATCCAAGATGGTGAGAAATAAGATTCTCTGGTCTGATGAGACCAAGATAGAAATTTTTGGCCTTAATTCTAAGCGGTATGTGTGGAGAAAATCAGGCACTGCTCATCACCCGTCAAATACAGTCCCAACAGTGAAGCATGGTGGTGGCAGCATCATGCTGTGGGGGTGTTTTTCAGCAGCAGGGACAGGACTTTGTTGCAATCGAGGGAAAGATGAATGCGGCAAAGTACAGGGATATCCTGGACGAAAACCTTCTCCAGAGTGCTCAGGACCTCAGACTGGCCGAAGGTTCACCTTCCAACAAGACAATGACCCTAAGCACACAGCTAAAATAACGAAGGAGTGGCTTCACAACAACTCCGTGACTGTTCTTGAATGGCCCAGCCAGAGCCCTGACTTAAACCCAATTGAGCATCTCTGGAGAGACCTGACAATGGCTGTCCACCAACGTTTACCATCCAACCTGATTTTAATTTAAATTTAATTGTAATTTTTTAATAGCTTTTGACTAGCTTTTGACTTTGATACTATTTTAGCATATTTAATAGTATTTATTAACAATTTATTAGTGTTTAAAAAAAACCCACAAACAAACTACAAAAGGCAAAGGCTGTATTTCCTGGTCCAAAATGTAAGAACAATGGCTCTAAAAATCATAACAGTAGAAAAATTCATACCTGATGTTTCTCCACGTTAAGTCGATGACATAACACTTTCCTCAGATGTCGTACCTCAGCTCTGACTGAACAACGTACAAATTTCTGCTGCAGGAAAACAACAATATAAAATAACCAAATTTGTCATTGCTTCTAATAGAAAAAGCAACAATGTTAAGGTTTTCTTGAGAGTGAATCAATGTACAGTCATATTCTTTCTCCAGCTGTTGTCTTACCTGTAGAGTTAATTTATTTTTGTCCTTCCCAGAAAATGATGAGCTGTAAAAACAAGATCAAATTATAACTGGATTCTTTTCGATGCACCTATGCTAACCATTCAAAAGCTTGCAGTCAAAACATTTTTTATGGTTTTAAAAGAAGTGCTATGCTCACCAAGGCTGCATTTAGTTGATCAGAAATACAGCAAAACAGCAATATTATGAAATATTATTACGGTTTAAATTAACAGTTTTCTATTTGAACATATATTTTAAAATGCAATTTATTCCTGTAATGCAAAGCTGAATTTTCAGCATCATTACTCCAGTCTTCAGTAACACATGATCCTTCAGAAATCATTCTAATATGCTGATTTGCTGCTTAAAAAAACATTTCTTATTATCAATGTTGATGTTGAAAACAAAAATCTTATGTAAAAGATACCTTTACTGTCAGTTTTGATCAATTTAATGCTTTCTTGAATAATAAAAGTATTAATTAAAAAGCAGAACTAATGAGGTGCAAAACATCACAAGCTTTACTGCTGTCTTCCTACCTTTGCCTTTCCAAACATAGAGAGACCTGCTCGTCGTATCTGTAGAAATGAGCTTTGGAGTGGTCAAAGCTTGTGTAGGGTAATCCTGTATTATCTGGAACTGAATCTACAAGAAAACACTCATATTTAATAACCATCTTAATAAAAAAAAAAATAACAGCAGCATTTATCAACATGGTGTTACTTACCTTCTCCAGATGGCTGTATAATTCGTTCAAGACCTCGTGACTGATAGAATTCTTTAATTCGTTTGTCTTCGCCTGAGAAGATCAAATGGAAATTTAATCACAACTGACAAGCAAACAAACTGATACTTAAAATGATCCTGTAGTTCACCGTACTTACTCTCTTGTAGACCTGGGACTAGTTTGTAGACAATGTCTTGCATAACTCTGTCCAGCTTTAGATTCAGCAAAGGCTGCGTTTCGTGGATTTTGATGTTACACATCGGACAATACTTGCTGGTCTGGAGATACTTAACAATGCAACTCTTACAGACTGCAGAGAGACAGTGGAATGAAAATAAGTATGCAGTTTCACAAAATAGCTCATGAATTTCTTTTAAATATGGTACAAATGATAACTGAGAAGTAGGCTGCTATCCACCTTATTTTTCAATGCGGAAGTAAGCTGTTTTCTGGTAATGTGTGAGACTTCCGGTTCATAAGCCGCCGTATGAAAATAACAAGAATAACAAAGTGCAGTAAACGGTAAAACTGTTTACACTACAAACAAGTGTGTTCATAATTAAGATAATACATTAAAATAATACGGTAAGACACCAGTTTGCAATATAAAGCACAGCGAAACTATCTGTTTTGTACAGCTAAAAAGACCAGAGACCGGAAGCCAAACACATTAAATTTACAAATGGCCACATCCGCTCTTACAGGAAAATAAGGTGTATAAATCTGTGTTAATTTGAGAGTGTGTTATTAAGAGAGAGATCAAGTGCGCAACACTTACACGTGTGGAGGCATTCTGTAATGGTGGTTGCATCTATAAAG